>CM050163.1:285141021-285733521 GCA_027410445.1 Discoglossus pictus
AGCCGTTTGTTTATTGTGTAAAGCAACATTGTATATCGCAATGTTATTAATGTGTTACGCTGCTCGGGGAGCAGTTCCCGGCTTTTGTAATAGTGTATTTTGTATGTGGTAGTTAGATGTGTAAAGTGGTACGCATTTAGCAGTGTTTTTGCACGGTCCGTTGTTGTGTAGCCTCGTTTCATTTTTTACAGCGGCCATTTTTTCCTTGCTTAGGCGATTTTTGAGTGCCGCAAATCATGTAAATCAATTTAAATTCGCGTTCCACCTCACTTCCAGACGTCCTGGATGTTGCCCCGTGTGGCTGTGATGTTTTTGTAATTTTTTGGGGTGTATTTAGTGTGTTTTTATAGCTTTTTCATTTCGGGCGTTCGGCCGGTAATCTTGTAAGTACTCGCGTTTGTCAACCGCTTTGAACACCAGGAAGTGTTTAGGAAGTGTTTTTAGGCTAAGTCCCGCGTGTTTTATTGTCTCTTCGTATTTGTGCTGATAGTTGTAGTGCGTTAAAGTGGCTTAATGGCTCGCCTCGCTATGCGAGGCTCGCAGGCCATGAGCTCCTTTGGCGTTCATCGCCCAAGTGCTACGCGTTAATGGGGCCAAGTGCTACGCAATAACGGGGCTAAGTGCTACGCACCAACGGGGCTGTGGCTGTGCTACACGTTAACGGGGCTGGGGGGTGGTACGCATTAATGTGGGCTTAAGTGCTACACATTAATGTGCTGGGGCTTTGCTATGCGTTAATGTTGGCTGAGGGCTAAGTGCTACACATTAACAGGGCTGGGGGCTGTGCTACACATTAATGGGGCTAAGTGCTACACGTTAACAGGGCTAAGTGCTACACGTTAACAGGCTGGGGCTAAGTGCTACGCGTTAACGGGGCTAAGTGCTACACGTTAACAGGGCTGGAGCTAAGTGCTATACGCGTTAATGGGGCTTAGTGCTACATGTTAACAGGGCTGGGGCTAAGTGCTACGCGTTAACAGGGGCTCGGCTGGCTGGGGCTAAGTGCTTACGCTTTAAGTGCTACACAGTTAACGGGGCTAGGGGCTAAGTGCTACGCGTTAACGGCTCGTGGGCTAAGTGCTACACATTAACATTGTACGCAACCATCACAAAGAGTGACGACGTCTCGTAGTTTAGACAATTATAATATGTGATATATAAATTATATATATATATATATATGTGTTGTATTGTATATATATGTATATATGATGTGTATATATATATATATATATATATATATATATATGTATATATATGTGTATATATATATATATATATATGTGTATATTATGTATATATATATATATATATATATATATATGTATATGTATATCTATATATATATGTGTATATATATATATATATATATGTATATATATGTATATCCATATATATATATATGTGTATATATATATATATATATATATATATATGATATATGTATTTATATGTATATCCATATATATATGTGTATATATATATATATATATATGTATATATATATATTATATATATATATATATATATATATGTATATCTATATATATAATGTGTATATATATATAACAGAGTAAGGCGAAGGGAAAGAAAAAGTATCCTTTAGAATTGAAGGTGCACACCCTCTGCCCTAATAACAATATAGAACAGCAAATGAATAAAACTTAACGTTTAATAATTGATATTAAAATGTTATTAAAATCCTGAAATACTGACGAGATCCATGAGTAGTGAAATCTGAAATAATTATATGGTACTTCCCTATTGATAGAAAAAATTGGTAAACTGGGAATAAACACTGATCCTCCTATATAAAAGTGCTGAGTGATTACAAAGTGCCTCATAATTGGTGGGAATACTATAGATAGCAGAAACATAGGTCCAAATTCTGAGGCCTATATTTTGCTTAGTACGTATTCCATATACATAAGGTGACTTTGTGCTAATAATATTAATAACTGTGATGTCACTTATAAATATTGCACCTTCATATAGCTGTCATATAGTATATAAATAGTTATATTCTAAAGTGCCTAGTGCCAATATCGATTGAATAAATTAGTATGTTGGTGAGTACAATATAAATAAAGTGCCAGTGTCTTGTTGAGGATATGGGTGCAATAACACAGTACAGCTTGATAGAGGAAAGTCCAATATTGTTATATATTGTACAAAATCAGTGTCACTACACGAACTAGGAGCTGATTGATAGTCTGTTTAATTCCACATTAGGCATAATTTTTAAATATAAATTGTGAATTTAAAGCTAGTAGGAATCATATTCGATCGTTTTCACATAGGTAGTGTATCTATGTTAGTTAGTACAGCTCCAGAGTTCCTAAACTATCCGCGCGTGGTCTAGGCGTCTGCGTGTGACGTCATAGCGCAACGACGCGGCATAGAACGTGCAACCCGACGCACGTTTCTGAATATTTCATCAGGGGTTACCGGAGGAGTCTCTTAGGGAGCTATTTATGCTCAATGGTTGTCATAGCAACCTCAGGAACAAACCAAAAAGCAAGTATACACCATCTCTCAGTATAAGTCCCAATATAGAGCTATTTGTTAACAATGTGGTTCGTGATATGACAAAGATTTCTAGTAAAAACAGTGTCAACTATAATCTGACTAAAACTGAAAGATTGGCACTAAAACAATTACAACAAGATAATAACATCATTATAAGAAATTCTGATAAAGGAGGGAATATTGTCATACTTGATAAAACTGACTACATCTCAGAATGTGAGAGACTCCTTAAAGATAAGAAGAGTTATAAGAAATTAGAAAAAGATCCAACTGATAATTTCATAGAGGAACTCAAAGATATCTTAACCAGTGTCTAAATAACAAAGTCATATCTAAAAATGAATTTGACTTCCTCCTAAATCCGAACCCAAAAATAGCCACCTTCTATACCATTCCAAAAATACACAAGAATCCTAAGAAACCTCCGGGTAGACCAATTGTGTCAGGAATTGAGAGCATAACAGAGAACCCTAGTAAATATGTAGAGTCTATGTTACAGGAATTTGTGATTACACTAGCCTCACATGTGAAAGACACAAAAGATGTTCTACTGAAATTGAATGATATTTCAGTTAGTAAGGGAGCACTTTTAGTGTCCTTGGAGGTTGAATCACTCTATACCAATATACAACATCATAGAGGTATAGAAGCAGTCAACTATTTTCTATCAAAGAGAGGCATTCAATACTCTAATCACAATAAATTCATATTAGAACTACTGGAGTTTGCATTAACACACAACTACTTTGTTTTTCTCAACAAGTTCTTTCAACAAATATGTGGTACAGCTATGGGCACAGCATGTGCCCCCACATACGCCAACTTATATTTAGGTTGGTGGGAAGAGCAAATAGTATTTACTGACCAATTGGATCAATACAGTCAATATGTCGAATTATGGATAAGATTTATCGACGATATCTTGGTAGTATGGAATGGGAATCAAAATGATTTAAAAACTTTTATAGAAATACTTAATACCAATAATATGGGACTGTACTTAACCTCAGAAATGAGTGAAAAAGAAATAACCTTTTTGGATTTGAAAATTGCAAAGTCTGATAATGGAAAACTCCAAACAACTACATATAGAAAGCCAACAGCAACAAATAGCTTGCTACAAGCAGACAGCAGTCACCCTAAATCATTGATTGAAGGGATACCAGTGGGGCAATATTTAAGAATCAAAAGAAATTGCTCCAGTCAAATCAATTTTGAGATGGAAGCCAGAGAGCTACAGCACCGTTTTAAAGAGAGAGGGTATAAAAATAAACCCCTAAAAAGAGCATATCAAAGAGCACAAGCAGTAGACAGAGAACTACTGCTGTCCAATAAAAATAAAGATCAAGATGAAGTGGTTAGATGTATAGGAACCTACAATGGAAAATGGCATGAAATTAGGAAAATATTCAGTGACCATTGGAAGATCCTACTAGATGATGATGATTTAAGGCCATTTTTAAGTAACCAAGCACAAATCACTAGTAGAAGATCAACTAACCTAAGAGATATGCTAACTAGAAGCCATCTAGAAGGTGCTAGAAACAATACCTGGCTTAACAGAACAAAGGGCTGCTTTAAATGCTTATCGTGCAAAGCATGTAAATATGTAAATACTACTAAAACATTCCCCTCAAAAGATGGAAAAGATAACTTTAAGATCCAACAGCTATTAACATGCAAAACTGCAGGGGTAATATATCTCATGCTTTGTAAATGTGGTATGAATTATGTAGGAAAAACCTGTAGAGAACTGAGACGCAGAATCTTAGAACATGTATACAGCATTACTAAAGAATATGACACACCAGTGGCAAATCATGTCAACTCTCACCACAATGGAGATTTAAGATATATATCCTTTATAGCCAACATTGATAGGGAACTATTAAAAAAGGAGGCCTATTGGATCTTTACACTTAAGACCAAAAAACCATGGGGCCTCAATGATGGATTTACTTTTACACCATTTATTTAGGGCCTCTATTCAACATTCAGGATGCTCGATATTCCTAATATAATATTATCTGAATAAATATGCTACAATGGTATCATAAACTTCTCCCTCTATGTTTCTTGTACAACAACCGCCAAGGAAATAAGGAAAAGAAACAAGGGGGTAATCAGTGTAAATAGGTGTCTTCCTATCTATTTGTATGTACTCAATATAACAATGTATAGAAGAACACAGCATATTTTATATATTTCATAATAGTAAATGGTGAATATTAAGTTCATATATGTGGTTGTACAATAATGGATTAGAGAACAATAATTCATATTCTTCAATAATAATTGCCCTATTTATATGTTAGACTAATTTCAGAGCCACATAATACTTCAACTATAGGACATCAATATCAGTATATTAATGCCCATATCAAATATATAGTTGTCGGATTCTTAATAAAGTTAAAGTTTAATTACATGAAGGACAAAGTCCTATTTCTATTTTCTGCCATGATCATTATTCTGCATTTTATAACATTGTAATAATATTGCAATGCAGCAATATCATATTGGTTTTGCCTACATCTCATCATATTATCAGTTAAATTTTAATAAGTGTATATTTCCTTTAACTTATATGATTTTACTAGTTCCTGAGGTTGCTATGACAACCATTGAGCATAAATAGCTCCCTAAGAGACTCCTCCGGTAACCCCTGATGAAATATTCAGAAACGTGCGTCGGGTTGCACGTTCTATGCCGCGTCGTTGCGCTATGACGTCACACGCAGACGCCTAGACCACGCGCGGATAGTTTAGGAACTCTGGAGCTGTACTAACTAACATAGATACACTACCTATGTGAAAACGATCGAATATGATATATGATATATTTAAAAATTATGCCTAATGTGGAATTAAACAGACTATCAATCAGCTCCTAGTTCGTGTAGTGACACTGATTTTGTACAATATATAACAATATTGGACTTGCCTCTATCAAGCTGTACTGTGTTATTGCACCATATCCTCAACAAGCACTGGCACTTTATTTATATTGTACTCACCAACATACTAATTTATTCAATCGATATTGGCACTAGGCACTTTAGAATATAATATTTATATACTATATGACAGCTATATGAAGGTGCAATATTTATAAGTGACATCACAGTTATTAATATTATTAGCACAAGTCACCTTATGTATATGGAATACGTACTAAGCAAACATATAGGCCTCAGAATTTGGACCTATGTTTCTGCTATCTAATAGTATTCCACCAATTATGAGGCACTTTGTAATCACTCAGCACTTTATATAGGAGGATTCAGTGTTTATTCCCAGTTTACCAATTTTTTCTATCCAATAAGGAAGTCCATATAATTATTTCAGATTTCACTACTCATTGGATCTCGTCAGTATTTCAGGATTTTAATAACATTTTAATATCAATTATTAAACGTTAAGTTTTATTCATTTGCTGTTCTATATTGTTATTAGGGCAGAGGGTGTGCACTTCAATTCTAAAGGATACTTTTTCTTTCCCTTCGCCTACTCTGTTATCAAGTTATTTATATCCTCAAGGAGCACCCCTTGTTTATTTCCCAGATTTTCCTTATACCTAGAGCCACCTATCCTTTCTGTATTGTATCTATATATATATATATATATATATATATATATATATATATATATATGTATATATATGTATGTGTATATATGTATGTATATATATGTATATATATATATGTATATATGTATATGTGTATATGTATATGTATATGTGTATATATATATATGTATATATATGTGTATATATGTGTGTGTATATATATATATATATATATATATATATATATATATATAAATATTGTGACCGTTTGCCCCCTAGAGGATGCTGCCAAGTAAAGAAGTGTAAAGAGTTCTTGACAGGAGTGACGGAGTTAACTCCTGAAGAACTCCTAATGTGTGCAGGTGCAGTTTCACTTTAAAGCCTGGAAAGCAGACATGGGAAGGTGTGGCTGATTAGGCTCTGGCCTAAGTTGTGTGGTGCTGCTGCTGCTAGCAGCCAGAGCAAGCCACAAGAGAGGAGCTTGCTGGCTGATCCTGTGTGGATCTACCTTTTGAACTCTGGAAAGCAAACCTGGAGGAGATCACCTTGTTTACTGTGGTTGCGAGTTTTGGAAAACAGAAAGGAGTGTGTGCTGTTTGCAGTAGCTGGACGAACAGAGCTGACAGAGCGACTACAGACTCAGGAGGTGAAACTACAAAAGGTACCAAGTAAGGGAAGTGAATATTGAGGATTCCCAGGCAAAGTTACCTAAGGTGTCTAAGCGATTGTGGAGCTGTCAGAGGCACCGAATGAAGGTACCAGACTTATTATACCCCAGGGAAGAGGCTGAGTGCTTGTCCTGTTAAATTGCAGTAAGTTACTCTTGCAATATCAAAGGGTCCCTGGGGTGGAGCATATCTGAGAGATGGGCGGGCCCTATGCTTCATCCACTGTTAATTATTTAATGATGTGGAAAAGACTTCTGATCAAATAAGAGACTATTTGTATCCTGGCCACAAGTTGGCACTATTCCTCATATCAGAGACTATTGTAACTGACCCTCAAGAACTGCTGCTGGAAGTAACAACTGGATTAATTTGTTTTCTTTATAAAATTATAATTTCTCTGGAGCGGAGAAGCTGGCCGCGTGTAGTCAGGGTGTTCATGTATGTTAAGTAAGAACGTATATGTAGATTTTTATTTTCATCTTTGTACTTCTAATCCTTGCTTATGAGCCCTACTAATAAACAAGTCTTCTGCATCATAAATCTGTATTGCGGAACCTTTTTGTCGTAAAGATTCCCTGTGGTAAATGGCCATCCTTGTCCCAATATATATATATATATATATATATATATATATATATATATATATATATATATATATATATATATATATGTGTGTGTGTATGTATATATATATATATATATATATATATATATTTATGTGTGTGTGTATATATATATATATATATATATGTGTGTGTGTGTGTGTATATATAGCACTAGAATCATACAGTTATTACTGAATTGGTGCTTAACACCTGATAAATATAATAGTGTGATTATTAAATATGAAAAGTTCATACAAAATTTTTATTATGAGCTGCCTAACCCGGCTTGCTCATTGGTGATTAAAAAAGAAAGTTAAAAAATAAAAGTATTTAGAAAAAGGCCCTACTAGTAAAGATAAATATATGAGGAATACTGTAGGCTAACTAAACTACCAGATCAATGTGTGATACTCTATAAAATAAAATAGAGTGTCGAATAAGGGCCAGAATGACCATGTGGATAACCTATGGGCTGAGCAGTGAATAATGAAAGATGTGGATGTGAGAAGGAATAGGAGGGTGAAGAAGGTGACTGTAATAGTCCTGGGAATAAGGAGGGGATACGCGTGTGTGCCTATAATGTGGTGTAATAGGTGGAGAACTATGGTGTTACTAGAGTGACAAGTTATAAATTGAATATGTGTATGGAAATACTAAGTGCCAAAATGAGGCATAATGAATGATGAATGGTGTGTGAATGTTAAGGTGCTAAAAAAAGCACTGGTAATAGGCAAAAAATGGAGGGCCCTAGTAGTGAAGGAAAGCCAAAAAAAGAGAAAGATTATCCTCATATAAACAAAAAAATTGTAAATCATAGGATAAACAAAAAATGAAATAAATAGTATCAATTACTGCAGGCTTTTGTAAAAAACTTTTAAAGAATAAAATTGGTATCAACCAGGGCTCAAAGGATAAACAGTATATAGAGAGACCAATGTTAATGAGGACTTATAATAGCTAATGTGCCAGTGTATATCAGAGAACATATATGATTATATATGTATAGGCCACTAGATCTCTATGAGGTCTTAATATACCCCTAGAATCACACTAAAATAGTGGAAAAAGAGATATCCATGGGGTTTATCCTAATAAGGGGACCAAGAGATGCTAGGGCTCAGGTGGAGAAGACACACAAGTGTCTTAAAAATGATAACCTAAACATTTGTATATACATTGAGCCATAAAGGCTATTACTCACTGCGCTTTTAATGCAAAAAGCCTCAAGGTCCATATACTAGTGCCTGGTTGTCCCAAAAAGTAGTATGGCCGTCGCCTGACCGGTTTCGTTACTAGTAGAGTAACTTTCTCAAAGGCTGCCACACTGTTTCTCAAAGGCTGCCACACATATTCAATTTATAACTTGTCACTCTAGTAACACCATAGTTCTCCACTAGAGATGTCCCGAATAGTTCGCCGGCGGACTGTTCCCGGCGAACATAGCATGTTCGCGTTCGCTGCGAACATATGCGATATTCGACCCCCCCCAATACTTTATCATTGAGCAAACTTTGACCCTGCATGTCACAGTCAGCAGACACATTCCAGCCAATCAGCAGCATACACTCCCTTCCAGAGCCTTCTAACTCATGGACAGCAGCCATTTTGGAATCATAACTAACTTGCAGTCTTACTGAGAGGAGGCTGAGTGCACAGTGTGCAATACAGTCCTGAAGGACTCTTTTGATCTCTGCTGCAAGGACACTCCTGTGTCTCTTTCCCCCCTTATCATCACCCTCCCCTCACTTTAGCACCCAACCCTAACACCCCTCACCCTAACACCCCTCACCCTAACACCCCTCACCCTTATCCCTAAGACCTAACACCCCTCACCCTAACACCCCTCACACTAACAACCCTCACCCTTATCCCTAACACCCCATACCCTAACACCCCTCACACTTATCCCTGTGTCTCTTCCCCCACTAATCATCAAGGGAGGGGGGATGATGATTAGGGGGGAAAGATACACAGGGGAGGATGATGAGGGAGGGGAGGAAGAGATACAGGGGAAGATGATGAGGGAGGGGGAAAAGAGACACAGGGGAGGATGATGAGGGAGGGGGGAAAGAGACACAGGAGAGGATGATGATGGAGGGGGGAAGAGACACAGGGGAGGATGATGAGGGAGTGGGTAAAGAGATACAGGGGAGGATGATGAGGGAGATGGGAGGATGATGATGAGGGGGGATGAGACACGGGGAGGGTGATGAGGAAGGGGGGAAAGAGACACAGGGGAGGGTGATGAGGAAGGGGGGAAAGAGACACAGGGGAGGATGATGAGGGAGGGGGTAAAGAGATACAGGGGAGGATGATGATGGAGGGGGATGTTAGGTTATTTATGCCCTTTCATGGATTAAAACCAGACTCTGCAATCATTTTTCGTGGGAGTTTTGACATGGATCCCCCTCTGGCATGCCACAGTCCAGGTGTTAGTCCCCTTAAAACTTAAACTTAAAACTTTACCATCACTATTGTGGCCAGAAAGAGTCCCTGTGGGTTTTAAAATCCGCCTGCCCATTGAAGTCTATGGCGGTTCGCCGGGTGTATATATATATATATATATATATATATATATGTGTGTGTATGTGTGTGTATATATATATATATATATATAACCGCTCATTTGCGTAGTGCATACGACTTAGCGATGAGCGCTGCAGCGAGGCGAGCCGTTAAATCATAGCACTTTGGCAATGAGCGCCGCAGGCGCTCATTGCAGGCGAGCCTCACACAGCGAGGCGAGCCGTTAAATCGTAGAACTTTGGCAATGAGCGCCGCAGGCGCTCATTGCAGGCGAGCCTCGCGCAGCGAGGCGAACGGTAAACCGTAGCACTTAGAAAAAAAATACGAGATGAAAAAAATTACGAGATAAGCGGCGGAACCAAAACACTGAAAAAAACACTAAATACACACTAAAAAATAAAATAAAGGTCACTTACAGCATGGGGAACCAGGCAGGACGTCTGGAAGTAAGTTGGAACTCCAATTTACAGCGATTTAGCCGAGTTACAAAGATCGAAAATCGGCTAAGCGAGAAAAAAATGGCAGCCGAAAAAAATGAAAACGAGGCCATACTACTACGAACTGCGTAAAACACAGCCACAGACGTATGTGTTGGAAAAACAACGAGATAAAGGATGCAGATTAACCGCGCAATGAGTAAAAAGACAGTAGCGAGTACATTTTATGAAACGCAATTACAGATTTACGCATTAACACAGATTTAACGACTTTGTCTCGCGCAACATCGGATTTCCCGCCTAAACCAACGCATTTGATGAAATATAAGTTGCAAGTTACAAAAATTAAAAAAAAAATTAAAAAAAATTGTATTTATTTTAAGAAAAAAAAAAAAGGGACAAATGTAGTGTCATGTTGTGTGACAAACAAATTTAACAACATATGCAGCCTTATTAAATGGCAATTCGGTAAATTTAAAAGGGCTATATTTAAGCACACAGCATATTGTTTTTACAGAAGTTTTTAGTTAGTGAACTTCTATCCAAAAGCAAGGTCTTTACTAACTAAAAACTTCTGTAAATAAAATATGCTATGTGCTTAAATAGAGCCCTTTTAAATTTACCGAATCACAATTTAATAAGGCTGTTAATTTTTATTGAGCGTCATTTGACCGTTTTACCATATTTACTGTTAAACCGTAGTACTTTAGCGGGCTTAGCGATGAGCGGCGCAGGCGATCATCGCCTGGCAAGCCTCGCGCAGCGAGGCGAGCCGTTAAACCGTAGTACTTTGGCAATGAGCGCCGCAGAAAAAATGCCGGACGAACAAAACGAAAACGAGGCTACAGCACTATAACCACGGAAAACACGTACCGATAATCCGCTAAGACGCATACCACACATTATCCGCCATTTTAGGATAATGCGGAAGTACACAGCTACGTTAACGGTTTGGTCTCGCGCACGCACACTATTACACTGTACACGTTCATCACGCTTACACAGCACCTCCACACCACTAATGCTGCAGCAACATCAACACAGATTGCCAGCTCTTCAACACAATGCATAAAAATCCGTAAATTAATTTATTAATTTGAATTCTATATTTCAGTACTACACAGAAAACAACATTAGCTACCTTACAATTCCATATGTATATTAATAAATAAACAACTTTTAAAACATACACATCTGATTGCCGTCATTTTTTGACGGGCAATACGCTATTATATATATATATATGTGTGTTATAATATATATATATATATATATATATATATTCAAAAATGACGGCAAGATGAGCAACATCGCCCTGCTGTCTCTCTCTCCCCCCTCTTCCCCTGCTGTCTCTCTCTTGCTTCCCTCTGCTGTCTCTCTCTTTATTCCCCTGCTGTCTCTCTCCCCCCCTCTTTCCCTGCTGTCTCTCTCTCCCCCCTCTTTCCCTGCTGCCTCTCTCTCCCCCTCTCTTTCCCTGCTGTCTCTCTCTCCCCCCCTCTTTCCCTGCTATCTCTCCCCCCCTCTTTCCCTGCTGTCTCCCCCCCCCCTCTTTCCCTGCTGTCTCTCTACCCCCCCTCTTTCCCTGCTGTCTCTCTCTCCCCCCCTCTTTCCCTGCTGTCTCTCTCTCCACCCTCTTTCCCTGCTGTCTCTCTCTCCCCCCTCTGTCCCTGCTGTCTCTCTACCCCCCCTCTTTCCCTGCTGTCTCTCTACCCCTCCCCCCTTTCCCTGCTGTCTGTCTCTTTCTTCCCCCCTCCACTGCTGTGACTCTCTCCCCCTCTTACCTTGCTGTCACTCTCTCCCGCTGCTGTCACTCTCTCCCCCTGCTGTCACTCTCTCCCCCCTCTTCCCCTGCTGTCACTCTCTCCCCCTGATGTCACTCTCTCCTCCCTCTTCCGCTGCTGTCACTCTCTCCCCCTCTTTCCCTGCTGTCACTCTCCCCTCTTCCCCTGCTGTCACTCTCTCTCCCTCCTTCCCTGCTGTCTCTCTCTTTCATCCCCCCTCTTCCCCTGCTGTCACTCTCTCCCCCTGCTGTCACTCTCTCCCCCTGCTGTCACTTCCTTCCCCCTCTTCCCCTGCTGTCACTCTCTCCGCCCTCTTCCCCTGCTGTCACTCTCTCCCCCTCTTCCCTGCTGTCACTCTCTTTCTTCCCCTGCTGTCACTCTCTCCCCCCTCTTTCCCTGCTGTCACTCTCTCCCCCTCTTTAACTGCTGTCTCTCTCTTTCTTCCCCCCTCTTCCCCTGCTGTCACTCTCTCCCCCCTCTTCCCCTGCTGTCACTCTCTCCCCCTCTTTCCCTGCTGTCACTCTCTTTCTTCCCCCCTCTTCCCCTGCTGTCACTCCCCCCTCTTCCCATGCTGTCACTCCCCCCTCTTCCCCTGCTGTCACTCTCCCCTCTTTCCCTGCTGTCTCTCTCTCTCGTATTAGTGTGTGCACTCTTGTATATGTCGCCATTGTGCTGCTAGATGGTGCTTGTGGCCTCCATGCTCAGTCCCTGGTATGTTCCTGCTCTGTGACAGCGCCCCCTAATGGTGGGAGGAGGGAGCATAGTCCTGTGCCTAATGCGAGCCTCGCGATGAGGATGTGGTGCGCAGGCTGTGTGGATGGTGATCAATGTGGTATGTTTTGCGAGGCTCGCATTGCGTGGATGGGGGGTCAATGTGGTGCGAGCCTCGCATGTGGCCTAAATCCATCCATCCTAAATGACCCTCAACTGTTCGCTTTGCATCCCGGGGGTGAGGGACAACAACTGATCGCCTGCTGCTCATCTCTTCCCAGCAGGCGGTCATCCGACACTGGAGGTTAGTGGAGAGGGGCAACGGGGGAGGAGGAAGATAAGGGAGAAGGATGAGGGGCAGGAGGGAAGATGAGGGGGGAGGAGGGAGGATGAGAAGAAGGAAGGAGAATGCTTTGCAAGGCTCGCAAGCGTGACAACAACTCGCAGTTTGACAATTTTATGGTAGTCAGATAAGATAGATAGATAGATAGATAGATAGGTAGAAAGGCAGACCAGGTACACAGACAGATGTATGTCATGTATGAGATTAAATGGACACAGCAAAGGCCCAAATTATGGTAGTCAGATAAGATAGACAGACAGACAGATAGATAGATAGGCATATATATATATATATATATATATATATATATATATGTGTGTATATATATATATATATATATATATGTGTATATGTGTGTGTTATATATATATATATATATATATATATATATATATACACGTGTGTGTGTGTGTATATGTGTGTGTGTGTGTATATGTAGCGCAAAAATTAAAAAACAAAATGCAGAATTCTAGAATAGATTATTTAATGGATGAGGGCAAACGTTTTTATAAACCAAAAGATATAGCCAGGATTTTTGCTAAATATTATGAAGGTTTATAGAACTTGAAAAATTATACCTTATTCAAGGAACCAAGTGTCTTTGAAATTCAAAAAATTCTAAGTAAATCTAAACTGTCCAAGATTACAGAATCTGAACTTGAAAACTTAAATTTACCAATCACTGAAAAAGAAATATTGGAGGCTATAGGTAAACTAAAAGCATACTCTTCCCCTGGCCCGGACGGATATTATTATTATTATTGTCTTTATTTATATCGCACCAACATATTCCGTAGCGCTGTACAGTGGTATTGTACAAGGCAAAAAACAAACTTAACACCTTATAAAGAATGGAGGGCCCAGTTTTAAGCATATAATCAAATGCACATAGTGCTTGTTTCCAAGACACGGACACACAATTGAAAACTCGCAAACTTACAATCTAAGGGTTTAGGTGTGATACAAGAGGGTGACAAATACAAAATGGCAAGGCGAATGCAATTTGTTTAGTCAATTGGAGGGGTTTGTGTGTTGTACTGTAGAGTGTGGGTGGGAGTGTTATTATGCTGTGGAGTGTGCAGTTGTAATTAATTGGGGCAGGAAGATAATCTAATGGAGCGAGGCAAGGAGTTCCAAATAGTAGGGGCAGCACGAGAAAAGTCTTGAAAACGTGAGTGAGAGGAGGTGATGCGAGAGGAGGAAAGAAGAAGGTCGTTAGCAGAACGAAGGGGGCGAGTATTTCGAGACAAGAGCAGAGATATAAGGGGGTGCACTGTTGTTGAGGGCTTTATGTGTTAGGGTCAAGATTTTAAATGTGATTTGGGAAGCTATGGGAAGCCAGTGGAGTGATTGACAGAGAGGAGCTGAAGACACTGATCGTTTGGTATTGAAGATGAGTCTAGCGGAGGCGTTCATTATGGATTGGAGGGGAGACAGACCAGAGATGGGTAGGCCAGCAAGGAGGGAATTGCAGTAGTCGAGTCGAGATATGATGAGAGAGTGTATTAGAATTTTAGCTGTGTCTTGTGTAAGATAATGACGAATTTTGGAGATGTTTTTTAGGTGAAACTGACAAGATTTTGTTATCGATTGGATCTGAGGAATAAAAGAGAGAGCGGGATCCAGTAGAACCCCAAGACAACGGGCTTGGGAGGTAAGAGTGATGATGGTGTTGTCAACAGTGAGAGATATTTGTGGAGTGGAAGCTGTAGAAAAGGGTGGAAAGATTGGGAGTTCGGTCTAAGACATGTTGAGTTTGAGTTGACGGGTAGACATCCAGGAGGATATTCTAGAGAGGCAGTTGGAAACATGAGCTAGAAGAGAGGGGGATAGATCGGGTGCAGAGAGGTAGATTTGAGTATCATCTGCATAGAAAAGATACTGAAATCAAAAGGATTTTATGAGGGTGCCAAGGGAGGAGTGTAGATGGAGAAGAGGAGGGGGCCTAGGACAGAATCTTGGGGAACGCCAACAGACAGAGGGAGAGGTGAAGAAGAGGTGCCAGAGAAGGAGACGCTAAATGTACGATCTTTTAGATAGGATGTAAACCATGAAAGAGCTGTGCCCTGGATGACAAATGAGCTGAGAGTTTGGATTAGAAGAGGGTGGTCAACTGTGTCAAAGGCAGCAGAAAGATCCAGGAGAATTAGAATTGAGAAGTGACCCTTTGATTTGGCAGTTAGCAAGTCATTGGTGACTTTTGTGAGGGCTGTTTCTGTTGAGTGTTGGGCACGGAAACCAGATTGGAAGGGGTCAAGAAGGGAATTGGAAGAAATAAATTGAGTATATACAAACCTTTTCTTTAGTCTTTTTGGTCCAGCACTTGCAAAACAATTAAAAGTTCTGTTTAATGAGTTTAAGGATTCAGGTAAAATTCCAAAGGAGATGATGAAAGCTCATATAATAATGATTCTGAAAAAAAATCAAGAATCCAGTCACTGTGGCAACTATAGGCCAATCTCCTTGATTTTAAACTGTATGCAAGGATACTGGCGATTAGATTATCACAAAACCTAAATAAATTGATCTAAATAGAGCAGACAGGATTCATGATTGGCAGACAAGGACCAAATAATATTAGGAAGCTTATGGATTTGATTTGTGTGGCAGGGGCTGGTAAGGCCCCCACCCTGTTCTTATCTTTAGATGCTGATAAAGCATTTGGGTGGGGATATATGAGACAGGTTCTGCTGGAGATGGGATTTGGTTTGTATCCCATACAATTGGAGCCCTTCACTCTAGTCCATCAGCCTCAGTTATTGGAGCAAGTTTTACATCTCATCAGTTTGATATTAGTAAGGGAACTCGACAATGATGTCCCCATTACCCAACCCTGTTCCTTCTATTATTGGAACCTCTAGCCCTTGCTATTAAAAATGATGAAGTAGTGAGGGGGATAGCGGTGGGAGAGAGGGAACACGTAATTACTATGTTTGCAGATGACGTGGTTCTGTCATTAGAAGAACCAATGACAACCTTGCCTCATGTGCTGGATTTAATAGAACAATATAGTAAAGTTTCCAACTACAAACTAAACGCTCGGAAATCAGAGATTCTAAAAATGTTATTAACAAGTTGGGAAACAACAAAAATTTCCTTTTCAGGAAAAAAATGCCAGTGTTAAAATGGTGATTTTGCCAATTATCGGTTATTTGATGTATTCCACTGGAACTTCCTAGGCAATATATAGCAAAGATAAAAAATAGTATTGATACCTTTATTCATTCCAGAAAACATGTTAGAATAAAAAGGGTCGAAATGTCCAGGAAATTTTCAAAAGGGGGAATTGTGTACCCACTTTTATCTCTCTAGCAAAAAGCCTCTTTACTTGCTCAAGCTCTTAAATGTCTAGTGTCTGGTGATAACCTGGCTTGGTTTCCAATAGAAAGTAACATGGTGTTAAATAAGGATCTAATAGCCTTGATTTTCTTAAATAGTTTTGAGACTAAATCCATCACGAAAGAGGCACTTGTTGTAAGGAAATTATTTTCATACTGGAAAAAAAATAACAATAAATATAATTTGCTTACATCTATAAGTATGGCTACTCCAATTGTAACAGTGACTAAATTTCAAAACATAGTATGGAAAAACCATTGGACAAACCATGGTCTTCAGTATCTGAATGATTTAGTTATTTCAGGTGAAATGGCCTCTATCCAGCAATTAGAAAAAACATATGGGATTAAACCATTTAACTGGCTGACGCATGTCCAATTAAAGAATGAAGTATTTCTCCTTAAAGGCGAATTTCCCCATATGACCTCTAAAATGTTAAATTTTCTTCCTACTCAGATAGAGTCAGATATAACCAAAAATATGCACTTATGGTCAAATGAACTGAAGATTAACTTAGACCAAAAAGTATGGGATCAAGCTTTAACAAACACCAATAAGGTGATTAAAATGCGGCAGAAAGAGAGAATTACTTTAAAGTAATAAACAGATGGCATATAGTGCCTGATTAAGCTATATAACTTCTCTCATAGAACCGAGGATAAACTATGTTGGAGAGGCTATGGACCTCAAGGTTGTTATCTTCATATTTGGTGGACTTGCCCCCTCATTCTACCACTATGGTAAAAATGTTTTGACTATATTTTGATCAAACTTAAGGAGGTTGTCCCTCTAGCAGCCAGCATCGGTCTATTGCATATATTTTCAAAGAATTATAAAACTGAAAAAATAGCCTATGTGATTCAATTATTTACAATAATTAAAATTGCGATTGTTTCTAAATGGAGACAAGCCATCTCTCCAAAATGGAATTAAATTTTGGTTAAAATGGACCGCTGCCGGGAGCTCGAGAGAAACCTCTATGATAATGGAGGTTTAAATAACAATAGTAAAAAATGGTTGATTTGGGATGCCAGAACTTAAATTACTGCATTGGTTAGTTAGAGATCTGTTTTTGATATCATATAAAAAGATCTATTATTGTAAATTGCCTGCAGGTATGAATGAGTATGGATGTATGTGTACCTGTCTGTATTGTCTATCAATAAGTCTACGACATCAAGTTAAGCTGAAAATGTTTGCCTTTTTTACTGCTGTATCTTTTGCATATTGACCAACTTGACAACATACGAATTAATATGTATCAATATGTGTATGACACCTTGCTAGTTGAAAATGTTTTCTTTTCATACTACTGTATCTTTTGTCTACTGACTAACTTGATGACACATGAATGTTTTTATATATTTTTGACATTCTTTTGCAATAAAAACTATTAAAAAAAAATGAACAAAAACATGTCTGTGAAAAATTGCCTAATGACCCAATATTGCGTTATGACACCAATGTTCATAAACATGACACCCAATGTAGCTATAGAAAGTTGTAGTGATATCTATATTGAGTAAGCTCAGGATAATGCTTTAATTACAGCACTAACAGTAGACATGCCGTTTTGTGGGGCCTATCGTTTTCTCAAGGAAAGACCAACTGACGAAGACTTCTTTAGTTGCTGTCAGAAAGGAAAGGTAAGACTTCCACAAAGACACACATTTCAAGATTACTTACAAAGTATAATGGGCAATCCAACATTTTCAAATTATACCAATTGAAAAAATAAAAAAAATCAGTTCTTATAACAGTGCAATTTAATTTGTTCTATGGGTGCTACATTAGCAGAAAATGTCCCAGAACATGGTCCATATTGTTTTAGAGCTCAAGGACAAATTTGCCACTGCACTTCACATTTACACCCACAAGAAGGAGAGCAAAGGCTGTGGGAAAGGAGTATAAGGCCTTTATTGATCTAGTTGCAAACTCACCCAAACCAAATTTCTGTAGGGTGGCCATAAGGAAGTCCCAGTTGACCCTGTCGAATGCTTTTTCGGCATCTATCGATAAGGTCAAGCTGGGAGTCCCCTTCCTCCTGATAAAGGTCAAGGTATCGATCAGGCGTCTCGTATTGTCTGAGGTTTGACGACCACTCACAAAACCTGTTTGGTCGGGGTGAATCAATTTAGGTATTATTTTTTTTTATCTCTTTGCTAACACCTTGGAATAGATTTTAATATCGAAGTTTATCAATGAGATTGGTCTATAGTTCTCACATATTTCTGGGTTTTTCCCTTGTTTTAATATATTTATAATTTTTGTTTCTAATAATTCGGGACGAGTTTCTCCTGTATTTTTTATCTCATTAAAGAGATTACATAGGTGTTCCTTAAAAGTGGGAAAAAATAAATTGTAGAAGACTTGATCAAAGCCATCCACTCCTGGGGTCTTATTTTTAGAGTTCTTAATAGTATCCTCTATCTCCTCGACGGTAACTGCTTCATTCAGGAGACGCTGTTCACTTTCTGAAATATTTGGAAAAGCAATACTATCTAAGAAACTATTTATTTCCTTTTGCTCTGGAACATGAAAATTGAGGTCCTCGCCTAGGTTGGACAGTTTTCTATAATATCTCATAAAAGTCTGTGCTATTTCATCCGGATGCAGGATTAATTTACCCTTCGGGTCTCTGATTTTTAGGATTTTATTTTGCTGCCGTTCTCTACGGAGTTTGCTTGCCAATAATTTACCTCCTTTATGACCTTGGAGGAAATAAGTTTGTTGATATCTCCATAACCAACGATCAGCACATTTTTGTAGAATTATATTAATCTGTTTATTTAATTCCTTAATTTTTTTTAAACTATTAATATTATTAGGCTGTTGTTAGTTAATTAAATGTTCTTTTTCTAGATCTATATACAGCTGTCTAAGTGGAAGCCCCCGATTTCTTTTAACTTTAGCGGTATATGAAATTAGTAGACCCCTTATGTAGGCATTAAAGGTACACCACAAAGTGGCCTTAGAGGTTTCTGAATTGCTGTTAATATGAAAAAACAATTGTATTTCTTTTTTTAGGGTTTTTATCAACTCTAGATCTTTAAATATATATGAGTCCAGTCTCCAGCTTTTATATTTCCTCTTGTGATTATCATTGCCTACTTTAATAGTAATATAATGCAGAGAGTGGTCAGCCCATGGGGTAATATGAATCTCTATTTTATCCAGTAGTCTTAACGTGTTTATATCCAACATCACATAATCAATTCTTGAATAAGAATTAAATCTACCGGAAAAAAAGGTAAATTATTTTTCCTGATGATGTAAAGTTCTCCAGGAGTCTAACAGATCTGCTTTAGAAATGATATTTGCGAAATTAATGGACAGCCTTGCATTTTTGGACTCAGTTTTAGTAGAATGGGTGCTTAATCTATCTAAGTCATTGTTCATGGTCATATTATAATCCCCACAAAGTAGGAGAGAACCTCTTTTTATTTTGTTGACCTTCGCCAAGATTTTTTTAACGAAAGCCAATTGATTGACATTTGGAGCATACAGATTAACAAGGGTAAATATATTTTCATTAACAAGACCTTGCCAAATAATGTATCTACCAAATTCGTCAATATCTGAGTATTGTTCATGAATACTAAGATTTTTCCCAAAAAAGATGGAGACACCTCTGGATTTACTGCTAAAAGTAGAGTCAACTCTTGTAGGAAAATTCCTATTATTTGTATAGCAAGTAAGTCCCTTCTTTATATGTGTCTCCTGACAGCAGATTATATCAGCCTCAAGTTTCGTATATTCCGTAAAGGCTACTTTCCTTTTTGTTGGGGAGTTTAGGCCGTTAACATTATGGGAAATAATTCTCAAACCCATTTACAAGAAATAAAAGGTATCCAGTTGTAGGGGCGAGCCCCTTTGCCCGACAAGATAGGTTTTTAAGGAAGATTGAATTCTAAATACTCTCCACTTTATGACTCTTATTGCTATTACCGTAATAGATTTAACCAGGGAAAATGTTTCGTGTAGCTTTATATAGTAGACAAATTCTCATTTTGCAGATGAGTATGCCACACAGATAGGACCTCCAAATTTGATAAAGAAAAAAAAAAAAAAAAAAGACAAAGACAAGAAAAAGACGAAAAACCGATGTTTAGAAATGCCAGGAAGAGCTACATCTTCTTGGTCGAAACGCCTACATTTATATATCTCTCATATTATCTACCAGATATCGTTATCAAACTTTTGCCTAGCAGATTAAAGCTAAGGCTACTTTCCTCCCTCCTTACTCCTGTAATACCATTACCTATATTTCCTTCTTGTTATCTTTTCTTTTCCTTTCCCTTTTCCTTCTACTCTCCCTTTGTCTATTTTCCAAGGCGTCTTTGGCTACAATCTCAATTACACCTACTGGAATATCGTCAGGTTAATTTTAAAATATACATTTGACCCACCATTTGCACTGAAATCAGATACTATGTCCATTCATTTCGCTAAGTCCTACAAATGTTCTCTTAAAACCTAAATGTGCAGGGAGGAAGTATTTCCTAATCCTTCCTTATTACTAATACGGACCTACTGGTACCATATAACTAATCTTTTAGTGACCTAGTGTTAAAGTTAGCAGATAAAGATTTGACTACTTTATTTTACACCCTTACTTTTTACATACTAAAATTATTATCGTGATCGTGAAAATTATTGAGTGTGGAAATTTATAATGTAAATTCCATATGTGAATAATCCTAGTGCACTGATCAAGCAAATTTTTTAATTTTTATCTAAAATTGTTATAACATTATATAAAATATAAAGAGAAATAAGTGGTAAATTGTAACTGTGTTTGATATTAATATTATAAGGTGAGAAAAGACAAACCGGAGTTTTACTAGACTTAGTGACCAGTGCATTGACGGTCTTTCTATTATTGGCCAAAGATTAATGAATTAACCTGTGTTATAGTTGACAAAGGATGACTCAAAAAAGAAAAGGATATCTATTTAACAAGTTCCCATTCTGGTTTCTTTATCTCCAGTGTGGGTTTTAAGCTCCCAGCTTTTGCGGCTACTAGCTTAATATTCCACTTTTGAAGTAATTTTTCCCCCTCTTCTACATTTTTTATTTTTGTCCAGACTTGATCTCTATAAATGGAGATTCCATAAGGGAAGGACCATTTATAACGAAATTCATTTTGTCTCAGAGTCTGAGTTATATCAAAGAATTCCCTTCTTTTAAGTAGGGTAAAGGCTGAAACATCAGAGAAGATCTTAATATCACCATAAGGGGGCTCCAGACCTAAACCTAGGAAATTAGCTCTAACTATTGCTTCCTTAAACGGAAGATGATGAAATACTATAATTACATCTATTTGGTACAAGTTTGTCCATATTTTTGGGCCGGGGAATTCGATGGATACTCTCAATTTTACAATCCTCTGGGCCCATTTCAGGGGCTATATTAATAAGCATTCCTCTAATATAGTCACTCAGGTTGTTGTCTTGGATGCTTTCCTGTATTCCTCTTATGCGAAGATTTTTTTTCCTCGAGCGATCTTCCTGGCTATATAGCCTCATCGTTAAATCTTCAATTTTATCTTCCAGTGAAGAGGAATATTTTAATAAGGAGTTATGGTCCAATATCAACTTATCACATTTGTTTTCAAGAAGTTCAATTTTCTGATTTATATCAGATATTGATTGGGAGTTGTTTGAAATTGACTTTGAAAGGTCTTCAGTGATCTTCAACTGGAATTCTAGCATTAAAGCTCTCATTTTTGAGCAGGTTAGGACCTCTTCTTCCTGCATTAGGGAGCTACTATCGTGTCCTTGAATTGATGAGTCAGAAACCTGATTAATCGTTGTATCTACGATTGAATCATTGTATGATGAATTCCCTTTTGTAGTTGATTTTTTAGGACCAAAGAAGGCTGGAGGATTTTGTACCTCTTTTTTATCTTTAGTTTTACTTTTAATAGGCATATTGTAGGCCCTTTATTCTTACCAAATGGTAATTAAACCTTGGAAGATAAGTTATCTTTATTAGCAAATATAAATGTTCACTTGATAATCCAATTCACCCAAGCCGCTAATAAAGATCTGGGGAGTAAGGACTAACGCCGGGGAGGGGCCAGATGTCCACTTTACTCAATACAGTCTATCTTATTTACAGCGGAGATCACTCTCTGTATAACTGCTGGCCCCAATATCAAGCAATCATATAATCCTCTTAGGGATTTTATATTTGTCCCTTAATATAGATAATCCTGTGGTAAAGTTCAGTTAATGAATAGGAGCTCCGTGCTCACAGTTTTTATAGGTCCGTTTAACTGAGATGCAGGTCGTATATAAGGGACATACGGGCCATATACCACTCCTAGGGGCTATTTACCCCCCTCTGGGTACCAGCTGTTAGGGGCCAAGCCAGTTTACAGATACACCAACTCTTTTTTTTTTTTCTTTGATTTTAATTTTAATAGGCGTATTGTGGGCCCTTTATTCTTACCAATTGGTATTTAACCCTTGGAAGATAAGTTATCTTTATTAGCAAATATAAATGTTCTCTTGATAATCCAGTCCAACCAATGGGCTAATAAAGATCTGGAGAGCAAGGGCTAACGCCGGGGAGAGGCCAGACATCCACTTTACTCAGTACAGTCTCACTTAAATAAAGCGGGGATCTCTTTCTGTATGTCTGCAGGCACCAATATTAAGCAATCTTGTATTCCTCTTTGAAATTTATATTTGACCCATTATATAGGTAATACTGTGATAATGTCCAGTTAATGAGATGGAGCTCAGTACTCACAGTTTTTGTAGGTCAGATTAACAGAGATACAGGTCCTATATAAGGAGGATAAGGACCATATACCCTAGGGGCTATTTTTCCCCTCTGGGTGCCAGCTGTTAGGGGCCAAGTCCATTTACTGGTACGCCAACTTCAGCTGCTGCAGTCCTGAGGCCGATTCAGAGAAGTTTAAGATCAGTAATGGCTCTAGACAAGGATGTCCTCTGTCCCCTCTATTGTTCGCCCTGTTCTTGGAGCCACTGGCAATACTATTACGAGATTCAACTGAGGTGGAAGGGATTAAGATAGATAAGTTGGACCTTAAATTTATGGCATTTGCTGATGACATTGTCCTGACATTAAGTAATCCCGAGAAATCCTGTAGATATGCTTACGATTTAATGAGAAAGTATGGTAGGGTTTCTTATTTTAAGGTTAATCTTAATAAGACAGACACCCTTATGTGGGGAATTGGACTAGATTCACTTAGGAGAATGGAAGAATTATATCCTTTCAATTGGAAATCAAGAGGCATAGTCCACTTAGGAGTAAGGTTTACCTTCCAAATTAATGAAATTTTAAAAAACAGTTTAGTCTAGAAAATGAAATTAATAAGACCTTTGCTGCATGAATGGCGCTTGCTAAAATTACCTTTACTGGAGAGAATTACAGCCGTTAATATGACCATTATCCCTAAACTAACCTACCTTTTAAGATGTATTCCGGGCAAAATAAACAAGAATTTTTTATTTATTATTCAGAAGGATTTAGATCACTTCATATTTAATGGCAAGAAGTCAAGATTATTGAAAAATACTTTTTATGCCAAGTTTGAAAAGGGGGGGGTTGGCCTATCCTTCATTATTGGAGATTCAAACCAACATACTACTATCTCATGCAGTAAGATGGTCCATCTCTAGCGAGAAACCAATTTGGTTTTCTATAGAAGAAACCTTACTCGGTAAGAATCCGTTAGCTACACTATTGTGGCTTCCTAACTTCGACCCACGGGTGTTTGAGAATGTTTCCCCTGTTATAAGGTCAGTTATTAAATTCTGGTATGAAAACATTTATAAATTGTCCCTGGTTAATAAACCTTCTTTGGCTGTTCCAATTGAAATACTCTCCACAGTGGCAAATTTTCCATTTACTCAGGTATTTAAGACACAGGGATTTAAATTTATTTGGGATCTATATGCGAAAGGGGCATTAATAGACAGGTCCACATGTTCAAACAAAATTCAGTGGATACACCTTAGTTCCCTAAAAAGGTGCATCAAGGCACTGGGATACAGAGTCAAGGGCGTGACTCAATGTAAGAAAATGGAAGTGTTAGCTATAAAAGGAGATATGAATCATATTATATCTAAATGTTCTTCAGTTAGGACGAGCGTTCTCCCGTTTGTTAAGTCTAAAGGGATTGTACAATGGGAAAGAGACTCTAGTTTGAGCTTTGACCCAATTACTTGGCATAACTCATTTAGGCTGGTTAAAAAATCAGCGATAAACGCTGTCTATACAGAAATATATTTTAAAATCATTCACAGATGGTATTACTCTCCGGTTCTATTAAATAGATTCTACCCCCTCTCAGACAATCTCTTTTGGAAGCAATGTGGCCAGGTCGGTACGTCCTACCATCTTTGGTGGGAATGTCCCCATATGAGAAAATTCTGGGAAAGGATTTGTGTAGAACTATCTATTGTGGGAGGTTCGCTATTACCTTGTAATCCCCAAACAGTAATTTTAAACATAAATATGGACACCCTTGGGTCGAAAGTAAAATATCTTTATACACATATTCTGTTGATTGCAAAAGGCCTTATAGTAAAACATTGGAAAACACCCACTATCCCCTCTTGGAATGAAGTAAAATTCTCGGTTGATATTAGTAGAGAATTAATGAAGGGAAACACTGATTTATTTCCTAATAAAAATATAGTAGCATTAAACTGGCACCTATGGGACCAATATACTTCTAGTTTGACTTAAAAGATAAAGATTCATTTATTTATTGTTTCTTTTTTTTTTTGTGTTGCACATAATGGTTGGTGGAATATTCTAGACATCTTGTTTTTTAAATATGCCAGCAATTCTATCAAGTTGTTAAGATGTGATTTACTTTGTATATTGTTTTGTCTTGTTTTTTTTGTTTTGTCATGTTTGTCTGAAAACAAATAAATAATAAATTATAAAAAAAAAAAGGAGAGCAAAGGAAATTATATGTCTTAGATACAATGGAAGCTGATGAACAACCGATGGCGCTTCCAGAAAATAAACCGTGTTTCTGCATAGTACTTGAACAGCTGGATAAAATTCTAGCCAACAACCCATACAGTCAAGCATACAAACAATTAGCACAGGTTGAAAAAGAACAACAGCAACATGCTCAAATACATCAATTGCCAATGCCAAAAGTAAATATGGTTTTGAAAAGAGATCGCAATACTGAATAACGACAGTATAATTTACCACCAGTAAATGAGTTGCCATGTTCTTTAAAAATGAGGATGGTGAACCACCTTTTCAGCGGGATATTAGAATATATCCCCGCAATGAAGACCAACCTTTTATAAATATAAATATATTAAGTAGTAATTTTGGATCCAATGACATAACCCATTTTCTTTCCAAATGGTGAGCCAGGATGGGAACCAAAATTACAATTGCAAAGTTATCCCAATAGTAAAGTTCATGTTAGAAAATAAAGTGGCACAAACTGCTATTCGGGATCATTTTAATCCTATTTTATGTTTGGGGCAAACTCACACAACAATGAATTATTGATTCCTATCTACAAGTCGAAGCAAATTATCTAAATGTTATCAAATTTTCAACAAAACAAGCTTTGCATAGAACAATATTGTGGATTGATGGATTTTGTCGCAGAATTGGCTATCAACAGAGACTTTCCAGCTGGAAGAGCAATAATTTTGCCATCCACTTTCCAAGGATCTCCTCGCAATATGCGAGAAAGATATAATGATGCCATGGCTATTGTCACAAAATTTGGAAAACCAGATTTATTCATTACATTCACATCTAATCCACAATGGTCAGAGATCAAGGAAAATTTGAATCTTGGCCAAAATTCTTCTGACCGACCAGTTTTAGTGGCAAGAGTATACAAAATAAAACTCAATGCATTAATACATGATATAACTAAAGCACAGTTATTTGGAAAATGTGTGGCTTTTGTTTATACCATTGAATTTAAAAAAAGAGGCCTGCCACATGCACACATACTTTTAAT
The DNA here is from genome assembly GCA_027410445.1 of Discoglossus pictus. NCBI lineage: Eukaryota > Metazoa > Chordata > Amphibia > Anura > Alytidae > Discoglossus > Discoglossus pictus. The sequence continues at coordinate 285,167,519 of CM050163.1, forward strand.
CCTGCATGAAAAAGATAAATTGGAGGGTGTGGCTAGCAGCAAACAGAGAGGAAGCAAAACAACATAGCTCCCAGCAATGAGGCTTTAAAAAGCATGAAAATTATATATAAAGTAACTTCTCTATCACCAAATCAACAAATTTGCACACAGGAGGACCCAGCTAGCTTTAAAAATCAAGTTTTGGGATCCAGAAGCTGCAAGTTGCACCCTAACAAGAAGAGACTGTGTGAGAGGCCCAGAAAAGATTAGGTTTGTAGTGTTTTTAGTAGCAGCAAGGCTGTAGAGGCACTAAAGGGAGGCTTTAATACTCTTGGCTCCCAAAAGCTCAGGGACCTGTACAGTTAAAAACACTCCAAAGGGACACTAAAGGGTGACCTCACTGCTCCCTGACTCAAGTAATATAAGGGCTTGCTCAGGACTTTAAGATTCTAAGGCCTAGATACTGACCCTAAGGGGACAAAGACTTTGCACTGCTTATAAGACTGCAGAAGGGGGCATACAACCTCTTTATTTTCATCTTCATTACTACTGCCTCATTACTAACGGTAACAAGATTTACCTTTCCTTATATAACTGCTTCAGCCGTGGCCTGTGCTCAGTATTGGTATAACATCAAACCAAACATCCTATTATCACTGGAGGGAGCAGCACTGCCACCTACTGGTGCTCAGAAAATAGTGCAGTCCAGCACTCAACAAGATACATCACCCGCACCAGACAGAGCATTGACGCCATCTAGTGGGACATTGATGAAAGCAGCTTGGGCCTACTGAGAGCACATGATTGACAGAGCTCAACAATACATTGAGATGTAACTACAGCGGCCCTACATGTTTCTAGTCAGCAAGGACCAAAAAAAACACCAAGACAACATTACAGGAACTGGGTGTATCCCGACAGCACCAAACACAGCAGATCTAATTACCTGAGAGGATATAGCTGAAGCGGATGGTTCTCATCAGAGCAACTGGCTAAATGCCTAGGCATCCAACAGCCAACCCGGAGACAATCAGCGGCGCAGAAATGGGGAAAAATAAAAAATCCTTACCGTCAAAAAAAATTGACGAGCATTTTAAAACTCTGGAAGCATTGGAAACACCGGCACAAGACCTCGCCTCAGAGCAATCGGACATCTCAGATTTAGACTCTCAGGAGGTAACCTTACAGCCGGAGGTATCCATCAATAGTGCCTCAATGGCAAGAATTGAAGCGCTCCTGGCCTCCCATATCAACGGAGCAGTCACGGCACTGCAAAAAGACATACAAGAGATCGGACAGAGGACCCATCAACTTGAGGAAACCATGGACCGAGTGGTAGAGGCGCAGGAGAAGGACAGGGCCAACATTGCTGGCAATTCCTCCCGTATCTCGGATATAGAAGATAAGTTGGAGGACTTGGAGAATAGATCCAGAAGATTTAATTTGAGGATTAGAGCCGTCCCCACGGCTATAGTCATTCTACCACGCTACCTTAAGGGCACGATACATGAGATCCTCTCAGGACACCTGGACCACGAGTGGGAGGTAGAGCGAGCGCACAGAGCCCTTGGGGGGAGCCGCAATCAAGACCTCCCTAAAGACATCATTGTCAGGCTTCTGCGCCAACAATCCAGAGACCTGATCCTCGCAGCTACCCGCAACAAGACCTCGATCAGTGGTCCTGACGGGGCTAAGCTCCAGTTTTTTGCGGATCTTTCTCCAACTACGCTACAAAGACGGAGGCTGATGAAGCCGGCCCTGGAAGTGCTACTACGCCATGGCATCAGATATCGCTGGGGATTCCCCTTTGCCCTGATCTTTTCTGTGGGAGGTATCCAATATACAACACGCTCCCTAGATGACTGCCAAGAGCTTCTTAAGCGTCTAGAACTAAATGGGGGGGACCCAGCCCCTATGGCATCTGCTTCAGCAACTTTGCCTCTTCCAAAGAGACAATGGTCTAAAGTGACCAGACAAAAGAGGCCTGCTGATCACGTCTCAAAAACTGCCAACAGACGCCCCAGCCAAAACATGGACACGCTGACACACTAGCACAATTGTCTTTATCCTCAGGACTGTTCAAAACGAGGGTTCGACTAAAGAGGCACCATGCTATCAAAAAGTCCTGTTTCCTTTTTGCTTTTTTTTGTTTGCTTTTTTGCTGCTACCTAGGGGAGACTCTCAGGAAGGTTGCTCAGAACTGAGCTAACTGTTCTGTACTACCTTTCCCCCCTACTTCTTGCCTTTTGGGCTGGCTCCAAGAGGAACTCAGGACTTTTGCTACGAGTTGTACCCAGTTGACAAAAGACTTTTGAACTGTTATTAACCCATGCTTTGCTTTTCCTTCCTACCTAGCAGGTTGTAGTAGATTGTTAAAGAAACACCTACTGTTGCTAATTGAGGGAATAATACTTAGCCTGGCGAGACCCCTCTGGCTGGTCTAGGTTTAGCTGTTTCTATTGTTTATAATTTATGTAAAGAGTTTTGTTATTAATGTTAGCACAAATTATTTAAAGATCTGGCTACTCTATTACGGTAACACTCCTTTTTATCTTATTTATAATTGTCCTTGCCGGCAGGACCTGAAGCGGAACCTGCTAGTACTTTAACGGATTGACAGGAATAGGTTAGGGCTAGAGGTCCTAAGAATGCTTGATTTTTCAATAACCACTCTATTTGTTCTTCTCACAACTTTCTGTATTTGTGCTCACCTACCATTTACTTACCAACCGGTGCTCAACCACCCTCTACTGGGTTCGGAACTAAGCAATTCACTCTCTGATTACTGTGTCCCTGCCAAAGCATACATTTTTAGAGTATATCTAAGCTGGGATCAGCTAATTACGCTGCTTACCCGACCTCCTAATGTCAATCACCATCCAAATAATTTAAACTACCCACATCCTTTGCCTACTCGCCCCCTGCGCCCCTTTAGCACTCCCGGGGTCTCAGGGCATAAGAGTAATGATCCTTATTTGGTGGAGGCTCTAGTGGCTGCCTGTTTGCAGGTCAACGGGCACAATCTAATCCCATTCATAATTACATTATCCGAGCCAAAATTAAGCCAACTGTTTTTTATGATAAGGCACCAGGGGGTGGCATCTAAACTCACGCACTTTTGCTTTTATATTCTAACTAGAATCAAGCCTGCTAGAACTCGCTCACCCAGGGCTCAGCCACTTCCACACCTCCAGAAGGAGGAGCCGCTCCTCACTCCCTCCTCGACAGCTCGCCAAAAAGGTAAAGCTAATCCAGCATATCTGACAGACACCTTATTAATTTACCCATGCCCATAACTGTACTCACTCACAACGTGAAGGGCTTTAACTCTCCTTTCAAGCGGAGGAAGGCATTTTTATACTATAAGACTTCCAAACCATCTGTAATATTCCTACAGGAGACCCACTTCGCTAGGCATAAGACCCCTACATATCTTAATAAAGATTACCCTCAATTCTTCCATTCCACCCACACTTCAAAAAAAGAGGGAGTAGCAATATTGCTACATAGGAACCTCCAATTCCAGTTAACATCCAAACTGGTAGACCGTGAAGGGTACTTTATCATTATAAAAGGTACAATCTTGGGAAACACGATTTCTCTGGCTTCCTTTTATGCCCCCACAACGGCACCACATAAGGCCCTAATAAGATTTTTAAGGGCACTGTAAGGGGGGGACTGGGGGAACTTAGTGGTAGGAGGGGATTTCAATTTAGTCTTAGACCCAAAGGCGGACAAATCTAGGGCTCCAGTGAGTGACCGATTCTCCAACAAAATTAGACAAATTAAGAAACTCCTGCACTCTGTTAGCCTGGTAGATGCCTGGAGGGGACTTCACCCGAGAGGGAAAGAGTTTACTTTTTATTCACCCACACATGGCTCCTACTCGCGCATTGACACTATTTACATTAGCAGCTCACTTCTTGACAGCTCACACAGAGCGACTATAGTGCCTTGCACTTGGTCCGACCATTCAGCAGTTTTATTGGAAGTGGACCTGGGAAGTCAATTCAGCATGCCTTACACCTGGAGGCTGAATGAATACCAAATCTCACTGCCTTCAACTCAGGAGCAGATAGAGAGAGAGTTGCTAGACTTCTTTGGGTCCAATGCGGGCAGGGAGACGGGAGCGGGATGGGTTTGGATGGCACATAAAGCCTTTATAAGAGGAGTGTGCATCAAATTGGCTTCTCAGTTCAAAAAACAGAATCTACAAAGGGAGAGAGATCTTGCGAGCAAATTGGCACAACTGGAGCTTCGAAATCAGCTCTCCCCCTCCTCCTCCCTGAGAACAGAGATAGACAAGACGAGGCTGGAGCTAGATAGCATATTGTCCATAAAAACGGACAAGGCACTGAGACGGACGCAGCATTTGTTTTACAATAAAGCGAATAAACCGGATAAATTGTTAGCCAGAAGCCTGAGAGCAAAGTACGCCCAATCCAGGATTTCCCAAATCAGGAATAAAGAGGGCGAACTCATATATAGCCAAAATGAAATACAAAAAGTTTTTAGGGAATATTACCAAAATATATACTCCACTAAACAGGTGGCCATGGAAAATAACATTGCTTCTTACTTAAACTCACTGGACCTTCCTCAGATTTCGCCCGCTGACTTACACTCTCTAAATAAGGAAGTTACTATCAAGGAAGTTCTAGAAGTGATTAAGGAACTAAAACTAGGAAAATCCCCGGGCCCGGATGGGTTCACCAATATTTACTATAAGAAATTCTCAACACTTCTGGCTCCTCATCTATGTAATCTCTTTAACTCGATACTGAGAGGGGAGATTACCCCCCCAGAACTAAACCATGCTGACTTAACAATATTCCCTAAAGAGGGTAGAGATCAGAGAGATGCCAAGAACTATAGACCTATCTCACTGCTTAATGGGGATGTCAAGTTGCTTGCCAAGATCTTCTCTCAAAGGATCTCAATATTCCTTCCCTCCTTGATTCCCAAAGACCAGTCAGGGTTCATCCCGCATAGACAAACTGGCGACAACATCAGGAGAACTCTAAATGTCATCCATTTGGCTAGGTCTAGGGGGTCCCCGGTCTGCCTGCTTGCATTGGACATAGAGAAAGCGTTTGACACCTTAGAGTGGCCCTTTCTATTTGCCACGTTAGCAAAGTTTGGGTTTGAAGGCAACTTCTTAAACTTATTACACACTTACTACACGCTACCCAAGGCCACTTTAAAATTACCAGGCTCCCAGACGGCTAGTATTAATATAGAGAGAGGCACGAGACAGGGGTGCCCTCTGTCCCCGCTGCTCTTTGCTTTGGCCATAGAGCCCTTGGCCCAGGCGATAAGAGCAAACTCCTCTATAGAGGGGGTGCGGGTGGGACATCAGCATCTAAAATGTTCTTTGTTTGCTGATGACCTACTGTGCAACCTCTCGAATCCTGGATCCTCCATAGACACCCTACTGGGCACAATCAATGAATATAGCACTCTCTCTGGACTGAGATTGAATCATAGCAAGACAGAAGCCTTAAGTGTGGGCATTCCTGGGGACATCTTGGACCAACTGAAAAGGGTACACAACTTTCTATGGCCTGCCTCTTACATTAACTATTTAGGGATAAAGTTGACTAACTCACTAGCGGATATTTATAAAACCAATTACCCACCCCTATTTAAGACTCTTCGAATGGACTTAGACAGCTGGACAAAAAGGCAGATTTCGTGGACGGGCCGAATAGCCACTGTCAAGATGAACATCTTGCCGAGGCTGCTTTATCTGGCCAGGACTCTGCCGATCCAAATTAATAATAGGGAATAGGCACAGTTTCAAGCCCAGGTCTTTAGATTTGTTTGGAGGAATAGACCTCCTAGGATCGCCAGACATACTATGTATAAACATAAGTCTAGAGGAGGATTATCCTGCCCTAATTTCAGTACCTACTTTAAGGCAGCTCAAATTGCCTCTATACCGTTAATACATTCTACCACCCTACAGCCCAATTGGGTTTTTATTGAAGAGCTACAAATGGCCCCATTAAAATGGGAAATCATTTTATGGGATCCGAGTTCCCACACGTTTGACTCCCTAATCCATAACCCTATAACTAAATTTACGCTGAAAATATGGAGATGGGCTAGGAAGGAACATAAACTGATTCACCCTGTATCACCTCTTACTTCAATCTTTACATCAACCTCTCTAGCGACCACCCTCACAGCTGACTCCAAAGCATTCTGGACCACACACAATTTAGACAAACTTGAGGCATGGTTTGAGGGCGACAGAATTATTTCTTGGGCAGAAATGAACAGGAAAATAGAGATACCACACCAAGAAATGTTTAACTACATCAAAATTAGACATTGGGTTGAGGAGATACATAGGATTCATGGCCCGCCCAAAGAATCGTGGATGTCAATAATATGTAAAAACACAAACTTAACTAGAGGAACCTTAGGCTCACTGTACACTATGTTTAATGCCCCAAAGGCTTCGTGGAAGCCTGCTTACACATTGAAATGGGAGATAGACATGCAACAAAACTGGGAGGGGGGCAAATGGGCGGAATCCTTTCTGAGCCTATCTAAAGGCTCATATAACTATAGCTTGCTAGAAACCTCGTTGAAAATCTTACACCGGGCATACATGACTCCTGCCAGGCTAAATAAGCTATCTCCAACAACTTCAGATAGGTGCTTTAGAGGATGCCAGGGAAGGGGAGACTTTATTCATACGTGGTGGAAATGTCCTAGAGTGGCTAATATTTGGATTGAAGCTACCAAATTAGCTTCACGGATTCTTAAATCTCCCCTAGAACCATCAATCTCGACTTGTCTGTTGGGAATTCATTACCAGGGGCTGGGTAATAAGGGGAACAAATTGGCCCAAATGATTTTTTTAGCCGCCAAAAATATAATTGCTAGAAGATGGAAAAGCAGTCATATCCAATTTCAGGAAGTCATAAACACAATAAATTATCTTTGCATTAACGAAAGAATGACTCACACTTTGTTGGACACTCACCAAATTTACCTAGAAATTTGGGGACCTTGGATTCAGTCTCCAGATAGCACATTGTAAGGTCTGGACAGGAAAGAGCATTACACTTTGGCTAACAGCGGTGGCTTGTCCGGGGAGCGGAGTGTGGAGCGGACTGGAACGGGTAGAACTGGGAAGCGGAGAGGCAACTCATTTAGACGACAAAAGGTACTGAGGGTGGCACTGGAGATCATAGGAATGGATGTAGTGAGGAACATTTAGGAGTGGAACTTTAATTGTGTATTTACTTAAAACCATCACCAAAAAAGGAAAAAAATGTGAGATATCTGGCTGAATGATTGTTTATTGATATGAATACTATATTTTAATAACAATAGACACAATTATCTCAATAATTTCAGTTAACAGATGTTTGCAATGTAATTGTTTGTTATGTAACATAAAAGCTGTTGAATAAAAAATCTTTGAAACAAAAAAAAAAAGATAAATTGAATACTGCAGAGAGTGGATTCAGTAATTACTGCTGAATTGCCACATCCAGAAAAATATTCTAAATGTTATGAGATTGTAACACACAGAATGATTAATGGGCCATGTGGAGATATTAATCTCAATTCACCATGTATGGAAAAACAAAAATGTACAAAAGAGTTCCCAAAACTATTTCAAATGCAAACTTATGCTAATTGTGATGGATACCCTTTGAACAAAAGAAGAGAAGGACAAACAGCTATTATCCGTGGCCAAAAGGTTGATAATAGGTATGTAGTTCCATACAATCCACATTTGCTGATGAAGTACAATGCACACATAAATGTGAAAGCTTGAACTTCTATCAAATCCATCAAATATGTGTATAAATATATATTTATATATATATATATATATATATATATATATATATATATATATATATATACAAAGGATATGATGCAGCAACTATTGTTGTGCAAGGTGCACAAAACGAAAAGGAAAATCCAATTTTACATGACGAACTTTCTAAATATTTAGATGCTCAAATTGTCAGTGCTCCAGAAGCAATGTGGCATCTTCTGAAATTTGAGATGCATGATCGGTCACATGCTGTGTATCGATTTGCTGTTCATTTGCCACACAGTCAGTTTTTGTTTGCTTTATTACAGGCAATGAAAGAAATGCCTTAGCCCAAAGTGAACATCGAGAAACAACACTTACTGCTTGGTTTCAATTAAACTGCCAGGACACTGAGGCCAGACAATTTTTCATACATTGAGATTCCATATCACTATGTATTCGTAAATGGCCAATGTTGACAACGAAAAAGAGATACTCATAAAATTATCCCACAAATTTTGTACCGTCAGCACAAGAGACATTGAACGTTTCAGTTTAAGATTACTTCTTTTACATGTTCCCTGTGCACAAAGTTATGAACATTTACGCACAGTGAATGACATAGTTTATTATACTTTCCTATTAGCTGCAAGACATCAAAACTTCATAGTAGATGATACAGAATGGGAGAGGTGTCTGGAAGAAGCATCACCACTATGTCAAATGCCAAAGCAAATAAGAGAACAATTTACATTCATTTTCATGTTTTGCAATGTACCTGATGCACTTACATTGTGGGAAACATTTAAATTAAATATGTGTGAAGACTTCTTGAAATGTTATAATGAGGCTATTGCACTCTTAAAAGAATTAATGGAAATTCAAGAAATATTTCTTGCTCATGGAATAAATTGTGCAAGTTTTAATTTGCCTGATCCAGGACTCATAGATGACATCAACTTTAATGACTATGACACTGAGCTTCAAAAACAAAAAACACAAAAAAAACTTGCAACTTTAAATACAATACAATTGCAAGCGTTTAATGCCGTCACAAATGCTACAGATGATGAAATGGTCAAAGACAATTATTTCTATCTAGATGGCCCAGGTGAATCAGGAAAAACTTATCTGTATAATTGTTTGAGTTACATTCGAGCACAGGGTCAAAAAGCAATGCCATTTGCAACAACTGCAATTGCCTCACTTTTGTTAGAAGGTGGCAGAACTGTGCATAGTGGATTTAAACTGCCAGTTCCCATTTTAGAAACATCAGTGTCAGATATTAGACTGAATTCTTTACAAGCAAAAAAAAAAGTAAATTAATTATAATAGATGAGGCAACACTGATGTCATGTCATGCCTTGCAATGTATTGATGGGTTGTTAAAATAAGTGATGGATAATAATTTGCCATTTGGTGGAAAGGTGATGTTAGGAGGAGATTTTAGGCAAACATTGCCTGCTGTGCCACATGGAAATAGCACTGACATCATTGAAATATGTATCAAGACAAGTAAACTGTGGAAAATTTTTACATTCCTCAAATTAGAATTAAATATGAGATCAAAAGGCCAAAATTAATTCAATGATTGTCTAAATCAAATTGGAGAAGGAAAAAATCCACAAATAAATAATTTACTGGATGATACCATAGAATTTCCATCACAAATGGTTTGCAAGGAATCACTCATATCGGCAATCTTTCTCAATACGATCAATAACGATGATTACTCAGACATTGCAAACACAGTGATATTGACATCCAAAAATATAGATGCCTTGAATCTAAATAACAACATTTTAAAAATCATCAACGCTCCCCCAAAAAATTACAGTGCAGATTAAGTTCTGGCTGACGATAAAGACAGGTGAATCTAACTTTAGTATAGAATTTATTAATTCTTTAACACCATCTGGAATGCCACCACATGTTTTGCAATTGTAAAAAGGGGCAATTGTCATGCTATTGAAAAATATGAATCCAAAAAAAGGACTTTGTAATGGGACCAGATTAATCGTGCACTATTTAAAAGATTATTTCATATATGCAGAAATTATGACTGGTATAAAGGTACCCATAGAGTTTTTATACCAACAATTGATTTGGCTTCAAGTGAGAGTGGTTTGCCTTTTATCCTTCGAAGGAAACAATTTCCGGTTATCATGGCATTTGCCATGACCATAAATAAATCCCAAGGACAAACGTTTAGTCTGTGGGTATTTTTTTACAGGAACCTGTTTTTGCACATGGACAACTCTATGTTGCTTTTTCAAGGTGCACAAATCCAAATGATATTAAAGTTTCAATTGAAGACAACCCAAGTCAGGGTGATCTATTACAGGATGGATGCATTTTTACCAAAAACATTGTGTACTGTGAGGTTTTATAAACCTAGAGAACAGTGGTTTTATTTTGAGGATGAAATTTTATGTAACTCAGGCTCTTTTTAGAGGACCACTATTTCACATAGGAAACTCTATGTACAATTTTACAAAACTACAACAATAACAACAAAAATGGAAGAAAAAAAACAAGAATAAACAGTGGTTATATCCCATAGACAAAATTAAGTCTGCTGGGCTCTTTTTAAGGGAACCACTTGGACATGCAAAAACCAAAAATATTGGAATGTCTTGGAAGTGGCCTTTTGCAAGGATTGGCCTCACAAAACAGCTATGTTGCATTTTATTACTTTTACTGTTTACATTTTAATACATTAGATTCATGTTTGTAATGTTAAAATTGTTTTTTCCAAGGTCTGAACAGTTGTTCGGAGACTCACATTGTGTGTCAAATAGCTTCCCAAGCTTTAAAATTTTATTGACCGTCATTTTTTGACGGGCAAGTCGCTAGTATAGCTCATAATTGACAAACAATCCCACTTGTACTATCATATCCAAATTAAGATTGCCAAATCAATGATGTCCCTCCTGAGGGAATTAGGTTTCATCACACAACATTTCCAATTCTATCTCTACCCGTACCTTCAGATATGACACCCTTATGACCCTGATTCTCTTCACTGGACTTCAGCTCAGTTCCTGTGGGATATTTCATTCTCATATCCACCCCAAGCTCTAGATTAGTTACTCTGTTAACAGCAACCTCAAATATGATGTACTTTGGACTGGTTCAAATCACAACTTAACCCACCTTACAATATTTCATCTTTTTAGCCTTTGCTGCACCTTGTGACATACACCTTAAGTTATACTTCAATACTATAGAGACCTACCTGACAGGCATACAATTTAATTTGATCACACTCAAATCTTTCCCTATTAAGTATTTTCTACATGGTTTAGCGACCAGAAAATGTAAAGCACAACGTCTATATATAGATAGTGACTTATAAAAAGACTTATGAATAACAATCATTTATTCAAGTTGTGATTTTTTTTTCTCCACTATCACAACTGATATAACGTTAGCTTTCTACTGGTTCCTTCACCCTGGAGATTTTTTATAATAACTAAAACCACCGTCATCTTATAAAATAACTTCAATATACCCACACTTTTTTCGCTAAACTAGTCGTAAGGCCATCCAGTTATCCTATTATCCAACTCATAATTCCAGGTGTCCAATCACATCACTCTAAACCTTTATCCTATCATTACCTACTGAAACTGCTTACCACCTGCCACCTCGCCTATCTAGTCAGCTTTTTGCCTGCTATAAACATTCATACGCTACTTCTATACATCAGATTAGGACTTGACACCTTCTCCTACTCTGATCCCTCATTCCACATAGGAGCAGCCACATCAGTATCCATATCTTATACTCCTAGCGCATCATTGAAATACGGGCAGGTGGTAATGGAACTGCTTTACATCATACATACCAAATCCATCTGCAGAAATTTGAGAGGCTTTCCATAACACAACTTTATAACACATAATTATCACACCATCCCTACTTTCGATATTATTGGCCTCTAAGCAGGCTAAGGGGTCAAGTTTTCCACACCATCAGCTACTATCTTTAATACCATCAGCATACAATACTTGAGAGTAGGTGACGACCACAAATATATATATATATATATATATATATATATATATATATATATATACTAGCGACTTGCCCGATGGCAATAAAATTTGAAGTCTCGCAATGCTGTTTGCACACATTGTGAGCCTCTTCCCCCCACCCCCCTCTAAGCTGCCTGTCTCACAATTAGCGCCTTCGGCACCTATCACAAGCCTCTCAATAAGCTCCTTTGGCGCTCATTGCGAGCCTCTCCCTCCCTCTACTGGCCTCGCGATGAGCTCTCATCAAGGGCCTCTCCCACCCTCTACCTTTTCCACCCTTTACTTGATAGAAGGCGCTCATCGCAAGCCTCTCTCCCCTCTACTTCCTCTCCATCTCCTGTGTCTCTTTCCCCCCTCTCCCTCTTCTTTGTCTATTTCCCCCCTCTCTCTCCCCTGTGTCTTTTTCCCCCCTCTCCCTCCCCTGTGTCTTTTTCCCCCCTTGACCTCCCCTGTGTCTTTTCCCCCCCTCTCCCTCCTCTGTGTCTCTTCCCCCTCTCTCCCGTGTCTCTTCCCCCTGTGTCTCTCCTCCCCGTCTCGTCTCCCCCTCATCTCTGTCCCTTGTGTCTTTTTCCCCCCTCTCCCTCCCCTGTGTCTCTTCCCCCTCTCCCTCCTCTGTGTCTATTCCCCCCTCTCTCTCTCCTGTGTCTTTTTTCCCCCTCTCCCTCCCCTATGTCTTTTTACCTCCTCTCCCTCCCCTGTCTCTCTCCTCCCCCCTCCCTCCCCAGGATCTCTTCCCCCTGTGTCTCTCCTCCCCGTCTCGCCCCCCCTCTCCCTCCCATGTTTCTCTTCCCCCCTCTCTCTTCCCTGTGTCTCTCTCCCTCTTGTGTCTCTTTCCCCCTCTCTCTCTTCCCTGTGTCTCTCTCACTCCCCTCTCTCTCTGTCTCATGCGGCATGGGGTCCATAGATGCTCCCATGGTTATGGTTAAAGGTCTCATACGTATCCATAGGGACCCCCATGGAGTAAGTGGTATTCCAACCTATAACCTTGGGTCCTTATGGACCCACATGGCTCCTAAACCTAACTGCCTACCATGGGAATATCTATGGACCACCATGGCACCATAAACTTTACCATAGGATCCATGGTACATAATGACTACTATCTCCCCACAGAAGGTTTATATGAACTACCATAGTCCATAACAGGATTAATTTTAGGTGCCATGGGGGTCAAATCCCAACTAATTTACAGTAACAGGTTAATGGTGGAGGGCCTACCTTAGAAATAGGAGGATGTTAAAACTAGTGTAGTGTGTTCAAGTTAGTTAGTGGGTAATGTTCTGTAGCATTGCCGAGATTTAGACCTGAAGTCTTCTACTGGTTTACTTTAGGGAGGCTGTAATCCTACATTAGCTGTGAGCTCATGCTAGAGTTGGAGAGCTATGGGAAAACCTCCCTGGGTGAGAGTCAGTAAGTTTAATGGGATTTTTTTTTTGCAGGAGCCATAGAATAGCCTTGTAAATTTGTTTTTTTTTAAACTCCTGTAGCTCCTAGTCAGCCTTACAGGAGTTCTTCTGGCAATAATGGAATTGAACCCATAGTTTCTTTGGAAAGATATATTGTAACACTACCATTATTGGAAAAGGACAAAGAGAAAGTATCTAAGGAAAATATACAATTAATAAAGACATGAATTGTATTAAAAATACATGAACAAGAACCATAAGAAGAAAAATATATTCAAAAAGCACAAGAAAAAGGCACTCAGAAAATTGAAACTGAGGTAATAAATTTGTCAAATTTCAAGGTAGAAAAGATATATCATTCCCTTCTAATTAAAGGATTATCCTTTGTACCAGATTCCCATTCAGACACATGTGATAATGTAAAAGGCATCAATTTATTTGGAAGAAAACTAGCTTTAAAGAAATTGTATGCAGAGAGGCAAAAGAAAGAACACAAAACTTAGGACTAACCGCAGAGGATGCTGAAATGTATCATGATTTATTATTCCTTATACAAGAAAATGAATAAGAAACAGATCCGAACCAGACATTCCTAAATAAGAACAAAGTAAAAAGTTCCTTCATGCCAGACATTAGAAACTATAATAAAGTTGACACCTTTATAGATCTGGTAGCTAAAGAAATAGAAAATAATTCCCCCCAAAAAAGGAAGAACTTTAATTATAGAAGATCTAATTTAATGAAGAACGAATATAGAGCCCTACAGGAAAGACAAAAAGCAAACCTTACAGTAAAACCAGCAGATAAGGGAGGTAATTTAGTCCTGATGAATCAACGTGACTCCTGGATAATAAAAATATATATGAGATTCTTCCCAACAATCAAATAGGAGTATACCAAAAATAACTAAAAGCTATACTTGAGAATGCAATTGAACAAAAAACAATTATCAGAGTTAATATGGTGTTTCTCCTAACACAAAGACATATTATTCACACTTTTTATGCGCTCCCGAAAGTCCATAAGAATAAAAAACCAGCACCAGGTAAACCGATACTTTTGGGTAATAACAGTTTAACAGAGCAAACAAGCACCTTTGTAGATTTCCATATCAAAGAAATAGTAAGCTCCCTGCCATCCCATATAAAAGATACAACTGATTTATTAAAGAGGCTCGATGGACTGACTGACTATAGATCTTATAGATATACTAATCAGCATAGACATCGAACAGTTGTACAGCAACATCCCACATCAAAAAGGTATAGATGCAGTAAGCTTTTTTTTTAGATATGAAAGGAAAAAACGAGAGGAATGAGAAATTAAAAACATTGGTGCTTTCACTGTTAAAATTCATACTGGAAAAGAATGTCTTCATATTTAACAAAAAATGGTACAGAAAGAAAGAGGGAACATCAGTGGGCACAGTATGTGCACCCAGTTATGCAAATTTATTTAATGGTTTTTGGAAAAAATAATAGTCTTTGTTGAACAGAACCGTATTTATACAAGCAATATAGCCTTATGGCTTAGGTTTATATACAATATTTTGATCATTTGGACTTGAACAATTGAAGAATCAAAAGAATTCTTTGAAATTTTAAAGATAAATTAACTCGACTTTGAAATTTACTTGCTCTATACAGAAAGAAAAAATAGAGTTTTTGGACCTGCTTATTTTGAAAGATGAGAAAGGAAATGTCCATACATCTACAAATACAAAGCCAACGGCAACAAATTATTTCCTGAAATGGAACAGCCAACATCCTAAAGCCTTAAAAAGAGGACTACCAATAAGTCAATATTTAAGGTTAAGACGCAACTGAAGTGATGACAACATTTTCAAGGAACAGGCTGATATGCTGATAATAAAATTCAAAAACAGAGGATACCCCAACAGGGTATTTAAAAATGCGTATAAAAGAGCTTTGTTATCAGCATTACCTGGTCTGTTATATAAAAGAAAGGAGCATGAAAAATAAGATCAGATAAGATGCATCATGACTTATGCAGATGACCACCAGGAGATAAAGACAATATTGAATAAATATTGGTTCCTCTTAAAAGATGACCCAACTCTAAGAGACGTACTACCAACATGTGCACCTGTAACGTATAGAAGTTCAAAGAACTTAAGAGATCATCTTGTACATCGTTTCTTTTAACTCAAAGAAGATGAAAAAGGAAGCTTGAAACCTGGATGTTGGCTACATAGTATTAAAGGACTCTAAAGGTGCAATAAATGTAAAGCTTGTAGATTTATAATTCCTGAAAGAATGTATTCATCCTGGTACAGGGAGAAAATACCCTGTAAAAAGCTTTATAGACTGTCAAACAACTCAAGTTGTATATGTAATAACTTACACCGTTGGCAAGACATCTGAAGAACTACCACAACAATGATATAGAGAGTATAAGATTCCATGTAGTTGAACATTTGAAAGAAAGAAAGAAACTTTTACAAAGAGAAAGTAGATGGATTTATGATTTAAATGCTAAAGCACCAAATGGATTAAATGAGGGTTTTACCTTTGGACCTTATATATAGCAATTTTTATGACCATATTCCATATATTCTTTTTATGTATATTTATTAGTATAAATTTTTTCTTAATATTATGATTTTTTATTATAAACTAGTGAATTGCCCGTCAAAAAATGACGGCAATGAAATTGTAAGGTAGCTAATGCTGTTTGGTGTAAAATTTTTGAAATATATAATACATTAATAAATGAATATACTTAACGTATTTTGAAGCATTGTGTTGAAGAGCTGCAATCTGTTTTGATGTTGCTGCAGCATTAGTGGTGTGGAGCTGCTGTGTAAGCATGCTAAATGTGTGCAGTGTAATAGTGTGCGTGCGCGAGACCAAACCGTTAGCATAGTTGTGTACTTCTGCATTGTCGTAAAATGGCAGGTAATGTGTGGTATGCGTCTTAGCGGAATATCTGTAGGTCTTTTGTGGTGTTTTGCGAGTTTCTTGTGGTGTTTTGCGTGTTTAGAGTGCTGTAGCCTCGTTTTCGTTTTGTTCGGCGGCCATTTTTTCTCTCGCTTAGAGAATTTTTTAGTTTCTAAACTCTTTTATTTTGAGTTAAATGAAGGTGTAAGTTGCTTTTTTGAGGTCCTGGATGCTCCCTCTTGCTGTAGGTAAGCTTTTTATGTATGTGCTGTGTGTATTTATTGTGTTTTGAATTTTTTCATGTTCGCGAGTTGCGGACGTTTTTTGCGAGGTCGTAATGCGTTGTAACGTGTCTCGTATGTTGTTTGCGTTGCAAGGTAAATTTTGCGAGGGTCGCAGTTGGTGTGTCGTGTTGTTTGCGTTGCGACGTAAAGTTTGCGAGGGTCGCAGTTGCTGGCATGGAGCGCCGAGCTCACAAGCATTAGCAACAACTTGTATGCTCACAACTATATATGTGATGATAAGTATAGTAAAAAGATTTACAATTTTAGGAGACCAAGCAACGCACTTTGAAGATAATGGAAATATGGGCAAACAATAATTAGGACATTCTTTAATAGATTTCGCTGTTATCTACTTTGAGAGAAAAAGATCTAAACAACAACATATTAATAGGGCCTCATTCTATTAACGGCCGTAGGAGATGCGGGGCCGCAAGGACCGGCCGCAAGCTATTTGCCTATTCTATTCCCCTCCGGCTGGGGGTTCCGGCCGGCTTGCGGCCGGCGCCTTGCTATCCCTTGCGGCCGCTCGGCCTGGAGGAAAGCCTTTGATCTAAAACGGCCGTAAGAGTTTCGGCCGCAAGAAAATCCTGGTTGCTATTCAATTGCTCCGGGAACCCTCTCTGCAAGGCTAAAACCGAGCCTCAGCTTACTTGCAGGAAAGAGGTCCCGCTAGCACCAATTAAGCACATAATATAGACAAAATAAAGCCATCCTGCACTCTGAGGAGACTATAAAGTGATTGTAGGTGTTAGCATAAATAGCACAACATTCCCCTACACTCAAATCTGTAAATATATTTTTTTTAATTTATGTCACATATCCAAGTAAAAAGTCCAGAGGGCTTGGAGCACCTCAGACCCGCCCACGCTGCGGCCGGAAAATAAACAGTTAATGTAAACTCGGATTTGGGCTGATGTGCAAGCTTGAGAGGGGGTTGCTATTAATCCTCATGTCCCCCATTATGATCCCTAGCAGTTACAGAGCTTTACAGTGCCGTCTTGAATTTATTTTTGCGTTTAAAGATTTCTGAGCTTACGGCCGGTTGCAAGATATACGGCCGGCCGTAAGGGGAGATCCTTACAGGGCCGTATAATTGAATTCCAAGATAACGGAACCCCCGCAAGGAATCGCAGCCTTGCCGACGTTTTACGGCCAATAATAGAATGAGGCCCATAGTAATTACTTTTAAAATGTATATGTTGGCATCAATGTTTTTCAAAATAAGAGTTAAAATACATTGCTGTATATGTATTTTAAAGATGCTATTTATATTTTTATATGTTTTTAGAAACATTCTTAGTGCCTTGTTGTGTCTTCTTATAATCTTTCCTTTCCTCCTTTTTTTAACACTATCCTATTGAGTATAAAAACTAATAATGAATAACTATCACTAAACACTATCCTATTTATTGAGTATAAAAAATAATAATTAATAACTATCACTACTATATAAAAAGTTTTTTTATTATTATCATTATGATTATTAATTTTATTATTAAAAAAACTGATTATTAATATCAATATAAAATATTTATTAAAAACTAAATTATTACACTAATTGCATTAATTTAACACTTAGTATATATTGAAATGGTGTGAGTTTTACTTGTTTTAAATTTTAAATCCAAATTCAAATCTAATTTAGAACAATAGAAATGTCTATTATTTCCATCTAATTGTAAGGTTCTTTAATCATTTATTCACTACTAAATTTCCTACATTTCTTTGATTACTTTGCTTATATATTTCCTCTTTGGCCAATTTCTTGCAATATTACAAAGTTATTATGTTTATATATTATATATAATATAAGATCCCGCTCCATGCTGATGATAGCCAGTAAGCTTGAAACAGCAGTACATGGATTGGATACTCAGCCTGTGTTTATTCCAACCTTGGCTTTGCATTAAAGCTGTGTAATAATACAGCATGCATAAGCTTATAGGAAGCCATGTTTGATAATGGCTAAGGAATGAAGAGCGAGGCATTTGTGGCCATATTTGTGTGTCCCAGCTCAACTTCCCAGAATGCAGTGTAATAACAGTTTTTCTCGGAACTCTGAGCTGGAAGCAGGTTTTTTTAACTTGCTTTAGACGTTCAAATGTGAACACAGATGTACTTTTTATTTACTATATCTATATATATTTATATATATATATATTACCTGATGATGTCAGATGCTGTCCCAACTCTCTCTCTGCATCTGCTGTTATTATTCAAACTGAGGGTTCCATCTCATGAAGTATTATTGCTTGAGACTTGATAAAGGGAGGCTAAGCCTCTCGAAAGCTCGTCATTATAAATAAGACGTTTGTCCAATACAAAAGGTATCAAATTATATTGCAATACTCATTTTTAATCTATATATATATACTAGCGAATTGCCCGTCAAAAAATGACGGCAATGAAATTGTAAGGTAGCTAAATTAGTAAATGAATATAGTGTACCTATTTTGAAGCATTGTGATGAAGAGCTGGCAATCTGTGTTGATGTTGCTGCAGCATTAGTGGTGTGGAGCTGCTGTGTAAGCATGCTGAATGTGTGCAGTGTAACACTGTGCGTGCGCGAGACCAAACCGTTAGCGTAGTCGTGTACTTCCGCATTGGCGTAAAATGGCGAGTAATGTGTGGTATAGGTCTGTATCGGAATATCCGTAGGTGTTTTGTGGTGTTTTGCGAGTTTAGAGTGCTGTAGCCTCGTTTTCGTTTTGTTCGGCGGCCATTTTTTCTCTCGCTTAGATTTTTTTTTAGTCTCTAAACTGTTTTATTTCGAGTAAAATCGAGGTGTAAGTTGCATTTTTGAGGTCCTGGGTGCTCCCTCTTGGTGTAGGTAAGGTTTTTATGTATGTGCTGTGTGTATGTATTGTGTTTTAAATGATTGTATGTCGCCGTGTTGCGTCCGATGTTTGCGAGGTCGTAATGTGTGGTAACGTGTTTCGTACGTTGTTTGCGTTCCTCGTAAAATTTAGCGAGTGTCGTAATTTGTGTGTCGTGTTTTTTGAGTAGCGACGTGAAGTTTGCGAGGGTTTGAGGCCCTTGCCCAGTGACCTCGCCAGCAACTGAGTCCCTCGCTTCGCGAGGGGCCTCAGTTGCTGGCATGGAGCGCCTTCGGCGCTCCATGCCAGCAACTGAGGCTCTTGCCCAGTGACCTCGCCAGCAACTGAGGCCCTCGCTTCGCGAGGGGCCTCAGTTGCTGACATGGAGCGCCTTCGGCGCTCCATGCCAGCAACTGAGGCCCGTGACCAGTGACCTCGCCAGCAACTGAGGCCCTCGCTTCGCGAGGGGCCTCAGTTGCTGGCATGGAGCGCCTTCGGCGCTCCATGCCAGCAACTGAGGCCCTTGCCCAGTGACCTCGCTACGCGAGGGCCGCGGCTCGCTGCGCGAGCCACGGCCCCCGCTTCGCGAGGGCCGCGGGCTCGCTACGCGAGCCCGCAAGCGTGAGCAACGACTCGTACGCTCACAACTATATATGTGATATGGATTAATAATTACTAAATTACTAGATTACTGGACATTCACAGCTGCTTCACTCTTCAATTATATATATATATATATATATATATATATATAATTATTAATTTATCAGGATATCTATGTACTTTGATACATCTAATTTAGCCATCTGTATACTCTATATGAAACGTGTTGTGAGCTAGAAGGCACCAAGGACGCAATGAAATGAAAAATCGTTATGTATTGTCAACTTGAGTTAAATAACGTTTCAGCCCATTGAATATTAATCCCTGATAATTGACGCAGACGCCGTAGGTAGCGTGGTGATGTAATAACGTTACATGTGAGGACGTTGGAACGGCAATCGTACTGTGCGGAGAGGAATAACGTCACTGCATCAACATAGTGACGTCGGACGCAACGCCTGGAAACGGAACACCAAAAAATTGCCCCATTTTTAAGGGATAAAAAGGGGGATAGATGCAGGTTAGTGCTACATGCCTACTGAGCCCACTGAGTTTTTGAAAATGCTGGCAGTGCCGTCCGAAACCGGTCAGGCAAGGCAACAGAGAAGAGTATATTGAGATAAGTACCCCTAGGGGATTCTTTTCTTTTTTTGCTCATATGACTAGTAGGTCCCATTTGGGGTCCCTACATATTATTGAAAGTAGATGGGGATATTGACTGCCTTTAGTCAATATTGAGGAGGCCCCTGTGATATCTATGTGTTTTAACAGGTAATCAGAACCCTATGATTTTATAAATGCTATATAAGTGTTCTTTAATCTAATTCCATGTTTTCCATAAAGAAGTGTATACAGATGTGTTACTAACCTGTATATACACAATGTAATTCTATATGGACAGATTAATCAAAAGAACACCAAAACTGCATCTTTGGAACTTTAAATAGAGGTTTATAATATTTATTGCTCTGTTTCCATTATCCAGTGCTATTAATGCTATAAAAATATTGATTTCATTTGATTATCATTATAATTTTGAGTACCATACATTTATTCACTTACCGCCTATAAGGTGGCTTATACCTATACATACTTATATCAGCACTTAGCACTTTCACTGATAATATTGTATATTATAAACATAAATAATTAATTAGTATTGCCAATACTTAACACTTTTTTCAATTAGCACTTTATATTTAATAATAAAAACTATAAAAAATTGGTAATACACTATATAATCAGACTGGCTACCTGTTAGATTAAGTACAAGAGCACTTTCTAAAATAATTATTATAATTGTTCGGTTTACTCACTTTAGCACTAAGCACTTTATCAGCACTTTATATATGGATATCAGGATAAATCCTGCTTTTTAAATGTATATTGGTACCCCTATTGCTATTTCTATAGATACCATGGGCCTCATTCTATTATCGGCCGTAAATCGGCCGTAAGGCTGCGATTCCTTGCGGGGGTTCAGTTAACTCGCGATTCTATTATACGGCCCCGCAAGGATCTCCTTTTACGGCCGGCCGCATATCTTGGAACCGGTCGTAAGCTGTGAAATATAAAAACGGAAAAATAAATTCAAGCCTGCACTGTACAGCTCTGTAAATGCTAGGGATCATATTGGGGGACATGAGGATTAAAAGGAACCCACTCTCAAGCTTGCACATCTGCCCAAACCCGAGTTCAAATTAACTGTTTATTTGCCGGCTGCGGCGGGGGTGTGTCTGAGGTGCTCCAAGCACTCTGGACTTTTTACATGGATATTTTACGGATATTAAAAATTAAATATTTTACGGATTTGAGTACAGGATAATTATGTGCTATTTTTTCTAACACCTAAAATCACTTTATAGTCTTCTCAAAGTGCAGGATGGCTTTATTTGAGCTATTTTATGTGCTTAATTGGTGCTAGCGAGACCTTTTTCCTGCAAGTAACTGCGGCTCGTTTTTAGCCTTGCAGAGAGGTTTCCCGGAGCAATTGAATTGCAAATCTCTTGCGGCCGTTTTAGATCAAAGGCTTTCCTCCGGCGCGATCGGCCGCAAGAGATAGCAAGGCACCGGCCGCAAGCCTGCCGGAATCCCCGGCCGTAAGGGAATAGAATAGCCGAATAGCTTGCGGCCGGTCCTTGCGGCCCCGCAACGGCTGCGGCCGATAATAGAATGAGGCCCCATATATATATTTATGGTTTTGTTATTTAAGTATATAACCTTGGCTTTGCATTAAAGCAGTGTAATACAGCATGCATAAGCTTAAAGGAAGCCATGTTTGATAATGGCTACGGAATGAAGAGTGAGGCATTTGTGGGCACATTTGTGTGTCCCAGCTCAACTTCCCAGAATGCAGTGTAATAACTTTTTTTCTCGGAACTCTCAGCTGGAAGCAGGTTTTTTAACTTGCTTTAGACATTCAAATGTGAGCACAGATGTACTTTTTCTTTACTATATATATATATATATATATACATATATATATCTGTAGATACATAAATATGTATATATATATATGTAGATGAATAATCAGAGTATTGCAGTATATAGTGATACCTTTTTCATTGGACAAACATATTCATAGGTTTCATGACGAGCTTTCGAGAGCGTTCCCCCCTGTAGATAGAGAAGAGGAGGGGGCCTAGGACTGATCCTTGGGGTACGCCAATAGACGGGGGTGAGGAGAAGAAGATGTCCTAGAGAAGGAGACGATAAATGATCGTTCTTGGAGGTATGATGAGAACCACAAGAGAGCAGTGTCTCGAATGCAGAGGGAGGAGAGAATGTGGAGTAGAAGCAAATGGTCAACTGTGTCAAAGGCGGCAGAGTGATCCAGAAGAAGCAAAATAGAAAAGTGGCCTTTAGACTTGGCGGTGAGCAGGTCATTGGTGACTTTTATGAGGGCTGTCTCAGTGGAGTGTTGGGGCCGAAAGCCGGATTGGAAATTGTCCAGAAGAGAGTTAGAGGAGATGAAACTGGTAAGGCGGTTATAGACGAGCCGCTCCAGTAGTTTGGAAGCCAGGGGAAGTAGAGAGATAGGGCGATAGTTAGAAGCAACATCAGAATCGGATGAGGGTTTCTTGAGAGTGGGTGTAATTATGGCATGTTTTAGAGATGATGGAAATGTGCCAGTGTTTAGGGAAAGGTTGAAGATGTTTGTGAGAGCTGGGATTAATTAGTGTAGTAGAGAGGGGAGGGATGAGCTGAGATGGAATAGGATCTGAAGGACAGGTGGTGAGGTGAGAGGATGATATTAGGATGGAGACTTCATCTTCTGTTGCAGGGGTAAAGTAGTTCAGAGTGGCTGTGGGAATGGAGAGGGGAGTAGATTGGGTGTTGTTAGTTAGTTGAGAGAGTGAAGTGTGTGAGCCACGGTGTGTGATCTTTTCAGATTTGGCAATGAGAAGTCAACAAGGAAGATGATAATGCATTTGTTTTTGGGGATTGTATGGACAATGATATTCACATGTAATAATCAGGAAATCGATGGACCACAAACTACCTCTTCCACAAGAGAAAGAAGATCAAGTCATACACCGACGATCAAGGTATGGACAAAGATATGGAGCAATGACAATTTGGAAGAACCATGTTTTGATCAACTAACTTAAAGTGGGGGTGGGACT
Source organism: Discoglossus pictus (assembly GCA_027410445.1). NCBI lineage: Eukaryota > Metazoa > Chordata > Amphibia > Anura > Alytidae > Discoglossus > Discoglossus pictus. The sequence continues at coordinate 285,190,959 of CM050163.1, forward strand.
GTGGGCATTGTTGGGACAAAAAGCCATAATAATATTAGTTGGTTTTGGAGAGACAATCTAGGCAATAAAAGGAACTGGGAATGTGAATGGACAAACTGGGAAAAATGGACAATAGGTCTGATAGGTGAAGGTATTAGGTTTTCCCTTAATTTTCAAAACCCTGTTATGTCCCTAAATCAGGAAGGGTATAGCATAACAAAAGTGATTACTTAGAACATGACCAAAGAAGGTGTAAAATTGGAGGTAGTGGGATCCAACCGGGGTGGACAAGTGAAGGTAACATTAATAATAGATGAGGGGAGGGAACCTACAATAGGAGCCCCTCCTCTGACCTATTCTACTACACTTGTTCCACCAAGGGTGGATAACTATGCTGACAATCCCATGTGTGGGGATAAGAAAATACTTTCCAGTGGTCACTTTCAAATTAGTGCTATGAACCCCACACCAATATTGAGGGATGCTACATTTCAGCTGATTTCATGGAGAATAAGGTTGACAGTTTGGCTAGTTTCTAAACACTTTTAAAATTGTTCCACAATTACAGCTACTATGGAAAGGTCTTTAATTAGATGGGTAATGGGTACCACAAAAATAATTAAGAGGGATATTGTGGATACAGTGTTGGGAGGTGTAGGAACTGGTCTAGGGGTTGTGAATTCTATCGATATTTCCAGTCTGACTACAACCTTACAGTCTGAGGGTTTGTTAAATTCCAAAGGGTTACACACACAACAAACCATAAATACACTTGTAGAGGGACTGACAAAAGCAGTTATAGATATACAGGGACCTGCTGTACAGCATATTCAGGAGATATTGGTAGGGGTAATTGGGAGGTTAAGGGAAGTGTCTTTGGATTTTGTATGTCATTTCATGCAAACCGAGCTATCAACTGATTTTAAGATCCTGGAGCAAGTTATGCATAATAACCATACCCCTTTGGGAGGTTGGCAGCAAGCTGAAATTAACAGGTTTGCTTCTGACCACAAAGAGTTATGGGTGAACAGTTGGCAGGGTTGTAAGGGAAATATATGTAAAGCTAATTCATTAGTACCAACCAGGGGAACATACCAAAACATCTACCATATGACATCATTGGGAACTCCAGTAACAGAATCACATGTTTTACTTCATGAGTTAGAGTTTCCCGACTTCATAGTAAATGGTACCACCATAGAACAAGTAGATGTAGAAGGTTACATGAGATTCCCCACCAAAATTTTATGTCTACCCAATCAGGTTAGAACAGTATTTGATTCATGCTGGCATAACCATTCATACTGCCAAGGGTTTGTAGACAAGGTTAAACCCCAAGATAGGATATTCCCCTTAGGACAGGGACAGGTGTGTTTTGTTTTGTTGAAACCAAGGGATGAGATAAACATATGGTTTAAACATTGTATATCTAGGGAACAGATTACTCAGGGAATTTACTGTGTCATAGACTATCCAGTGAGAATAAGTTCACAGCAGTTTAATCTCACAGTGCCACGGATATTAACCTACAATAAAAACCCTGGGGTCTCCGCTGATTGTACCAATTGTATCAGACAACAACCCTTGGCAGAAATGGGTAATGCAACTTAAAGATGATCATATACTGCTCAAACACCTACAACATTTTGGAGAAAGGGTACACATACATTTTCACCATCAACAGCAAGAACTCCAAAGGATTGAACAAATATTTTCTGATCTGTCAAGTGCATCCTGGTGGCAGAAATTAGTTAATTCCTTTTCAAAACACTCGTCATGGGGTTCTTCTTTTGGAAATATGATATTACACACATTCATAATTGTGCTTATATTGTCTATATTATGTATTATTGTTCAGATATTCATGTGTTGCTATCTAAAATCCATGATAGCATGTATATATCATTTGTACTATACGTATTGAAACAGCTCTAGTAAAATAGCAGAAACGCACACACATAGCGGGGTATAGCAAACTTTTCAAATGAATCGTATACTCACTCTTATACTCTTCTTAAGCTTCTATTGGAATGAAAAGGTTCATGTGACTTTCATTGCCAAAGGTGGGATTTAATAGCGGCCTGGCGTCAAGAATTCTGGATTACAGAATTATCAGCTCTAATATAAAATTGAGCTGTCACATATAGGTGCATTCTGTTATACAACCACATGATGGCGATAGCCTTGACTAAGTACAGTCTAATTCAGAGAATTAGCAGAAGACCATATATGGTATTCTTGAACGCATGGGTGTGTGTAACTTTGAGAACCGGATCTCTCTAGTTTACCATGTGGCCGAAGGAATCCTTTGTGTGGACAGCTGACCAGTGAGAGGACTTTGTGAAGGACATGTGACCTAACTGACCAGTAAGAACTAAGGACATAGTATGGGGGTGAGATTCAGATTACAGGATATAAGGCGCATACCAGGTTGCTTCTGTCTCTTTGCAATCTACAACTCTCTGGAGTTCACTTCTCTTTTCACTAAACTGTAAAGGCCTGGTAAAGTATCTTACTATCATACACACACATGGACATAATTGGTAGCTTTAGAATGCTTTTCTGCTAAGTTAAGAGATGTTGTTTCCATACTATTATCATATATTATTAATGTATTTGTATTAACTATTGTGTTCTAATAAATGCACATTTTGTAACCATAAATCTGTAACGCCTCTTGAATATATATATATATATATATATATATATATATATATATTAATTGGTTTTTCAGTAGAAGGCAAGATCTGAGGATGAGATTAGAATAATTATTATAATCATAATTAATATGATTATGAATAATAATATTGTATTTAATTAATTTAACCGTTTTTATAAAAACAGAGAAGGTGACATCATGGAAGAACACACATCTTTCTGGTCGTCAGGCAGGATTATTGCTGCCAATTTTTTTCTTCTCACACAGTTTAATTATTTGATCTGTTGTATTCCACTTTTAATTCCAAGTTATATATTAAAACAATATTAGCGGTTAATAGATAATTACATCCAAAACTAAAAAAAACAGAGAGTTCAAAGGAAGATTATGGTCAGGAGTTTTAAAAGTGGGAATTTCCTACCCAATGCTTGAAACATATTATGAAGCTGCTATGCTTTCTCACATTTTTTAAATGGATTAAAAAAACAGATACGTTGCAATGGATGAGGATAGAATCACAAATGATGTTAAAAGGTGTTTTGGATTTGATTTTTTTTTTAGAGAAACTCAATGAGAAATGCATCCTATATAAACTTCCAATTATTACCAGCTGTTGGAAAATGTGGGAAAAGTTCAATCGGAATAATGTGTTGATTTCCCTTTCCTAGCTTACTGACTCCCTTGAGTAGTCTAGCCGTATTCTTTAAAATCCCAAGATTAAAATTCTGGTCCATTACGGGCCCAAATATATTGAAAGATTTATATGTGAATGCAAGATTAATGACTTGAGAAGAATTAAATAGGAGATATGAGATAAAAAATTAAGATTGGCTTCATTATAATAATAGATTGAGGTCCTGCTTGGAAAAGTATAAAACAATAAGCAGTAGATTAAAAACATTGACTCCTTTTGAAAATCTAATTATATCCAATACTAAATACACATTTGATATGAAAATGTTTTGGAATTTTGAAAATGAGGTATGAGGAAGGAAAGACTATTAAAATGCAGTCGAGGGAAAGGGACTTAAAACTAGTATGGAGAAATATGGTATACAAGTATGGTTGAAAGCAACATCATTTGCATAGAGGTTTATAAAGAATGCAGCTTTTAGAGAGGTGCAGTTTAAACTACTTAACAAGTGGTATAATGTACCAACAAGATTGTATCAAATTACAAATGATAAAAATGAGAAATTTTGTTGGAGTGAATGTGGATATATAGGAGCACATTTTCACATCTGGTGGGAATGCGAGATAATACAAAAATTCTGTCAGGACTGCTTCACACAGATCTCAAAAGGAGGGAAAATCAAAATACCCCTAGATTCCACAATGGCATTGTTCTACATATTTTCCACCTGGATATGAAGGCTTTGATAATCCAGATTTGCACAGTGATAAAATGGCTCAAGCCAAGGCTCCAAACTGGTCGTTTAAAAGGGTGGTTAATAGAAATAGAGAATTTGAAAAAAACATTTTCTTTTAACCAATCAAATAAAAGGTCAACTAAACTGGAAGCTATAGGATAGACGATTTTCAGTAAGTCATTTTTGGACAATAAATGGCAAAATGAAATATTTTCCTTGGATCACCCTTTGAACCCACTTGGTTAATTGTTTAATAAATAAAACTGGGGAATTTGTGCAATAGAAGTAATGTATGGGTTTATAAACTCAAGTTCTTGATAACAGTATCTATTTCTCCTTGTGAAGGAAATAATAACATAAAGAGGTTCCAGAAAAAGGGAGAAGTAGATACAAAATGTTAAGAATTAATTATAGTACATTGTGTTTATGCTCTTCATTATGTATAAAGATGTATTGTGATATTTTTGTAAATTTTGCTCAAAAAAAAAAAAAGTGCTGATAAATATCTGCTATAATATAATTAATTATTATAATCTGACATCATTTTGTCTTTAAATAAACTAATCTCCTGAGCAGTTAAATGGTACAATCACTGAGTTTAAGAGTTTTAATTATTTACCATAAGATACAGTTGATATCCAATTTTACACATTTTCATTTCTTTCAAAACAACATTGCACATTGGAGGTAAGATAAGCTAGCAACACAAACCCTTTCTTTTAGAATGAACTGCACCCTGCACATACTAATCTGCAAATCTGCAATTTAAGGGTCTTTAGAGAGATATCCTGTATAAAACATGTTCTGTTTAAGTTACACTACATATATTTGTATTTGTAGCTACATATTCTCCATTCCTATCGCTTTAACTGCTCTAACAAGAGATGGAGTTTTAGACTTTATTGCTGTCAGTTTTCCTATTAAAGCGATAAAATATATTTTGTATTATACTGATATTGTTAAACACATTCCTAAAACCCATTTGCAAAAGTGTATTCAGCATACAATATGTTTTTGTATTTAGCATCAGCTATGGAAGATATCTGACATAAGCAAGCAACACAACATGATTTACTAGTGATTGAATTCTAAGCAGATATATAATTTTGCACATCTGAACATTTTTCTTTCAAAAGTCTTAATACTGTGGAGATAAGCAAGTGACACACTAAATAATTTCCTATAAAGTGACCTCTTTACCAGCTGAAAGAGGAACCATTTGGTATATCTACACATCATAGTTTCTTTAAAAAATATAATGCAAAAAATTGGTTCAGTTTTTAAGCTACACTATATATTTGTGTTTTAACTTCATATTCACATACCTAGATCTTTAAGTGTTTTGACAGATGAAAAAGATGGATGTACTCTGGATGTTGTCACAATGTCTAGAAAAGAAATATAGAATGGATTAATGTTTTTTAATTACTCTTATGGCGTTCTATAAACATTTGTTTGCTGCTACATGCTGGCATCGTTGCATCTTCAATTACAGTCACAGGTGTTAGCTTTACTATAGTATACATATTAATAGGAGGATATACTGCAGTGTACCTATTAAGAGAAGGGACCATCTGAATGGATTGAACCAATTAGGTCCGATCCTCTGTTGTTGTTGGTATTGGAGCTAGGGATTTCCATTCCTCTGAGTTCAGACAACACTAAATCTATAACAGTGTAACTTTAGTTTTATTCTGCTTTATCTGTTCTGTTTTTTTTTTTTTAAGCAAAAGTAAGTTCTGCTGGGTATTTGAGGGCATCAATATTCTGAAACTCCTTTATATCCAGCAAATGGGGTGATGAATGCCGACTTCTCTTTACTGTTCTCAGCAAGTGGGATCTACGTGTACCTGTAGCCCTTAAACAAGTCCAGAGTTGCCACATAGGTTGCCTGTCCCCCCAAAGCTGCTATCTCTGGTTAAATGACAAGTCAGTCGGTATAAGGGAAACGGGGGACTAATCAGCAGGGGCAAGCATGTCTGGTAGTACCGCATCCTCAGAATCTTCCCTTGCTGCTAGGAATATGGCCATTACTTGGGAATTCTGACTCTGCTATGACTTCTGAATCACCTTCTGAATCTGCTGTTGCTCATCCATAGCTACAAGATATGTAATGTCAAAAGACAGCTTCGGGATGATTTGGAAGGGACCCTATCAAATATCCTGGAGCTTGTTCTGGGGATTTTTACCAAATATTAGAAACTTAACATGTGAACACCCTAATCCTATCTCTTCATGGGGGTTGACAAGGACTCCTATAGTCCCTAACACTTCACCACTTACATTGGGCCCCATTCAATTGCTCCATTTTGGAAATCCGGGCTTGCAAGTAGACATCGCAAGTCACTTTGCTATTCAATTGGCTTCTGTGGCATGTGGGGCCTGACTGGACTGTTTTACCCTGTTTTTATTACAAAGGTTATGTATTTCTTAGTGCTTATGGTTAAAATATAATGACACTGTTATACTGTATGTATGTATGTTTGTTGGTTTATTCTCTGCAGAATGTATTGGTTGCAGGCTATTGCATCCGCCAAACACCCAAGACAATCCTGTTACAGGGTTTTATAGTAAGCAGGAGCCAACTATTATGTATAGTGTTGCTATCTGGTAGACCTCATGAAGACAGATAATAAAAAAGAGACGGGTGATGTTATCAATGACTGTTATTGTGTAAGAGTAGCCAGCTAGGCACCGGGAGATGTGTGATGTAACCACACCTATTGATCTCTATCTGTACTGTGTGGCCAAATATGGGCATGTGTTTATTTACCTGTGTTGATTTCCTGTGTTCCCAGGATATATATATATATATATATATATATATATATATATATATATATATATATATATATATATATATATACATCCCTGTGGGAGAGAAAATAAAGTAGAGCTGTTTTGTTTACTACCAACTGTATACTGTCCAGTATGGGGAAATGGGTATTATGAGACTGTACAGTGTTTCTCTGGGATATATTACAGTATACTAGTGGAGATGTGGGGAGTAATATTGCATCTTTGTTACAGCTTCCATTTGCGTGCTCCGATAGAGTTACGTGCTGGTATTCATTACGATTTGTAAAATTGCAAGTTAATGCCCTCCAAGCCTTTGATCTTTCATGGCCGCAAGAGTCCTGAACGCTAAAATTGCAAATCGTTATTCAATTGCTCCAATTTTTCTCTTGATAACCACTCCGTCAAGCCTACAAATGGCTAAACTCGAACCACAGGTTAATGGAAACAAAGAGGTCTTGCAAATGACTTACTGATAAATCATAGCACTTAAAAAAGCAGTACTATACTTATAAAAATGAAAGTGATGTTAGGTCTTACAATTAATAGCACAATATTTATTTCATGTTCAATTTTCGTGTTTTATCGATGACAGCAATCAATGTAAAGTCCCACAGGCTTCAACCTCCAAGCCCGTAGGACTTTGAAATCCAACCTCTATGTTGAAGCCCATATGACCTCGAAAAATGGAAGTTGGTTTTCAAAGTCTTAAGAGCTTGGAGGTTGGTCATGATGATGATCTCTGTTTCCATTGTTTCTACATCAGGAGTTACGGGCTTGATCCCATAACTTGTACAAGGCTGCAAATGCTACATCAGACAGCAATGATTTCCGATTGTCGCTATCGGCCCCTAACTTGCGGGCCCAGCCAATTGCATAGCATCGCAAAAGTAGACCAAATGAAGCCCGCAAATCGATCACAGGCAATTGCCTGTTTGCCAACGAGTTGCACGAGCTCCGAATTGAATGAGGCTTATTATTATTATTATCATTATTATTAACTTTTATTTGTAACGCACCAACATATTCCATAGTGCTATAAAGGGGAAAAGAACAAGGAAAAAATACAATGTTAACAAACTGCAGAAAATGGAGGGCTCTGTTTTTGAGCTCAGAATCTTTGTAGAAAGTGCTTATTTCCCAAAGCACCCTACATAGGCCTCCATTCAATTGCAAGCTTGCAGTTGACCTCATAATGACCGTCGTGAAATTTTCAGCAGTTACAGAGAGATTTAATTGAACAAGCCCGCAGCTACCTGGCCGAAATCCGAAACCGTAAACCATGCACCGTAAGTAGCATTTCAGAGCATGATCAATTAAGCAAGGCCGTAACTACCAAATTAGAAACAGCCAATAGTAAATGAGACTGTCATCATGACGTCAGTAAAACATGGAGGTTAAACGTCAATCAATTAGCGTTTAGAAGTTCGATATGCGATCAGACTATCAATCCGGAAATGTACAAAATAATAAAAATGAATGAAGAAAATGTTCTAGTCCATGTGGATGGCCTGATGTGTATTAACTCCTTGATTCCCAAAATTGATATAACACCGAAAATAAACATAAAAAAAATTATTACAAAAGGCACAGTACAAAAGGCATAAGAAGGGGGCTGATGCATCTCAGGTAGTGAGCAGGGAATCCTCACAGATTCTCCAGCTTCTACAGCTAATAGGGGTAGCTGATGATAGGTGGAGGGTCATAAACACAGAGGGTCTCTGGAAAATCTCAGTAGTTACAGAGCAAAGAAAAATAAACTAGCCTGTAACTACAGACCTGCAGCCTCCAACCCGTAAACCCTGGTTCAGTATGTAAGCAGTTCAGGGCTTGCTCATGCAAGCACGTAGTTACTGCTTATACAGAGCCAATAGGAAATGAGACCGTCATCATGACGTCAATAGAGCCTGCGGAAAACCCCAGCAGGCTCCATACATTAACTCCTTGCTGTGAAGGTCCCCATCAGGACCACTGCAGCAGTTATATGGTTAAATCCACCGGCGCGGGCCCTTAAAGAGTGTTTTTTTTTCCATCTTTTATTTTATTTTTTATTTTCTCTAATGTAGGTATTTTTATTTTTTGTAATGAGTGGGTTATTAGGAATTTGATTGGGGGGGTTAATATGGGGTTAGATAGTTTTATTAGCGGGTTAATAGAATACGGTAGAGGGGGGTTAATAGAATAAGGTGGGGGGGTTAATCGGATAGGGACCACTGCGGGGCCTCGGCAGCGGCTGTTTTTCCTGCTCCTGCAGCATATGTAATGGCTCTTAAAGCCCTTGTGAGTCCTATTTTAAACATGCAATATTTTGGAAACTTTTGCCAGTTGCGGGTCTGAAAGAAAGTTTGGGGAATTGTAGGAATTTAATATCGATTTGCAGTTTTAGGGATTGTAACTTTTGTGGGGTGGACAGATCAAAGGCATAGCTGGCTTGGAGTTCCAATTTTTACAACCCATAGGATTTTTCAGTCTGTAACCTGCAAATATTTTGTAGCCAAAAGGGGATAATTTAATAGCAGTAACTTTTGCGGGCTCATTTATGGGCTCCTGTAACTTCAATTTGTGTAATTTAATAGGGCCCATTGTAATTGATTTTATTATCATGTAACCCCTTCCCTGCAATGGGAATGGGTTTATATAGACATATATGTATAGGGTAATGTGTTCATATTAGTTAGTAGCTAATGTTGCAATGTAGCATTGCTATGGAGGCTACTGAGATTCAGACTCCTACGTGTTTACGTTTGGCAGGCTGTGAGCACACATTAAAAACCCTATTAAATTCCAGCCTCGTAGATAAGAGGCTTCTACTTAAACCCTACGTGCTGCAAATTTATAAAAGTTACGACGCTTTTAAATTACCCCTGCTGGGAGCAACGTGTGAGCTACGCAGCAGGGCCGTACTTATCAATCTACAAACCTCCTCATTTGCCGTGGGGGTCCTAAACGGGACCTCCGCGGCAGTTTTACAAATAAGCCCTACCATGGGGGGTACTCCCATAAGCCCTTAATTAACCCCATAACTCATGGGGGTCAATACAGACCCCCAAAAGCCTTAATTAGCCCTGTCACTCATGAGGGTCAATACAGACCCCCATAAGCCTTACTTAACTCTGTCACTCATGGGCGTCAATGCAGACCCCGATAAGCCTTAATTAACCCAATAACTCATGGGGGTCAATACAGCACTTAATTAACCCCATCACTCATGAGGGTCAATACAGACCCCCATAAGCCTTAATTAACCCTATAACTCATGGGGTTCAATACAGACCCCCATAAGCCTTAATAAACCCTATAAATCATGGGGGTCAATACAGACCACCATAAGCCCTTAATTAACCATGTCACTCGTGGGGGTTAATACAGACCCCCATAAGCCACTAAATAACCCTGTCACTCATGGGGGTCAATACAAACCCTCATAAGCCTCTATTTAACCCCATCAGTCCCATAAGGGTATATTATGACCCTTATGGGGTAGTTACAACCCTAACATTAACCACATAAGTGCCAAACATTACACTGCACTATACCCCCCAATAAACCATTAAATCTAAACTAACCCCCCTCTACACTAATCTATTAACACCTACACTACCTACCTACACTACCTATCTACCCCTTAATACCCCCCCACCACCACTCTAATTACAGAAATTACCTAAGTCACAAAAAATAAAAAAGGAACATTACAGAAAATTAAAAAAATACATTACACCCCCCCTTACAGAAAAAAAATAACACACCTGAAAAGGATACATACAGAATACATACAATACAATACAAATAAAATAAAATACAATACTCCCCTATCTACCTAACATACAATCAATCCTTATATACAATAAATCCTAACTATCTAAAATACAATAAATGCTATTTACATACAGAAACCCTAATTCTAACCTAAAATAAAATAATTAAGACCACTTACCTTTGCAGGTTTCCCTTCAGATCACCAACCTAGGTGAAAAAAAAAAATTTGTACAACACATTTACATACAATAAATAAACATTATAAACATTATAAATATTCTACTCACCTTTCCAGCATGTCCCCGTCCTTCTTCTTTTCTTCTCCGGCGCGGCCCCTATTAAAAAAACCTAATTACATTAGTACAACATACATATAAACATAAAACAAAATAAAATCAACATAATATACATTGTACTTACCTCCCAGGTCGATGTCCCCGGTCTCCTCCTTTTCTGCCCCAGCTGGGCCCGGGAACAATCCGCGCTCTAAGACGTTAATGAGCCTTCTACAGAGTTTTCCAGTAGAAAATTGTCATTGGCGGCTGAAAACGCTGTCTATCAAATTCAGCCAATCAGAAGGCGCCAATGTTTGAGCCAATCAGAGTGGGATACACCCCACTCTGATTGGCTAATGCACCTGTCAATCTTTATTTTTGCTAGACAGAATTTTCAGCCAATCAGAAGCCGCCAATGACAATTTTCTACTGGAAAACTCTGTAGGAGGCTCATTAGCGTTGGGGAGGTCCGCGAGTGCGGATCTGCGTTCGTTTTTTTAATTTCGAGCGCGGAATGTTCCAGGGCCCAGCCAGGGCAGAAGAGAAGGAGGCTGGGGACATCACGGGGAGGTAAGTACAATGTATATTATGTTTATTTTCTTTTCTTTTATGTTTACATGTATGTTGTACTAATGTAATAGTTTTTTTTTTACAGGGGCCGCACCGGAGAAGAAAAGAAGAAGGACGGGGACATGCTGGAAAGGTGAGAAGAATATTTATAATGTTTATAATGTTTATTTATTGTATGTAAATGTATTGTACTCATTATTTTTTTCCCCCCTAGGTTGGTGATCTGAAGGGACATCTGCAAAGATAAGTGGTCTTAATTATTTTATTTTAGGTTAGAATTACGGTTTCTGTATGTAGATAGCACTTATTGTATGTTAGATAGGGGTATATATTTTAGATAGTTAGGATTTATTGTATATTATATAGTATTTATTGTATGTTAGATAGCTGTATGTATGTTAGATAGATAGTATTTATTGTATGTTAGATATGGGTATGTATTTTAGATAGTTAGGATTTATTGTATATTATATAGTATTTATTGTATGTTAGATAGGGGTATGTATTTTAGATAGTATTTATTGTATATTAGATAGTATTTATTGTATGTTAGATAGGGGTATGTATTTTAGATAGATAGTATTTATTGTATGTTAGATAGGGGAATGTATTTTAGATAGTTAGGATTTATTGTACATTATATAGTATTTATTGTATGTTAGATAGGGGTATGTATTTTAGATAGTTAGAATTTATTGTATATTAGATAGTATTTATTGTATGCTAGATAGGGGTATGTATTTTAGATAGATAGTATTTATTGTATGTTAGATAGGGGTATGCATTTTAGATAGTTAGGATTTATTGTATATTAGATAGGATGATTGTATGTTAGATAGATAGGGGGTATTGTATTTTATTTCATTTGTGTTGTATTGTATGTATTCTGTATGTATTTCCTTTTCAGGTGTGTCATTTTTTTTTCTGTAGTGGGGGGGGGGTTGTAATGTATTTTTTATATTTTCTGTAATGTTCCTTTTTTTATTTTTTGTGACAGGTTTTTTTTGTTTTCTGTAAAGTAGATTTTTAATTTTTTGTGACTTAGGTTTTTTTATTTTCTGTAATTAGAGTGGTGGGGGGTTTATTAGGGGGTAGGTTGGAAGTGTAGGTATTAATAGATTAGTGTAGAGAAGGGGTAGTTTAGATTTAATGGTTTATTGGGGAGTATAGTGCAGTGTAGTGTTTGTACTTAGTGTCATGAGGGTCCTTGAGGACCGTCATGGCACTTATGTGGTTAATGTTAGGGTTGTAACTGCCCCATAAGGGTCCTAAAAAAAACCTTATGGTACTGATGGGGTTAAATAGAGGCTTATGTGGGTCTGTATTGACCCCATGAGTGACGGGGTTATTTATTGGCTTATGGGGGTCTGTATTGACCCCCATGAGTGACAGGGTTAATTAAGGGCTTATGGGGGACTGTATTGACCACCATGAGTGACAGGGTTAATTAAGGGCTTATGGGGGTCTTTATTGACTCCCATGAGTTATAGGGTTAATTAAGGCTTATGGGGGTCTGTATTGAGCCCAATGAGTGACAGGGTTAATTAAGGGCTTATGGGGGTCTGTATTGACCCCATTAGTTATAGGGTTAATTAAGAGCTTATGGTGGTCTGTATTGACCCCATGAGCTATGGGGTTAATTTTAGTTGCCTGGGGATAATATTTTTTAGCGTGAGTCCTTTCAGGACCTTTACGGTCCTTTAAGGACCCACGAAGCAGGAAATTTTATATTTAAATGCAGCAGGGTCACGATCGGTGATGATCGGGGAACCCGCTGCAAGGGGTTAATGTGGGGGGCTGAGGGGGTCCCTATGGACCCCTGCAGCAAGGGGTTAATGTGGGGACCTCAGCAAAGAGAGGGGTTAATTGTAGGTGCCGCAGCCGGGATTGCTGATAGTGTGCCGGGGGTCCTTTAAGGAGCCGCGGCAGGGAATTTCAAAGTTTTAAATGCAGTGGGGGCAATTTTTTTTCTCGCTTAGCCAAAACTCTGCAAATTCGGCTTAAATTTGCGTGCAACTTCACTCCCAGGCATCCTGGCGTACCCCCCATGTGTGTGAGTGTGTTTTTATTTTATTTTATTTTTTTTTATTTTCGATTTTCCACGGTTCGGCCGTTAAATTCATATTTTTGGCAAGTCGTTTTTTTGCTTTCAAGATTCCGAGGTCGGAATTTTTTTTTCTAAGACCTGCGTTCCTCAACTGCTTGCAGCCTAAGGGCCTCATTCAATTGCGATTTGGCCAATTGAATAGGGCTCTAAATAAGCACATAACATATTTTTTTAAAGAAGTTTTTAGTTAGTAAACATCTATCCAAAAGCAAGGTTTTCACTAACTAAAAACTTCTTTAAAAAAATATGCTATGTGCTTATATAGAGCCCTATTCAATTGGACAAATCACAATTGAATGAGGCCCTAAGTAAGTCCCGCGTTTCTTATCTGCTTGCAGGCTAAGTACTGCGTGCTTCAATGCCTCAACTGCTTGGCTCGCAGGAGAGCCTTCAGCGCTCATTTCTGTCTAAGTCCTGTATGTTTCAATACCTCAACTGCTCGCCTCGCCTTGTTAAATAAGAAGGCTTGCGCTGTCAAGCCTTCTTATTTAACAAGTTTATTTATACAATTTGACATCTATGTGTATTTATCGTGTGCATATATATCTTGCGAGAATAAATAAAATACATTTGAGAAGTGTTATAATGTAAAATCATTAGACATCACATATGTATATATTATGTATGTGTGACTTTTCTATAAGTGCTGTTTATAATGCAACACAAAATTAATTCAACATTTATGCTTTTAAACTAAAAAAAAAAAAAAAAAAACAATATGATATTGCTTGTGTGCATTGGTGAAATTGAGTGAATGTAATGAATGTGCAGGAGGCTTATAATGCCTTTGATGTAAGTAAAATATATAGGCCCTCATTCAATTGCAATTCGGCCAATTGAATAGGGCCCTAAATAAGCACATAACATATATTTTTTAAGGAAGTTTTTAGTTAGTAAGCATCTATCCAAAATCAATGTTTTCACTAACTAAAAACGTATTTAAAAAAAACATGCTATGTGCTTATTTAGGACCCTATTCAATTGGCCAAATCGCAATTGAATGAGGGCCATACTGTGTGCCTATGAGGCCATTCATGACTATTATAAAAGTGATTGTGAATAAAAACATAGTTTACAAACTATAAGAATTAGTTCTGTGTGTTGTGTGAGAAATAACGAAATATGATGACTTCCTGAATAACAACAATTAGTGATACAAAGTGCTATATACCCTCCATATCAAAACACATACTAATAAATAAATGGTTTAATATTGAGGACATTCTGTTGAAACTCCTATTTAACTTCTAGGCCTAAGTTTAGATTATTAAGAATCATACCTAGTAATAGCAGCTCATTACCATGGGTCTGTTTTTATCCGTTTCATTATAAGTTTTTCTATAACATTATAACTCCATCTTATAGAGGTAAAGTTGACCACTATATCTATGCGTCTAAAAGAGCAAAATTCACTGAATGAAGAGATTTTTTTCTCCCGATAATGGAGACACCGGGCATAATGAGTTATCTGATGTGTATAGAAATAACAGATTTGTCAGCTTTCACATAATTCCCAAGATTAAGAGATTATATACAAATGTCAATATTTTATATCCGTTCTTGATTGTTTTGAATGAATCCATATATTTTTAGTCACAGCCTTAAACCGCTCGCAAAGATGTTACTATGGTCTAAATAATGTAATGCTTAAAGACATAGGCCCTCATTCAATTGCAATTTGGCAAATTGAATAGGATTCTAAATAAGCACATAACATATATTTTTTAAAGAAGTTTTTAGTTAGTGAACATCTATTCAAAAGCAAGGTTTTCACAAACTAAAAATTTCTTTAAAAACAATATGCTTTATGCTTATTTAGAACCCTATTCAATTGGCCAAATCGCAATTAAATGAGGGCCATGATAAGTATATTAATAATCATTCCTTCTTGGGGCGATTTCAATATAAAGGGATTCTACCCTGTGTCGGAGTGTAGCAGATGTTCAATGTTTCTACATCAGTAGTTATCCATTCACTTTCTTAAGATGAAGTTCCCTAAAGTGAATCTTGTGAGTTTTAAATTGGCAACCATCATTTCTTCTTAAGGATATTAGACTGTACTAAACTGCTCAATAAAGCCATAGCAGATATTTTCTATTTCAGACATTAGTTGATATTAGAAGTAGTAGGTTACAGTTTATAGAACAGAGGTGATCAGTAAAGAGTAACAGCTTGGTGATTGTCTCAAGCCATTACAGAAAGGCACTGAAACTAAAGCCCTCATTTAAAGGGATACTTACCTCACTATAAATGAGTTCTGTTCTATCACAACTTTTTAAATAGACTTTTATTAGAAGGCAATGCACAATAAAACATTTAAAACAACTGTAGTTAGTCAGTTAAGGTACGCTAACATTCGCAGTACAATAGTTTCCCATCATTAACTGACTAGGCCTTCCATTTTTCCTTTTTTAGTTATTAAGGTAACATGAGTCACAGTTAACATTTCAATTGAAATAACATAACATAAAGAAAAGAAAAGAAATAATAAAAATAAAAAAATTAGAGAAGAGAAAAAGAACAACAACGCAAGGTAAAACATCCATTAAGCGCAGATTAAAAAGAGAAAGCTACAAATATCAGGTTTAATAACTAGACCATTACACTGCTATCTTCGCATAAAGTACAAAGCTAATCCAGTGCATCCACCCTTATGAGCCCTCAACACATACCTCGTTAAGACATCCCAATACAACTGACACCCACCTCCATCGCTCCGCCAGTAGATTTCCGGACCCCCCCTCGCCTCCAGCTCCTCCACCAGATCTCCTTTGCCAGAGTGTAAAGATTGTATGATGTGATATACTATCATACTAAGGGAATACTGAATGAAGAAGCCAACTAGGGTTCCCAAATTGCCTGAAATTGGGCAATGTCGTCTAGTATGGTATAAGTTAATCGCTCATTTATAAGTAAATGATTGATCTTACTAATCACCTCTGTAAAGTTAAGAGTCTCTTTCTTCCAACTCCTGGCCATGTGTGTCTTAGTAGCTACCGCCATTAATTGATAAAGTCTATTCTGTGTTTTAGATAAATCCTCAACTCGAATCCCCAGCAGGCAGGCTTCCATCGAGGGCGTAATTGCCTTGTTGAAAAGTGTGGAAGCTAATTGGGCTAATTGCCCCCATATTTTCTGAGCGGATGGACATGACCACCATATGTGTATGTGATCCCCTATGTTTTGGCACCCCCTAAAGCATTTATTGCTTTCTGATGGTTTAAACTTCTGTAATTTGTCAGGTGTACAATAGACTCTATGCAAAACCTTAATGGTGGTCTCCAGTAGAGCCGAGTTAAGAGAGCCTCTAGAGAGACTGGAACAGGATTCTGACCATCTACCCCAGTCCCACTCCACCCCAAGATCCCTCTCCCACTGTGTAAAATACCTGGGTTTCTGGATGTTAGTGAGGTTAAGAAAGGTGTCATATAGTGAGCCCAGAATCCCCTGGGTAAGGGGTAGGCTTTTGCATATAATGGACATCCAGGAGGCCCTAGGAAGCCCAAGTTCTCTTGAACTCTTACTGACCCAGCTCCTAATATTCAGGTAATTATAGAATTCTGTGACAGGTAGGTCGTGGGTTGTACAGAATTGGTCGTACGTCAGCAAGCTATCATTCATAAACCAGTTCCCTACTCGATCGAAGTTTCTAGAAGTCCACCAAAATTTAGATATGTCATTCAAGTCTGCCAAAATTTGTGGGAAAGACATGACTGACATCATCGGGGATAGCCCTGTAGGAAGTAACCGCCTGGATTTAGAATTGGCCCACCCCCATGCACGAAGGGTTTGTGAAATCATAGGATTTGGATGAGTTGTGAATGGGGCTAGTTCTTTTGGGATCCAAATCAGCTTATCCCAACTGTGTGGGAACATTTGCTGATTTTCCATAAAAACCCAGGCTGGTTGGTGTGTTCTAGAGTGTGCCCTGGGAAGGTGGGCCAATTGAGCGGCTTTAAGGTAAAGCTTTAAATTTGGGCAAGCAAGTCCACCTCTATTTTTCTGTCTAAACATCACCTGTCTAGAGATACGAGGGCGCTTATTTCCCCATATGAACCTGAACATATTATTCTGGAACCTATCAAGGTCTGTAGGTGAAATTGAGACGGGGATGGTTCGAAATAGATACAGAACTTTGGGTAGAATGCTCATTTTAGCCGCCGCTATGCGACCCATCCAAGAAATGTTATAGTTCGTCCATCTCTGCATGTCTTCGGTCAAGGACTTGTATATAGGTGGGAAATTAGCCTTATATAGGTCAGCTATATTAGAAGTAAGTTTGACTCCTAGATATTTTACATGACGTGCGGGCCAGACAAAATTATAGTCCGATTTGAGAGAGTCAATCTCCGATTGTACCATACCCAACCCCATCGCCTCCGTTTTCCCTATATTTAATTTAAGACCTGAGATATTACTAAATTCGGTTATAGTTGACATAAGAGCTGGGATCGATTGAAGGGGCTTGGTCAAGGTGCAAAGTATATCATCAGCAAAAAGAGAGCATTTAAAGTGCTGGTGGCCCACTGAAATCCCAAATATGCCTGCATGAGATCTAATCGCCTGTGCAAGAGGTTCCATGGCAAGCGCGAACAGCAATGGTGAGAGTGGGCACCCCTGCCTAGTCCCTCTATGAATTTGGATATTTGCCCTGCGCTCTCCTGGCAGCTTCAAGTTGGCAGTTGGGGAGTTATAGTAGCTCCTTAGTAAGTTAATGAAGCGTCCCCTAAATCCAAACTTGTCAAGTATTTTGTATAAATACGGCCATTCAACCGTATCAAAAGCCTTTTCAATGTCCAGAGCTAGAAAACACATTGGGGTATGAGATTTATGTGCTATATACTGAGAATTTAAGACCCTCCTGACATTGTCCCCTGCTTCTCTGAAAGGGATAAACCCCGCCTGATCCTTATGAATTAAGTCTGGTAAAAATTTAGATATACGGTTAGCCATAATTTTGGCTAAGATCTTGACATCTCCATTAATCAGCGAGATAGGACGATAGTTTTTAGTCTCCAGATTATCCCTACCCTCTTTAGGAAATACGACTATGTCAGCTTGATTTAGTTCAGGGGGCATAGATTCCCCATTCAATATGGCATTGAAGAGCAGCGTTAAATAGGGGGTAAGCAGGTGTTCAAATTTTTTGTAGTATAGGTTTGTGAGGCCGTCCGGCCCTGGGGATTTACCTAATTTAAGACCTTGTATAGTAGATCTAACCTCCTCGGGAGTAACCTCCGCATTCAAGTCAGCCAGATGGTGATCTAATAACACGGGAAGGTCCTGAGTGCTAAGAAATGAGTGTATGTCTGCCTCACTGCATTGAGACTGGGAGGAGTAAATTTGTTGATAAAAGTTTTGAAATGCCTTTTGAATGTCACTAGGGCTATATGAAATGTGGCCATCAGCCATCCGAATCTGAGTGGTTCTATGTTGTGAAAATTTATTGCTAAGCCTTCTAGCCAAAAGAGAGTCTGGCTTATTTGCCTTCCAATAATAAAGATGCTTTGTCCTTCTCATCGCCTGCTCAGTACGATGTGACAGTATGCCATCTAGCTCTAACCTGGTTTTATCAATTAGCTTACGTCCCGTGGGAGAGGGATTTTGTTGGTTTGATCTCTCCAGTCTCTGTAATGTCGCCGTTAGATCTGCCTCCTTCTGCCTAAGAACTTTTCTCTGGGAGGAGGCCAGCTTAATACAGGTTCCCCTGATATAGGCCTTATGGGTGACCCAAAGCCAGCCGGCTCCGGTCTCAGGGGAGACATTAGTCTCAAAAAAGACCCCTAAGTCTTTGGCTATTGTTTCCCTGCTACTTGGGTTGGATAACAGGGACTCATTCATTCTCCAAGTATAGGGGAGTCGTAAATTAGGGCCCAAGTCCACCTCAATAAGTACCAGGGAGTGATCCGACCAGGGGCAGGGGACAATTTCAGATTTTAAGATCGAGTCAAATAAATATGAACTAGTAAGGAAAGTGTCGATCCGAGAGTGAGTCAAATGGGTTGGAGAAAAAAATGTATATTCTCTATCCCCTGGGTGAAGCCCCCTCCAGGCATCAACCAACCCCAATCTGTTAAGTAGACGCTTAATCCTTTTTATTTTGTTGGAGAATCTACAACTAGCAGGGGTCCCTGACCTGTCTAAAGTCGGATCTAGAGTAAGATTTAGATCCCCCCCGATTATCAATCTTCCCAGGTCTTGAGACTCAATTCTCTTCAATAAGGAGATCAGAACCGCATAGGGGGAGGTTGTAGGAGAGTATAGGGAGACTAGTGTAGTCCTAACCCCCCCAACCATGCCAGTCACCATAACATAGTTACCCTCCCCATCTATCTTTGTGTTCTCTACCTGGAAAGGGAAGTTTTTATGTAGCAAAATTGCACACCCCGCTCTCTTAGTGGGGAGAGTAGCCAGGAAATAAGTAGGATATTCCTTGTGCAAGAATGTAGGCTTGTTGTCCTGAGAGAAGTGAGTTTCCTGCATGAAGATGATTGCGGGTTTGTGTTTTTTATAAAATGTGAAGGCTTTCCTCCTCTTAAAGGGGGAGTTAAATCCCTTCACGTTATGGGTTAGCAGAGTATACTTAGAGGTAGCCATTACAAATTACGAGTGTGACCCTAGCTGTGTGTGTCATTACCTGATAGCTGGTGCCATACGAAGCAAGACGGGAGGGAGCCCGGAAAGCCAACCTCTGCCAAGAGAGCCGGTTAGCAGCTGTCAGGGGTGTCGTCCTGCCATTAAACAGAAATTTAAATGCAGAAGAGAAGAGGGTTAGCTTTAGGCCATTAAGGTAAAAACATTTAAATAAGCAGATAAGCAGTGTCAAGTTTACAGTTAGCAGTTCTCTAAGGCTATAACTACGAAGTTGTTGAACTAAAAACATAAAAGCATGAAATAACAATCACTTTTTACTAGTGCTCCTCCTCCAAGATTCTAAGCAAGGAGAAGTATTCGTCCACTTAAGGTGGGAACACAGTCCAGCAGGCTGTACAATTAATAATAAACTTATGTCCTAAACTACACAACCTTCTGAATTAAGGCTTAAGGCAAAAATAGGTTAACATCTAACATTCTATTTGGCATCACAAATTTTGTTATGAAATTCTGCTCCAGGTAGAATCTAATCCGGACATGAGCTCGCCCTTGGGTCAGCCATTTGACTAGCATCCCCTGTGCAGGCCTTGTGTCCAGCACCTTGACCCCTTGCACTGTCCAGAGTAAGTTTCATTCCCCCCTGAGGAGAGACTTGTTTACTGTGGACTTGGGCTGCCACCAGCGTCCATTGTCTCTTAGGGATAGGCGGTTGAGATTGCTCTTGCCGCGTTTCCTGCATTTCCCCAGAGTAAAGCTGTAAGCGATGTAGCACCGACAGGCAGTCCTCCAGTGTACGCGTAGTGTTAGTCGTGCCCTTAAAATTGAAGGAGAGGGCAAATGGAAAGTTCCATCGGTACCGAATTTTGTGGTGAAGCAAAATTGTAAGAGCCGGTTTCATTAGCCTCCTTTTGTTAAGGGTGTCAGGAGACAGGTCGGCATAGATCTGCAATGGGGAGTTGTCTGGGCCCTTAACAGCGTGCAGCTTCCTTGTAGCCGAGAGTAGAGTGTCTCTAGCTTGCTGCCTCAGAAATCTGACAATGACATCTTTCGGGGCATCCGGACTCCTCATGCCTCCTAAAGCTCTATGAGCTCGCTCAATTTCCCACATGCTTTCATCCTGATCAGGAAGGATTGCAGCCACAGTGTCTCTTAGGTATTGGGTTAGATCTTGTATGGCTCTTGGTATGCCGCGGATGCGTATGTTGTGGTGGCGAGAGCGGTTTTCCAGGTCCTCTATCTTATCTGCGAGTTCAGAAACCTGGTAAGTGTTTTGAGCTATCAATGTCCTGTCCTTTTCCTGAGCCTCCGCCAATTGGTCTGTCATATCTTCCAGAAGTTGGGTACGCTGACCCAATTCCCTCAGGTCCTGTCTCAGGGGATCAATCGCCTTAGCCAAGAATCTTTCAATCGTAGCCACAGCCTTGGCTGATAGATCTAGTGGCTGGTGGGATCCCTTGGGCCGCCCTTCCTGATCCGAATCTTCGGAGCGTTCAGAAAGAGAGTCTGTCAGGGGTGGGCGCTGAGTCGCTCTTGGCAAAAAATGATCTTGTATACCCTTGGCCGGGGTGGCCCGTTTGGGTTTCTGCATATTGGCCGTGAGGTTAGATGTGTCGGCAAGATTCCCACTGTTAAATCAATAGAGAGGATGCAAAGAGCCAAAGCGGTGAGTGCTGGGCCCGACCAACTACTGCCTCCGCTAGGGAAGGTATGCCAGTTCCATAGATGTAGTTAAGATGTCTGCTATAAGCATTGCTGAACTATGTCCCCATTTAGCTCTCAGCCCATGGTAGGGGCGTGCCCCTAAATTAGGGTCAGTAGTTGTCAGGAATTCCTCAAGCAATCTCTATATAGCGATGAGAGTCAGAGTTGCCAAGAAGTTCCAGGGATACTGCAAAAGCTTATAGGAGCCAGCTTGATGATCGTAACTTCTCAAGTGCTGATTGGAGTAAGGCAAAACAATGTTAAATCCTGCATGCAACTTGCGCCGGCTTGTATACCAGTTCTGCTCCCAATGAGAGTGCCGTGCTCAACTGCCTGTTGTTCACAGATAGCCAAAGTCTTGCTGTAGGATTCCAAGTGGCCACCAGGCGGCAGTGCAGTTATAGAAATGCAAACAGTTCAACACAGTCCTTGCAGCTGCTATATTGCCAAAATGCACTTATAAAATAATCTCACAAGCACGTATGAATTCAACAATCCTGTGTATTCACTTGGATATATGTAAAGATAGAATTCAGCAATATACCAAATAACTCTTGCACAATCCACTTGCACAGTCCACTCAAGGGGGCAGGGTGGTAGGATAGCAGGTTTGCAGGATATCAGGATAGTAGGGTAGCAGGGTGACAGGGTAACAGGCTAGCAGGGTAGCAAGGTAGGGAGGGAGCACTTGTCTTTATGCCCCTGTGCTGGTCTGTTGAGGCTTCTCTCTCTCCTCCTGGCAAAGAAGGGGCACTGCAGTGTGGTAATTGCAGGGGCGTCTGCTGTTAGGAGGCTAGATTGCCCTTCCTATACAGGTTACAGGGCTGCCACGAGTGTTTAAAGGGCCAGCGCCCCAAGATGGCGGCTCCACCAGTGTTTTGCCGCTCCTGTGCTTGCCTCCCCCTCTGTCCCCCGCTCCTACCTTCCACCAGGTCTCCCCAGCCGATCACTGGGCCTCCAGGCCACTCCAGGCACCTTGTCCAGGGACTCCCCAGCCAGGCACAGGGCCTCCAGGCCGCTTCAAGGGTGCAGGGGTTAATTTGCTGTCCCGGACCGCGGGGGGCAGCTCCCGCCGCCTCGCCCCGACACTCCACTTCCTCCCGCAGTCAGCCCGATGCGGCGAACTCAGTGGGACCGGAGTACTTCAGTGCCTTCCCACTCCTCCAAGGCACGGGTGTACTGGATCGGGGGTCTCCAGGGCCCTGCGGCCAACGTTGCGGCAATCTCCTAGTCCCTTGTAGGCCTGATACCCCGCAGCTCCCAGGGTCGTGCCTAAACCCCCACTTATTGGGTATGAAACTGCTCCTCTATGAGAGCAGAAGGGGTAGCAGTTATGTTGGGGCCAATTGGGGTATTATTTAGCCCAAAAATCGGGCTTTACAGAGCCCTTTCCAGCAGAGCTCCAGCGTGGCACGTCTGCCTGTTCTATCACAACTTAATGCCCACTTGTAAGCATTTTTTAAGCATCTGTTGGGGTAACCTTTGTTTTGAATCTTACTTTCTGCCTCTGTGCCTCTTTTTTAAACTCCTCCCCTGTACTTCAATTTCTCCTTAACCTTAAATATTGTCCCTTTGTGATTCCTCTTTTTTGAGGTTCATAGTGTTGAGTGGGCAAATGGAGTAGACTTTTCCTGTGTGTGGTTGTGCAAATAATTCCTTGGGGGTTCTTTTTTATCACCAGGTCCACACATATTATTTCTTGTTTGTTCATCTCATATGTAAACCTTAATACTCAATATAGCGCCTCCATAGGAGGTTATTATCCGTATATTCACTTAGTACCTCATCAAAAACAAATTTTTCCTACCACCACCCCAGGAAAAGGTTTGCGTGATTGGGGGGCACATGGGATAACCATGGCTGTTCCTTTTTTCCTGGTACAGTGCCTTGCAAAATTATTCACCCCCCTTGACGTTTTACCTATTTTGTTACATTACAGCCTTAAGTTCAATGTTTTGTTAATCTGAATTTTATGTGATGGATCAGAACACAATAGTCTAAAAATATGTTTTAGAAATAGAAAACAGAAAATTGGCATGTGTGTATGTATTCACCCCCATTGCTTTGAAGCCTATAAAAAGCTTTTGTGCAACCAATTACCTTCAGAAGTCACATAATTAGTGAAATGATGTCCACCTGTGTGCAATCAAAGTGTCACATGATCTGTTATTACATATACACACCTTTTTTGAAAGGCCCCTAAGCAGGAGGCACCACTAACCAAACACTGCCATGAAGACCAAGGAACTCTCCAAACAAGTAAGGGACAATGTTGTTGAGTAGTACAAGTCAGGATTAGGTTACAAAAAAAAGATACAAATATTTGATGATCCCCAGGAGCACCATTAAATCTATCATAACCAAATGAAAAGAACATGGCACAACAGCAAACCTGCCAAAACTCACGGACCGGGCAAGGAGGGCATTAATCAGAGTGGCAGCACAGAGACCTAAGATAACCCTGGAGGAGCTGCAGAGTTCCACAGCAGAGACTGGAGTATTATATGACGACAATAAGCCGTATGCTCCATAGAGTTGGGCTTTATGGCAGAGTGGCCAGAAGAAACCCATTCCTTTCAGCAAAAAACAAAATAGCATGTTTTGAGTTTTGAGAAAAGGCATGTGGGAGACTCCCAAAATGTATGGAAGAAGGTGCTCTGGTCTGATGAGACTCAAATTGAACTTTTCAGCATCAAAGGAAACGCTGTGTCAGGCGCAAACCCAAAACATCACATCACCCAAAGAACACCATCCCGACAGTGAAAGATGGTGGTGGCAGCATTATGCTGTGGGGATGTTTTTCAGCATCCAGAACTGGGAAACTGGTCAGAGTTGAGGGAAAGATGGATGGTGCTAAATACAGGGATATTCTTGAGCAAAACAGTCTCATTTGAGATTGAATTAAAAAAACATAGCTGTAAGGGGCTAACGAAAACTCTTAATTTTAAAAGGGCAGATTTTAACGGTCTTAGGGCAGTGATACAACATATAGACTTGGACAGAGAACTGATAGGTAAAAATACTGAACATAAATGGACAACGTTCAAATCCTTACTAAATAAACATACTTATCACCATATACCATGTGGAAATAAAAGTAGAAGGATTAAATCACAACTCATGTGGCTTAACAATGAATTAAAGATGAAGATGAGGAGTAAAACCAAGCATTTAAATTATACAAAGAAGAGGGGACAGAGACTGCTTTACGCATGTACAAGGAAATCAACAAGGCTTGCAAAAGGGCTATTAGACTGGCTAAAATCGAAAAGTTAGTTGCAAAGGAAAGTAAGTCTAACCCTAAAAAATTTTTTTAGATATTAATGGGAAGAAGGCCAGGAAGGAAGCTCTAGGAACATTACAATGTGACACAGGCCATCTGATAATTAGTGACCAGGAAAAGGCAGATGAGCTAAATAGGTTCTTTTCTTTGGTATACACAAGGGAAGTACCCGTGGTTGGGTCACTGCAACATAATGGGGCTACACTACATTCACCAAATAACTGGTTAACGCAGGAAGAAATCCAAAAGAGGTTGGAAAAAATAAATGTTAACAAAGCCCTGATGGAATACATCCAAGGGTACTGAGGGAACTGGGTTCTATAATAGCCAAACCATTATATTTAATCTTTCAAGATTCACTCAACACAGGGTCTCTACCCGATGACTGGAGAATGGCAGAGGTGATACCTATATTTAAGAAGGGAGCAAGAGCAAATCCGGGGTATTTATAGACCAGTGAGTCTTACTTTGGTAGTGGGGAAGATTACAGAAGGGTTAATGAGGGATAATTTGCAGGAATATGTTTATTCAAACAGGATTATAAGTAGGAGCCAACATGGATCTATGAAGGATAGGTCATGTCAAATAAACCTAATACGTTTCTATGAGGAGGTTAGTAGGAACTTGGATCAAGGCAACTCAGTGGATGTAGTCTATTTGGATTTTGCAAAGGCTTTGCAAAGTGCCACATGGGAGACTATTGAGCAAACTAAGGTATACAGGAATTGCCATAAATATTTGCTTCTGAATTGAGAGCTGGCTAAAAGACAGGAAGCAAATGGTTATTGTAAATGGAATATACTCGGATTGGACTAATGTGGTAAGTGGGGTTCCTCAGGGCTCAGTATTAGGTACCCTCCTTTTTAACATATTTATTAATGACTTGGAAGTGGGATTGGAGTGTGGTGTCTCTATTTTTGCTGATGACACAAAGTTGTGCAAGGTAATTCAATCAGAAAATTATGTATTTTCCCTCCAAAGGGATTTGCATAAATTAGAGGAATGGGATTTAATAAGTGGCAGATGAGATTTAATATTAATAAATGTAAAGTTACGCATCTGGGAAGGTAAAATAGCCATGCAATGTATAATCTAAATGGAGCAAATCTAGGGGTATCAGATATTGAAAGGGATTTGGGGGGATTACTTGTGGACAACCGCCTAGGTAACAGTGCTCAATGCCAAGCAACATCTGCGTAGGCAAGTAAAATATTAGCATGTATTAAGAAGGGTATAGAAGCAAGGCAGGCAAATATAATTCTCCCACTATACAAATCCCTAGTACACCCTCATTTGGAATATGGAGTACAATTTTGGGCACCACTTCATAAAAAGGACATTTTAGAGCTGGAAAAAGTACAGAGAAGGGCAACAAAGATAATAAAGGGAACGGAGGGGCTAAGTTATGAAGAAAGACTAACACAATTAAACTTATTTACTCTAGAAAAAAGGTGTCTAAGAGGGGATGATTACCTTATATAAATACTGTATATCCAGGGTCAATACAAGGCTTTGTCAAGGGAACTTTTTGTGCCAAGAGGTTTTCAACTGACAAGGGGACATCCTTTGATATGAGAAGTAAAAAGATTTTAACCTTAAAGAAAGAAAAGGGTTCTTCACAGTAAGGGTTGTTAATCTGTGGATATATTTTTAAGTAAAAAGGGCATTAAGGGCTATTCTGGATAAATAGAGAGGAAGTATTGATCCAGGGACAAATCCGATCAGTCAAGAAGGAATTTGATATTTTTTTCCCTGTTGAGACAATTGGCAAAGTTTCACTGGGGTTTTCTTTTCTGTTTGCCTTCCTCTGGATCAATTAACAATAAATCTGCGTATTGCAGATCAGAGGAGATCTAAAAAGGTTGATAGACTAAAGTCTTTTTCAACCTAAATTACTATGTAACTATGTAAAACCTGTACCATTTTGTGCTTGATTTGAGGCTAGGACAGAGGTTCACCTTCCAGCAGGACAATGACCCCAAACACACTGCTAAAGCAACACTTGAGTGGTTTAAGGGGAAACATGTAAATGTGTTGGAATGGCCTAGTCAAAGCCCAGACCTCAATCCAATAGAAAATCTGTGGTCAGACTTAAAGATTGCTGTTCAAAAGCGCAAACCATCCAACTTGAAGGAGCTGGAGCAGTTTTGCAAGGGGGAATGGGCAAAAATCCCAGTGTTAAGATGTGGCAAGCTCATAGAGACTTATCCAAAGCGACTTGGAGCTGTGTATGAAGCAAAAGGTGGCTCTACAAAGTATTGACTTTAGGGGGGGTGAATAGTTATGCACATTGACTTTTTCTGTTATTTTGTCCTATTTGTTGTTTTCTTCACAATAAAAAAAAAAAAAAAAACATCTTCAAAGTTGTGGGTATGTTCTGTAAATTAAATGATGCAAATCCTCAAACAATCCATGTTAATTCCAGGTTGTGAGGCAACAAAACACAAAAAATATCAAGAAGGGTGAATACTTTTGCAAGGCACTGTATATCTAGTTCCCCCCATAGATTAAATCATTTTAGCCAGTATGAATTCAAGTAATGTTATAAGAAACCTATTCAATTGTTCCATGTTTTCCTTTGTGCTTTGAGGAAATATTCAACAGCTAATATACCTTCTTTATATGGTATATTGCTGAAAAATGTATTTCAATTGACCAAGAATTTTTCGGTACTGAAAGATGTTCACGTCCTGAGTACCTCACAGGTATCTCTTAAATATGAAGGCAGTCCTTTCACCAAGTTTTTCAAATGGTGATGCAAGTACATGCTACAATTTTGTAAAATATTATCATTCCCAGAAACAATTGTTTTTTTCTGGGATAGGTGTTACCTTTTTATGCACTTTAGGTAATGCATAAAATGTCAGTATAGTTGGTTTTCCCAGTAATAGGTATTCATATGTCATTGTATCAGATGCCCTTTTGAAACACCTCATCTAGTATGTTCCTTATTGATTTCATGTATTCAGAGGTTGGGTTCATCTTAAGTATCTCATATGTTGTTTCATCCTTTAAAAAATGTTCCCATGACTCCGTTATACATAAAATGGAGCTCCTAACAAACTGATCAGGAGCCCTTCCATCGTATGTTGGTTTACACCAGCCCACATTCTCCAAAGGCTTTTCCAGAGGGGCTCAGTCAGAGCTACGGCAGGTAAAGAATTTCACATGCCCTGCAATTCAATTATTCTAGACTTTAAAATATGGTTCTGGGCTTGTATAGTAAGATTACCTGGACAACAGGAGCAGGGTCTAGTTTAATAAAGATAATAAAGTTTTTTTTATGGGACCGATATGAGACTGCACTCTGGAGGCACACATGCTTGGTGCTTAAACTCCCAGAATGAACAGAGAGGCCATTTTGCATTATTGGTCTTCTTCATTCTCTGTTTTGGTGCAAAATCTCTCCCTGGGAGGGCTAACAATTTCTGCAGCAGCCATTTTACAATATTAAAGTGACTATCCTTATGAGCAATCCCAAGCAGCGTTGAGTCCTACAGATCCCCATAAAACATAATTTGTTCAGAAAATATGCTTTAACACACAATAAGCAGAACATTTTGGAGTAAACATTGAATAGACCAGTACATCTAACTTACCCACTACAACTCACAGACCCTCTTTTAAGCTGGGGAAAGGAGTAGGGGCGTCAAGGCTTCTATATATAAGTCAGCAACAAATGGATTTGCCTTTATTGGTTATCATAAACTGACATTTTTTTGCAGGGACTGACAAGATATGAACAGACAGCTACTGACAGCCTCATCCATAAAACTGCTGCTAAAACACCACCCTAGAGGCTGCTTTGAAAATAAAGGACATGCCAACTTAAATCTTTCCAGATGGGGAGACTCTTAAGTATAGTTTGCATAAATTAAACCTAAGATATTTCTAATACATTCTAAGCTAACAGATGTGCGGCAACAAATGGATCTATTCTAATCCCACAAGAACTGCCTCTCTATTATTAAAAGACTAGCGACTTGCCTGTCAAAAATGTCGGGGCAATAACATTTTAAACCATGGGAATGCTGTTTGACAGACAATGTAAACAGTTTTGCACTGTGAGGACCTTCAGCGCTCATTGCGAGGCTTGCGCTGAGCGCATTCGACGCTCATTGCGAACCTCTCCTGTCGTCTACTTTTGGTTCTCTGAGCACTATCATGAGTCATGATAAAGAGAGATATATTTTTTTATGTATATGTAGTTTAAGTAAAGAAATTATTTATTGAATAAATTAATATACCTTAAGTATTTATAATTGATATATGCAGCGAGCAATAGGCTGAAGAGCTAACAATCTGTTTGTATTTTCCTTCTGCATAGAATATACAGTTTGAGTCTTTGTGCCCTACTTATAAAGTGTAACTAATGTTCCAAGTGTGCATTATAAATAGGCTGCATGCACGAGGGAAAGCCTTTGGTTTATTGTGTAAAGCAGCATTGTTTATTCGTAATGTTATTAATGTGTTTGTTACACGTCTCGTGAGAATTTCCCAGCTTTTTTAATAGTGTATTTTGTAGTTCGTATTTTGATGTGTAAAGTGCGACGCATTTGGCAGTGTTTTGCGCAGTCTGGGGTCGTGTAGCCTCGTTTTCCTTTTTTCTGCGGCCATTTTTTTCCTCGCTTATGTGATTTTCGAGTAGCAAAAATCGTCTAAATCGGGTTACATTTGCGTTCCACCTCACTCCCAGACATCCTGGCTGTTGCCCCTTGCTGTCTGTGATGTTTCTGTAATTTTTTGGGGTTTATTTAGTGTGTTTTTGTTTTTTTTCGTTTTTGCCGTACGTCCGTTAATCTCGTAAGTCCCGCGTCTTGTATTTTTTTTGTTCTTCGGCGCTCATCACCCAAGTGCTACGTGTTAACGGCTCGCTTTGCTTCTAACTCGTACGCACCACACAAAGTTTGACGACTATTATATGTGATGGAATAACGTCCAGGATAGTACAATATATATATTTTTTTTCATCAGGTGAATTCTGCAATCAATACGATGGTGGGCCGTGACTTAACAAATTACTGTCTAAAGCACAACTCTTCACTTTTCAATTGGTCTTCCTTCAAGCTTACTTTTGAGAATGGGGAAAAATAAAAGAGGCGTTTCAAGTAAAAATATTGAGGAGCTCTTTAAATCTTCAGAAACAAAACAACGGCTCGCCAGGCCTCCTGGCACCGATCAATCTGACATCTCGGACTCTGAGGACAACCCAAGCCCAACTCTTCCACACCTGAAGTTTTTGCATAGGTCTATGGCTAAATTCGATGGGTTACTCCGAGAATATATTATCAAAGCGGTGGATGATTTACGGAAAGAGATGAATGAGATAGGCCAGAGGAAGAAACCACAGACCAATTGGTGGAGTCCCAGTACAGAGACAGAAAAGACATTGTATTAAATAAATACTTCCAGAATCACTGAGTTGGAAAGTAAAAATGTGAATCTTGAAAACAGGTCTCGGCGATATAATTTAAGGTTTAGGAGTATTCCTAGACAAATTATAGACCTGAAACAATACATTTCCTCAGTGGTTCTATCCTTGCTCCCGGATTGCCCGGCGGATAGTTGGGAGATTGAAAGGGCGCATAGGGCTCTCGTTTTATCGAATTCGGCAGACCTGCCTAAGGATGTTATCATGAGATTTCAGTGAGAAAGCATGAGAGATTGCATACTTTCAGCGACCAGGAAAGCCTCGAGGGTTGAGGGCCCTGATGGATTAAATCAAGATCTATATGGACCTATCCCTTTAACGCTTGAAAAGCGGAGAGCAATGAGACCCATTTTATCCATATTAATTAAAAACAAGATAACCTACAGATGGGGCTTCCCCTTTGCCTTGATGTTTCAGATGAATGGGACTATACATAAATGTCACTCCCCGGCAGAACGCCACAAACTTCGACTTCATCTAACGCAAGAGGGTGAAGATGAGATACACATGGACTCTATTCAAACACCTAGACCCACCCGTTCTTGGATGGAAGTACCAAAAGAGAAAAGGCCTAGGAAACCTCAACTCAGACAGGCCTCTTTTACCTTGGATCAAAGGCAGTCTACAAACTCCAAGGCACATTAAAGGCGTCTTGGAGCCTCAAGACTACCTCCACTCTTGGACTTCTTGATAGGTCTAAACTAGAGGGGGATTGTAGAGTTTATTGATGATATAGTTATTAATAAAGGCCCAAAAAATTAAATATCTGTGCAGAGGCAAATTTACTAAAAGGGTTCTAGATAGCAGATAATTAATTTGTTTTTTGCTGCGCTACTCATAGGTTAATTGTTATTAGAATTTGGGTTTTAGACTATTCTGCTAATTAATACAAGTCTCTGCGAAATAGGTTGAGAAACGTTATTTAATTTTGTGTTTAGACATGAATTTCTTAGTTAAAACACTACTTTTTTCCCTAGCAGTAGGGCACTTGACTTTCCAAATAGTAAAGTCTCTGGAAGTTTCCAGAATTCAATTACAGTGTATTCTTCCCTAGGGGAAGGTAAAGGGCCTGTATAAGGTATCCTTCATTTGAGATGTTAAATGCACTTTACAAGGTATAAGGAGAATTCAACATGTAATATTTAAGGTTGATGTGTTTTTAAGAATGTTTTTTCTATTTTTACTATATGGTCCTCGCTTATGAGTCAGGTCAGTCATCCAGCTCGCACCAAGCCCCGTCAGGATTAATGTTGTGGTCATCTCTGAGTCCAAACTGATTCTTATTGGAACGTTAATGAATAAGAGAAGCTCTCTGGTAAATTTCGACGCTCCTACTACCTCTCCTCATAATGCACTAATTAAACTCCTCAATCACCTGACTCCTTTGGATGGGCGTAAAAAAAATTTGGAAGGTTATATCAACCTGACCCTGCTTCCATCCCCTGATAGATGGGGGACTAACGTGAGCTTGCTGCACTCTCAAAAACTTTGATATAGTCTCAGGCTTCTTCAAAAAAAATATTTAATTGATTACTGGAGGGGTCATCATCTAAATGACAGGGAATACACCTTTTTTTCCCCTACAAATTTCACATACAGAATAGATGTGTTGTTCACGGATTCTGGACTATTTAATAATTCCAAAAACGCACAGATTATACCATGCCCCTGTTCAGACCATGTGGGGGTGAGCAAAAACCTAGACCTGGATACAGGATTAAAAATGTGATATAACTGGAGGCTTAATGAGTCTTTTATTTCTTATCCGGATACACAATCCCAGATCCTGAAGGAAATTAAGCAATATTTTGATTTTGAAAATGTACCTGAAATTAGTATAGGTTGACTATGGCTTGCCCATAAAGCTTTCATATGCAGCTCTATAATCCGGATTGCCTCTTCATACAAAAAAAATGTGTACTTTAAAAAAACAAAACTCCTCCGAGACTTATAGAAAAGCAGAATCAAGTTACATTCTCCCCTGAATTTAAGCTTAAAATTGACAAAACTAGACTAGAATTAGATAATCTCTTAGGGCCTCATTCTATTAGCGGCCGTAAATCGGCCGTAAGGCTGCGATTCCTTGCTGGGGTTCTGTTAACTCGCGATTCTATTATACGGCCCCGCAAGGATCTCCTCTTCCGGCCGGCCGCATATCTTGGAACCTGCCGTAATCTCAGAAATCTAAAAACGCAAAAATAAATTCAAGCCTGCACTTTACAGCTCTGTAAATGCCAGGGATCATATTGGGGGACATAAGGATTAAAAGAAACCCACTCTCAAGCTTGCACATCAGCCCAAACCCGAGTTCAAATTAACTGTTTATTTTCCGGCTGCGGCGTGGGCGGGTCTGAAGTGCTCCAAGCACTCTGGACTTTTTACATGGATATTTTACGGATATTAAAAATAAAATATTTTACGGATTTGAGTATAGGATAATTATGTGCTATTTTTTCTAACACCTAAAATCCCTTTATAGTCTCCTCAAAGTGCAGGATGGCTTTATTTGAGCTATTTTATGTGCTTAATTGGTGCTAGCGGGACCTCTTTCCTGCAAGTAAGCTGCGGCTCGCTTTTAGCCTTGCAGAGAGGTTTCCCGGAGCAATTGAATTGCAAATAGGAATTTCTTACGGCCGAAACTCTTGCGGCCGTTTTAGATCAAAGGCTTTCCTCTGGCGCGAGCGGCTGCAAGATATAGCAAGGCACCAGCCGCAAGCCTCCCGGAGCCCCCGGCCGTAAGGGAATAGAATAGCCGAATAGCTTGCTGCCGGTCCTTGCGGCCCCGCAACGGCTGCGGCCGCTAATAGAATGAGGCCCTTAGATATTAAGACTAAAAAATCTCTACGCAAAACACAACATATTTTTTTTAGCCAAGCTAACAAACTCTCCGCTTAGTTGGCTTACAGACTAAGATCTAAACAATCCCAGAATCAAAATGTTCAAATTAAAACTAATAAAGGCTCAATTACTGTAAGCCAGACAAAAATTCAAGAAACCTTTTTTAATTTATTCCAAGAAATCTACACATCAAAACCTGCAGCAAATGCCTTCCAAATGAAAACATTTCTTGATCACTTGGACTTACCAGTGATAACGGACAGCATTAAACAAGAATATTAAGAGGGCTGAAGAGGTTAATCACACTATTCAAAACCTAAAATTAGGAAATTCCATGAGGGCCTGATGGATTCTCTAACATTTACTATAAGACCTTTGCTGATACTTTGGCCCATTATCTAAATTTAATTCTATATTAAGAGGGGAACAAATATCAACAGAATTCAATCAAGCAAATCTTTTTTTCCCTAAATCAGGTTGAGACCCCTTAGGGTCGGACAATTTCTCAACTTAATGGAGATTATGGCCATCAGGTTCTCAAGATTTCCCCTGAGTTTAATTCATAAGGACCAAGTTGGTTTTGTGCAGTTCAAACAGGCGGGGGACAATATCAGGTGCTAAATCTGTTTTACCTAGCCAAATAATTAAACAAACCGATATGCACGATAGCACTTGACCTGGAGAAGACCTTTGACTCATTGGAATGGAGATATTTGAGGGAGGTCCTGAGTAAGATGGGCATTCAGGGAAAATGTATACATTTGTTTAATTCACTCTATAACAATCCTATGGCCTATGTGAAGCTTCAGGGGGATAATAATAAAGGTTATATAAGCATCCAGAGAGGAACAATACAGGGATGTCCCCTGTCTTCTTTATGGTTTGCCCTGGCGATTGAACCCTTAGCTCAGGCTATCAGGTCTTCCTCGCAAAATCAGGGAGTTCGGGTGGGACTGCAGCAGTTTATGTGCTGCCTTATGCTGACGATATTTTGTGTACCCTTACTGAACCAGTAACTTTCTTTATTAGCCTTAATGGCAATAATTGACCGTTTTGACTACGTTTCGGGGCTTAAGGTTAATATGAATAAAACGGAGGCTTTTGGGTCCCTCATGTCGATTCAAGCTCTGTAACAACTGATGAGCAAATTCCCATATGCTTGGCCTTCAAACCACATTACCTATCTAGGAATTAACCTACCCCCGACCTGCCTGTGCTGTACAGGGCCAATTATATACCTATGATAAAAACTCTAACCCTAGAAACTAAAAAGTGGAGTAGATTACCCCTTTCTTGGACGGGCACATCAATTCTATAAAAATTAATATCTTTCCAAGAATTTTATATTAGTTCAGATCCATTCCAATCCCTATTATCCATCAAGACCTCAATAAATTTAAAAAACATTTATTGAGATTCATTTGGAGCAACAAAAGGCCACGTATATCTCATACTCTTTTATATCGAAACAGAAGCATAGGAGGTCTATCTTGCCCAAACCTGAGTTTATATTACAAAGCTGCCCAGTTGGCATTTATTCCTCTAACGCACTAGACAGAACATCAGCCGGCATGGGTTTTCCCTTTCTTTGAACATTTGAAGACTAGATTTGACATTCTTTTAAAAGAACCCTTTAATTATTGCAAGATTAAACATCAGGTTAATGTATATATTAGATAATGGGGCTTCCCCAAAACTAGCTGGCTCTCTACTATTTGCAGCAAATCCCCTCTAAATAAAGGTATTCTTAGCTCTATACATACAATTATGAATGCCCCCCCGTTTTCAATTTTAAGCCAAAATTTATGGATAAATGGGAAAAAACATGGGCACACAGTGGGACTCCACCAATTAGGGAAAGTCTTGTCTTATTTAATGAAGATCCCCCTGAGTTGCAGTTTACAGGAAACCTCTATTAAAGTTCTTCATAGCGCATACTATACTCCGGTTGAACTCCATAAATTTAAACCCCAAAACTCACAATTGTGTTTCAGGCAGTGCTCCAGCTCTGGTACCTTTTTGCATATGTGGTAGGAATGTTTTGCAGTTTATTCTCTATGGATAGCAGCCATGGAATTAGCTTCCGAAACCTTGCATACCCCAATATCCCCTTCAATAGACATTTGTCTATTAGAGATGGAAGACACCTCATCTGAGGATTCAAGAGGTCATTCATAAATTACATTTTATAATTATACATGTTCGGTGTACACATTCCTTGGCGAACACACTACCCCAGTTTTTAGATATTTGGGGCCCCTGGTTAGCCTACACAAAAACAATTGACATTACGTGGGTAGGAAAACAACACACTTTTGCAAGTTCATCAATCGGGAACTAGACCCCCTTGACTACGACGATGGATGGGTTGGCATTGCTGTTTGGAGCTAGATGGCTGACTGACTTCCCCCCGTGGGAGACTGGCAAGTATAATAGATTTGGACTCAGGACCCTTAGTAAGTGTTCCTTCCTCTCTTCTTCTCCTATATCACCGGAAAATATCAATTTAACTCTTGATAGTGTTGGATTGGCATGAATATCCTCTAGTGAAGGCTGAAAGACAAAGTATTTTCCTTCACAGTATAAGGCCTTACCCCGCCTCAAGAACTATTTCCTCTTACTTGATACGAGGGGTAGATTGTAAGCAAGAAGCTAGATATTAGTTAAGATTGCTTACCTTAAGGCTTTTTGGGAAGAGAATCTCAACAGGTTTGTTGTTAGCGTATATAGAGCACCTATATATATCAAGGTTAATTACTGTTTGAATATAAGAAGGGCTGAAGCTAAAGTGAGTAGGGAAATGAGAGAGGAAGTAGGTTTGAGGCTATGGAAGATATAGCATGGGATGTATGCTTTCAGACAGAATCTTGGATAAAGAAAGAGACATATGCCAGATTTCAGGGTTAATGCTGAGTTTATTGTGGTTATTTTACAACCTGGAATCTCTTCTGCATAACATTCTTGTAATAATGTAGTTTTTTTAAATGTTCTGATATATCATTTGAAGTACTGTTATTACATATACATATATGATTCTCTCTAATAAAAATTATTGAAACAATTTTTTTCATACATGGCTTTATTGTTCTCAGTTTGCATAAGGACTATATTGCCACCGGCTTTATCTGAATGGTGTTACACGCTTACAGTTCTCTCAAAGATAGTGTTTCATGATTGCTCAGATTAAAGGTCCAACTTGTTGCCCAAATACACTAATATTTACATCATCTGTCGGGGGGGTGAATTTACTTAAGTCTTTTGCTGTGAAATTTCACTACTTTTAATTTTACCTTCATTTTCTTCTAATAGTGATATTAGGGTAGTTAAATTTTCAATGTCATCTTTACCAATCCCCATATTAAGATATTTCCTTAGTTTTTTGATCTTATGAAATGTATGTAATGCCAGTTTCCTAGAAATTAATTTAAATATTTTATATGTGTAAATAGAGTTAGAGGATGGTACAAAGGACAATCCCTATCTTATGCGTGATATATGAAATTGATTTAATTTGAATTTAGAAAGGTTAATGATCTGTAAATCTTCTTCCTGGCTGTGGTCCTTATCAGCTAAAAAACTGATTTCTTCTCTGTCTGGGATTTCTGTTTGTTTTCTTCTTCACATATCAGGCTCTCTCTAAAAAGTCCCTGACTGACGTCTCGTCTTGTAAGTGGTCCGGCCCTGTTGTCCAGATTACCACTAGATAGCTGACCTGATTCCTCTGTCCGATTGTTCATAGTCAGATGAACTAATGTTTGAAACTGACTGTGTTATTGGGTTGTTAGGTAATTTCCTGTAGTTAATTACTTACACATTGTGAAATAATGTGTTGCCACTTTTTCATAAAGATTTCACAAGTGAGATTTGATGCTGGGACTGCCTGTATTCTAGGACCCCTTAAGATGAGCACATTTTTTATTTAATTTTTCAGGCTACGAATTTCCCATATTGTTCTAATTAGTTTTCTGAGAATCTTTTGTAGATCCCTAAAAACTGTTTTCATATTTGTATCTCCATCTGATGTTGGTATCGCTTTAATAGCGGAACTCTCTTCTACTTCACTTTGTAATGTGGTTATATCCCAATTATCAGAAATGCCAGCCATTATGAATCAGACCGCATAAAGTTGTTGCAAAACAAGAGTAATTTAGGTTCAGCTGAACTGTTCTTACTTTAAATATGAGTGTTCCCAAGTGAGATACTAATGTTTCTGGATTAAACAACTATAATCAATCCTAAACATTCCCAAAAATAGTGCTTAACACTAATTAATATTAAACAAAAAAGGGGATAAACAGCCCTATTAAATCCCCAAACGTGGAAAAACGTAGCCTGTATTGTAGCCCACATGACTTGTGGATATTAAATTTGGGCCAGCAAAGCATACATACAGCTGGCTATCTGCGGCTTGGAGGGGAAAAAGACTATGGGACGAGAAAGTCAACCACGACCCCACAAATCCTTTGTTCTCTCAAACCCATATCTGCTACGTGTCCAATTTAGCTATTAAATTCCTAAGAATCCACTGGCGTTCAAACCCGTAAAACGCAAAAGGAGCCGAATGGGTACTAGAGAGGACCCGCAAGCGCTTTAAAAGCCCTTACATATGCTGCAGGATCAGCAAAGGAGACCTCCCCTCCGGCCCCCAAACCTCCCTCCTGCTCCCAAAATAAATCCCCATGCCCGCAGGGGTCCCCATCGGGACCCGCGCATTGTCCCTACATAAGCCCTTGCTGCCAGGGTCCAAATTGGGACCCCCGCAGGCTCCTAATATCACCCCTTGCTGCGGGGGTCCCAATCGGGACCCCCGCGGCAGTTACTTTTTAAATTTCCTGCCTCACAGGTCCTTAAAGGACTCAAGCTAAATTATACATTAACCTCTGCCACGGGAGTACCATAAGTACCACCTCCAAACCTATCATTAACCCCATCACTCATGGGGGGTCTATATAGTCCCTAATCAGACTACAATTAACCCCATCAGTCCAATAGGGTTTTAAATAGACTCCTATAGGACACTATTAACCCCTACATTAACACTATAAGTGCCATGAGGGTCCTCCAGAACCCTCATGACACAAAGTCTAAGTAAGCACTACACTACACTATTATTCCCCCAATAATCCAATAAATCTAAATGAAGCCATCTCTAATTAATTAACCCTATTTAATTCTCACCATACCTAATTAACCCTATCACTAACTACTTAACCCTATCTAGACCCAGTTATCCCTATCTAGTCCCTATCTAATAATAAACCCCACTAATTACAGAAAATAATAAACTCCACTAATTCCAAAAAAAAGCATTGCTGAAAATAAAAAGACTTACAACCTGCAAAAAAGAAAGGTTAATAGTCTACTCACCTGTCCAAAATGCCCCTCCAGCGGTGTCCATCGATGCCTCTGTCTTCAGTCTTCTGGCCCAGGAAAGACCCCTACAAAAAAATCCTGACGTGATTTAAAAAAATAAAATGCTAATAACGGAGCTCCTCCCTTGAGGAGCTCCCCTCTGCAAATGAAGATTCCTGCGCATGCTCTGATCCAAAAAAATAAAATTGCGCCTTCTGATTTGCTAAAAAATCAGATATCAGCCAATCAGAAGGAGCAAACGCTTTCAGACAATCAGGGGCATTTTGGACAGGTGAGTAGACTATTAACCTTTTCTTTTTAATAGGTTGACAGTATATGTTGATTTACTGTTACGTTTTTGTTTTGTTTTTGTAGGTGGTTCGTTCAGAGCATCAGGACTTTGATGGAGGGGCCTTTCCTGGCCCAGAAGGGTGAACACCAGGGCATTGGGGATCATTGCTGGAGGGGCATTTTGGCCAGGTCAGTGGACTCATTAACCCTTTCTTTTTTACAAGTTATAATTTGTTTTTTTTTTGCCTTTTTTGTAATTAGTGGGGTTTATTATTTTCTGTAATTAGTGGGTTATAAGGGATTTAATTGGGGGTTAGGGAGTTAATAGGATGGGGTAGTCAAGGGGTTCTAAGGGAGTTAATAGGATAGGGTAGTGTAGGGGTTATTAGGGGGCCAATAGGGTAGTGGTTAGTAGGATATAGGTTAATTAGTTACAGTTAGGGTTAATTAGTTAAAGTTAGGGTTTATTAGATACAGTTAGGGATAAATAGGTCTAGATAGGGTTAAGTGGTTAGTGATAGGGTTAATTAGGTATGGTGAGGGTTAAATAGGATTCATTAATTAGAGGGGAGGGGATTTATTTTTATTGGTTTATTGTGGGGATAATAGTGTAGTGTAGTGCTTAGACTTTGTGTCATGATGGTCCTGGAGGACCCTCATGGCACTTATAGTATTACTGTGGGAGTTAATAGTGTCCTATAGGGGTCTATATAGACCCCCATTGGACTAATGTGGTTAAATATAGTCTTATGAGGGCATATATATATATATATATATATATATATATATATAAAGGCCCCCAATGAGTGATGGGGTTAATGATAGGTTTTGTGTCGGTACTTATTGTACCCCCTTTAAGGGCCTGCAGCAGGGGATTTGCAACATTTAAATGCTGCAGGGGTCCCGATAGGGATTTCCACAGCAAGGTGATGCTATAGGGAGCCTGCAGGGGTTTCCACAGGCTTTCTTGAGGTCATGATGATGATGTATTTTACCATTGGCTCATTCTACACCGGTAACTACGGGTTTGACTAATTGATTAAGTTCACGGCCGCACATGCAACGTGTGCAAGAATGGTTTATGGGTTTGCTTCTTCAGCCCGTTGCTCGTGGCCTACTCGAATTTAATAGCTCTGTAACTCAGCCAAATTTCAAGCGCACAGTCGATATGGGTCTCACGTTGCCCTTAGTCACAAGTTTATTGATATATTATGTAAACTATGGTGCAAAAAGAAAAGAAACTTAAAACCATTTTAAAGGAGAAATATTAAATCAACCTTGTAAATATGGCAACATGTTTAGAGCCTACTTAATGATTATACTTTTTCTTCAGGCTCAATTATAATTCTTTATTTAACATTTCATTGACACAATTATCATATTGCTGCCCCAATCACTTTTAATACAAATATATTTATGTCACTTTTTTCTGAGACAATGATGAGCTCTTTTAAGGCTGGAAACTTCTAGTTTTATTTTATATGTGAGTATTCTAAGGGCCTCATTCAATTGCAATTTGGCCAATTGAATAGGGCTCTATATAAGAACATAGCATATTCTTTACAGAAGTTTTTAGTTAATGAAAAGCTTGATTTTGGATAGAAGTTCACTAATTAAAAACTTCTGTAAAAAAATATGCTCTGTTCTTATATAGAACCCTATTCAATTGGCCAAATCGCAATTGAATGAGGCCCTAAGTACGGAGAGTTATGGTATGAAACAATTTAGGGGAAAGAATATAACTTGATCCCAATCAGGACCCACCCTGGCACCCAATATTAACCTACATGCTGAGAGGGTTCATCAAGGACCCCTCAGAACCTTATATTAATCCCTTTACTAATAATATTAATTATCTACCCCAAATGATCATTCAACGATTCCCCGGTGCTCACTCTTCTGCTCTGGACTAGTAAGGCAATCCATGTTGGTTCAAAAAGGGTGGGGTCCTCTTCTTTCTTGGTTGAAGCCCATATGCTCATCTTTTGGGCCAAGAAAGGGTCCTATAAGAAAATCCCTGCTGCTCTAAAAAACAAAAAATTGCTAACCTAATGGAGCTCCTCCTAGGAGGAGTTACCCTGCCACATATGGCACTCTGTGCAGCTTAAATTTGGGTTTGGACCTTCTGGTTCGACTGAAATAGATCAATCATATTTTAGCAATCAGAATAGTTTTTTTTTATTCTAATTAATTAGTGGTTTACATGCATTTTGGAACTTGACATGATTTTTATAAAACCATTTGAACCATGGTAAATTTTGTTAAAAAATACTGTAAATATTACAATATAAAGGTCATTATAAATAGATTATATTATATAAGCAATCATTATATTCAATTCAAAGAGTAAATGACTTTAAATAAAGAAAAGACATTGCAATTTGGAGATATCTATGACAAGCCAGCAACAAAAAAAAAGTTATCATAGGATGAACTGTATGCTCTGACCAACAGATATACACTTTTGCATATCTGCATGTACAGATTCTTTAAAAAGATATGTATATGTATAAAACATGTTCTGTTTAAACTATACTATACACTACACATATGTTTGTAGCAACATAATAACATACCTGCCGCTTTAACTGGTCTACCATGGTCTGCGGTGTTAAATTCTGGTATTCCGAGAAAAATAATATAATATCTATTGTAATATACTGATATTGTTAAACATGTTCCTCCAACACACTGTACAAAAGCTTATAAAATCATAACATTAACATACCTGGAGCTTTAACTGCTCTAACAGGGTGTGAGGTCTTAGGTACTGATGCTGTTGCCATTTTTACTAGAAAAATAATGGCCATATTGGAATAATAAATTCCGGAAGACCCATTGTGTTAGGGATAAACAGCATAGCCCAAAATCCAAGTGTATATATAGACAAAATTCTAAAGCAATATGTAACAACTCTGCCATCATTTGTCAAAGACACAAAAGACACATTGAGGAGAATAGATGGAATAACAATACAAAACAATTCCCTATTGGTAACAATGGATGTAGAATCACTCTACACAAGCATTAAACATGAACATGTATTACAAGCGGTGAAAGCATACCTAGATTCTAAAGGAGTGGATTATGAAAATCAAAATATATTTACCATAAAATTATTGGAATTTATTTTGGATAACAATTATTTTATCTTCAACAAACAATGGTATAAACAGATTAAGGGCACGGCAATGGGGACGCCGTGTGCCCCTAACTACGCAAATTTATATTTAGGCCACTGGGAAAATAATATAGTATTCTCAGAAAACAATGAATCTTATACACAAAAAATAGAACTATGGATAAGATTCATTGACGATATATTGATCATATGGTCAGGCTCTGAAAAAGAACTCAAAGAGTTCATAAAAAATTGAATAATAATGAACAAAATTTAAAATTAACATATGAGTTCAATAAAGAAATAGTGACATTCCATGATTTAAGCATCTATGTAAATTCTAAAAAAGAACTAGCAACAAGAACTTATAGAAAAACAACAGCAACAAACTCGTTACATTGGAAGAGTCACCATCCAATTTCAACAAAGAAAGCCATACCAACAGGACAGTATTTACGTATAAAAATAAACTGTAGCAGTCAACAAGAATTCAAAATACAAGCTAAAGAACTACAGGAAAGATTCATTTAAAGAGGATACACAAAAAAAGTGTTGAAGAAAGCATACCATAGGGCCTTAACACAGGATAGAAATCAACGATTGGTTGAAAATAAAAGAGACAAAAAACAACAACCTATACGATTCATCACAAACTTCTCAAGTCAATCCCAACAAATAAGATCTATATTGCAAAAACACTGGAACATCTTGAAATTAGACAGAGATCTGGATGAAGTACTTACAGAACAAAGTACAATTACATATAGAAGAGCAAAAAACCTAAAAGATCTCCTGGTACATAGCCACTATGAAGAAAAGAAAAATAAGAGGAACTGGCTAATAATAAAAGGCCAAAAAGGATGTAAAGCATGCAGCAAATGTAAAGCATGTCCATTTTTATTAAAAACCACAGAATTTCAAGATGCAACAGGATTAAAGAATTATAAGATAAGACACAATATAAATTGTCTAACTGAAGGCGTTATCTACCAAATAATTTGCTCATGTAATAAAAAATACACAGGCAAAACCAAAAGACAGTTAAGACGCCGTGTATTAGAACATGTAAATGATGTTTTCAATTTAAAAGATACCCCAATAGCAAAACATGTACGTCATCATCACAACAATAATCCATACTGTTTGAAATTCATAGGTATTGACCACATACCAAAAACAGCAAGAAGAGGAGATTGGGATAAACACCTACTGTGTCAAGAGGCAAAATGGATATTTCAATTGGATACAAAAAAACCACAAGGTTTAAATGAAGAATTTACATATACAGCATTCATTTGAAAAAAAAAAAAAACCTCTTATGAAAAATACCTAGATTTAATATATGAATAGGATACAAAAGTTTAACAGAAGAATATATATATATATATATAGTATTCATTTGAAAGAATTACTAATAAAACAAAATACAAAATTTAAAAAAAACAACAACTTTTGATCAAAGATAAGAAAAATTAAAAGAAGTAATTATAATACCATCTTTATCTATAAAAGTCATTAATATAATAATAATAAATATAAAATATAAATAAAATAAATACATATAAATAAATAAGTAAATAAATAACATGTACAAACAAATAATGAAATATAAATAAACAATAAAGAATATAGCAAAATAAAAAATAAAAATAAGTATCCGGATTAGATAAAAAATAAATTAACATGGTATGCAAAATAATTATAATTTAAAATCAAAAAATATGTTTAGCAAACAAAGTTTTAATATAATAATACAAAGGCATACTAATGCTAGCAAGTTAAAAGTATTACTTTGAAAGTAATTTCCTTATTCAAAATCATTATACTTATTTAAATA
Source organism: Discoglossus pictus (assembly GCA_027410445.1). Classification (NCBI taxonomy): domain Eukaryota; kingdom Metazoa; phylum Chordata; class Amphibia; order Anura; family Alytidae; genus Discoglossus; species Discoglossus pictus. Next base: position 285,234,922 of record CM050163.1, read on the forward strand.
ATATAAATATAATATAGTAAAAAAGAAAGTCAAAAGCAACATATGAAAATAAAGCATGCACAAAAACATTCAGGAACACAAAGAGTTAACTAACTGCCATAGAAACTATGGAACACAAAGAGTTAACTAATTGCCATAGAAACTATAAATAGCTCCACAGAGAAGGCAGCACTGTGCCCCTGATGATTGAGAGACTGATAGAGCCTCACAAGACGCGCGTCGGGAGATTGTGACGTCATCAGTAAGCGCGATCACAGCACAGACCACGCCAATATAGCGTGGAGCATGATAGATACAGCTCTAAAGCTCCAGGTCCACTACTAACTTAAAAGAAAGATAGAAAGCCAATTCCTTCACCACAAAGTCTCAATATAGTAACAATAGAGTAATATACAAGAATAAGGAAATAGAAAAGCAAGAAAAAGGAAAAAGGAGTAAAAGCATAATTAAAGCAAAAAAACGGAAGAAAAAGGAGGACACAACCTCCTTCTAAAATACAATAGACAGAAGCATTAAGGAAATATATAGTTTAAGAAACAGCATAATCAGGAGTTTATACATTTTTTTTAAAAATAGCACAGCATTAGCACTATAAATGAATAAGGTAAAGTAGTAACTGTGACAGACTAACAGTTACTAGGTAAAAGGGTAATATAAGAAGAAATAAGCACTAAGTCAAATAGCACAAGCACTTTAAGATAAGAATTTTTGAATAACACAACTTGAATTATAATGCACTTTAAGTAATAGAATTCCGAATTAACATAAATAAATAGGATAAAAGATTAACACAAAAGAAATGCAAAGGCACTTAAAACATATACTCCAGTGAAGTGCTGTATGAATAAACAAAACTATACAACAGACAAAAGGATTATAAAACCTTATCTTAATCTTATGTAAATTAAAATCCAGGGTACCTGATAAGGATTTGACTAAGGAAACATAACCAAAAATACACAAATACAATTGAATTGAAAAACCAAATCTTTTATTGACTTGAGCATAATTAAGTAATTAAATAAAAAAGCTGTGATCAAAGCTAAGAATATAATAACAACAAAAATAAAATCTAAATAAACTTCTAATAATTTGCTGGACGTCAAAAAACCGAAAGGATTAAGCATCTTGGGTTTAACATGATTTTTTTAATCGTTGCATTTTTAACAACATTTTAAATGTACAAATAAAGACTGAATTTTTTAAAATTAGTATGTGGCAATAATAATTAAAATAAAGGCTGCATAAAAGGTGTTTCTGTACAACCTTGGTTGGTTGTTCAATGATTCCTAAATAGGATCCACAGGACAATATTTTGGTACCCATATTGGAATACATTGATATTGTAAAAATGTGTTCTTGAGACTTATTGCACAGCTGCATATTGTCGTGGGTTTTGGCAATTAATATGCTAATATTCTTAATATCAATAACCTTTATTAATATTAATTAAACATTTACATATTTCACATATTTGCCAATTTCGACTAATTCCAAATTCTTACTACACAATATATTAAGAGCATTGGCCTCATGAAATAAACAGAACTGTATTATGTGAGAATATATTTATTATAAATCAATAAAAATAATGGTTCAGTATATTTGTATATAATAAGTTGGTATAAATAATTGTAACAGATATATATCAAGGTACAGCAATTATAAAGTGTTAGGGCCTCATTCTATTATCGTCCGCAGCCGTTGCGGGGCCGGGGCTTCCGGCAGGCTTGCGGCCGGTGCCTTGCTATCTCTTGCGGCCGCTCGCGCCGGAGGAAATCCTTTGATCTAAAACGGCCGCAAGGAAATCGGCCGTAAGAAAATCCTATTTGCACAATTCAATTGCTCCGGGAACCCTCTCTGCAAGGCTAAAACCGAGCCGCAGCTTACTTGCAGGAAAGAGGTCCCGCTAGCACCAATTAAGCACGAAATATAGCCCAAATAAAGCCATCCTGCACTTTGGGAAGACTATAAAGTGATTTTCGGTGTTAGCAAAAATAGAACAAAATTCCCCTATACTCAAATCCGTAAAATATATATTTTTTAATATACGTCAAATATCCATGTAAAAAGTCCATAGGGCTTGGAGCACCTCAGACCCGCCCACGCCGCAGCCGGAAAATAAACAGTTAATTTAAACTCGGGTTTGGGCTGATGTGCAAGCTTGAGAGTGGGTTACTTTTAATCCTCATGTCCCCCAATATGATCCCTAGCATTTACAGAGCTTTACAGAGCTGTCTTGAATTTATTTTTGACTTTTTAGATTTCAGGAGATCCTTACGGCTGGTTTACGGCCGATAATAGAATGAGGCCCATAGTCTTTATCACATTGTCCACATAATCATATATAAGACATGTACAATATGCTTACTATAATTAATAATCCAATAATTTATGACATTGGAAATAGTTTTGATTATTTTAGTATGTTTACAAATACCTATTTATTAAGATATCATACCGTTTTAATATTATATGATTTTATAGTTGAATTATGGTAATTTTTCTAATTAAGATTTTGTTTCTAATTCAAAAGAGAAAATGTTTTTCATTACAATTAGTTATCAGATATACTAAATTGCTGTAAAAGCTGATATGTTTGTAGTATATATAAAAATTAATTTGTAAATTGTACGTCGACTTAAAATTCACAAATTATATGGTATATTGTATATATTAGATAAATATTGATAGAGCAATCTATTTTATATGAAATTAATAAAATATTTCAATGATAATGAAAAAGAAAAAATAGAATTTAGAGAAATATTAGACTTTATATCATACAGTAAACTCCTGGTTATCCGGCACCTAACCAACCGACACTCTCAAGCAACCGGCACTGGCATCAATTCCCCATTTAAAATTTACTCCCGCTAAATTGTGCCTTCTGATTGGCTAAAATTGCTTTAAATCAGATATCAGCCAATCAGATAGGTATACAGAGGTGTATCCATTATGATTGGCTGAAAGCATTTGCGCCTTCTGATTGGCTGATATCTGGTTGACAGCGATTTTAGCCAATCAGAAGGTGCAATTTAATTTTTTCAGATCAGAGCATGCACAGGAACCTTCATTTGCAGCGGGGAGCTCTTCAAGGGAAGGGGCTCCGTTATTAGCATTTTATTTTTTAAATCACGTCAGGATTTTTTTGGAGAGGCCTTTCCTGGGCCAGAAGACTGAAGCATCGATGGACACCACTGGAGGGGCATTTTGGACAGGTGAGTAGACTATTAACTTTTTCTTTTTAACAGGTTAACAGTATATGTTGATTTACTGTTACGTTTGTTTTGTTTTTGTAGGTGGTTCAATCAGAGTGTTGGGACTTTGATGGAGGGGCCTTTCCTGGCCCAGAAGGGTGAAGACAAGGGCATTGGGGATCACTGCTGGAGGGGCATTTTGGCCAGGTCAGTGGACTCATTAACCCTTTCTTTTTTGCAAGTTGTAATTTGTTTTATTTTGCCTTTTTTGTAATTAGTGGGGTTTATTATTTTCTATAATTAGTGGATTATTAGGGATTTACTTGGGGGTTAGGGAGTTAATAGGATGGGGTAGTCTAGGGGTTATTAGGGAGTTATTAGGATAGGGTAGTGTAGGGGTTATTAGGGGGCTAATAGGGTAGGGGTTAGTAGGATATGGGTTAATTAGTTACAGTTAGGGTTAATTAGTTAGTTAGGGTTAATTAGATACAGTTAGGGGTAAATAGGACTAGATAGGGACAACTGGGTCTAGAAAGGGTTAAGTGGTTAGTGATAGGGTTAATTAGGTATGGTGAGGGTTAAATAGGTTTTATTAATTTGAGGGGGGTAATTTATTTTTATTGGTTTATTGTTGAGATAATAGTGAAGTGCTTAGACTTTGTGTCATGAGGGTCCTGGAGGACCACAGGAAACATAATTTTTAAATGCAGCGGGGTCACGATCGACCCCCAGCATAGAGGGAGGTTAATGTTAGGTGCAGTACCCCCGCTGCCAGGATTGGTTGATAGTGTGCCACAGGCCTTTAATGAGCCGCGGCAGGGAATTAGAATTTTTTCAATGCAGCGGGGGCTTGATCGATGCCAATTGGGGGCCGCCGCTGCAAGGGGTTAATTAATGTGGGGGGGGGGGGGCTGCAGGGGTCCCTATGGACCTCCAGCATAGAGGGGGGTTAATTTTAGGGGCCGACGGGCTACTTGGAGTACCCCCACGACAGGGCTTGTATGTAGAACTTCCGCAGAGGTCCCATTCAGGACCACCGCAGCAAGTGATGAGGTGTGAAGCCTGCAAGATCATCTCGCAGGCTGTCACTCCTCCTGCACTTTTGCTCCGTGTTTGACATGGACGGCCCTGCTGTGTAGCTCACCCATTGCTCGCAGCATGGCTAATTTAATAGCGTTTTAACTTTTCAAAATTTGCAGCACATAGGGCTTAAGTACAAACCTCGTTTCTACGAGGCTGGAATTTAATAGGGCTGATAGTTTTGAACAACTGCACTTTATAATTTCTTCAGAAAGATTTATTGATAAAAATTGTTTCTGTATAAATTGCGCTCTTGACAACTTTCTTCGTAAATAAACTTTTTATTTGTTTCAAAAGCATAAAGGAGATGTCTAATATATAGAAGAGCATCAGAGAAAATAATTTACTATAGGTTGAATTTTTTACCATGTCCTATAGCAGATCTCTACCTTGTTGTTGTAAAGGGTCTTGTGTACCTCAATGAAGCTGTGATCTATACAATGTTGGGTCACAAGAGATGGGAAGATAATAGCAGAGACATCAAATGAATCACAGTTGACTGGAGAAGGAACTGGCAACCCACTTCAATATCTTTGCCAAAAAAAAACACAGAGACATAACTATATGGTCTGACCTCAGGTCAGAATGTGCCTACCACTTTATTGAAGAAGAGCACAGGGTAAGTATGAGATCTAATTAAGTGGTTGGGCCAAAGTCAAGAGGATACGCGGCTGTATCTGGAATGGAAAGGAGAGTCGGCTGCCGCAAAGAACATTTCTGCCGAGGAACCTCACAAGACAAGAGGACAAGATAAAACATTGATATCCTGGGAATTAATTAACTAAAATAGACAGGAATGGGTAATTTATATCAGACAACTAGTTCTTCTACTGTGGTCAAGAATCTCACAGAAGAAATAGATATATATTTCATAATCCATGAAAGGGTGGCCAAAGCAGTGCTATGATACAACCCAATAAATGACAGAATAATTCCAATTTGATTTCAGAACAACCACCTCCTGAGCAATCTGTATGTGAACCAAAAAGCCACAATCAAAATCTGACATGGAACAACCAAATGGCTCAAGATCGGGAAAGGATTGAGACAAGGTAATGTATTGTCACCTTATTTTTTCAACATATATTCTGGATACATCATGCTTAAGGCCCGGGTGGACAAATACAAAGCAGGAACTAATATCGCTTGCAGACATATCAACAACCTCAAATATGAGGATGATACTACCTTGATGGCTGAAAGAGAGGAGAAACTAAACGACCTATTGATGGCCATGAAAAAAGAGATGGCAAAAACTGTCCTGCTTCTCAGCATTTAAAAGACAAAGATCATGGCAAACAGCAGTGTATGTTCCTGACAAATAGATAGGAAAGCAGTGGAGGCAGTGACATATTTTATTTTTTTGGGCTCCAAGATCTTTGCAGATGATGACTACTTATAGGGAGAAAAGCTATGGCAAGTCTGGACAAGTTATTAAAAAGTAAAAATATAACACTATTAACAAAGGTTTGCATTGTTAGAGCTATGATATTCCCAGTAGTAACAGGCGGGTGTGAGTGCTGGACCATAAAAAGGCTGAGCTCTGTAGAATTAACGCCTTCACAGTTGTGGTTGCAAAAAACTATTCAGAGTCCCTTGGACTTCAAGAAGATACAGTCAATCAATACTACAGAAAACCAAGCCATGTTTGATCATAAGAGCAAATACCACATATCGTAAGAAGACAGTATTCCCTAGAGAAGACTTTGATGCTGGGAAAGATTAAAGGCACACAGAGAACACAGAGAAAGGTACGACAGTGGTGCAGATAAACACAAGCTTGAGGGAGCTCACAGCGGTAGAGTCTGACAGATGTGTCTGGCATGCTGAGGTCCATAGGGTCAAAGAGATTCGGATATGACTGAACAACAACAATATAACAGACATACAGTTTTGCATATCTGTGCTTATAGTTTCTTTAAAAATATATTTTGTATAAAAATAGGTTTAATTTAAGCTATACTATACTATAGGAGTAGTTAATAGGTGGACCTGAGTTTGAATCAGGACTTCCATTCACTTCTTGGTCTGTTGCATCATTAACTTTATTATAAATCTCAACTAACAGTTATATGTTATTATTTTCCTAAGCCCCCTTCAATCTGTAAATGTCCTTCCTTTTTTTATTTTATTTTCTTATGAATGCCATTATATGTAAATAATTGAATGTATATCCATAAATGTATATGGATTGCAGTATTTGACTTTATTTTCTTAAAGCCATTTGGACCTTGGTAAATTTTGTAAGCAAATAATTAACTTCTGTAGCACTGCATATATCTAGATTTCATAGTATACAGGCCCTTGTAGTATTTGATATTATTTATTGATAAATATTTTCTAATAGAATGTAATAAGCAACATTCAGCATTTTTTTATATAGGTGTATTGTTCAGTGCTTCAGTTTGATTGAATGTGCAATAAAAACAGATATTATCAAATGGACTGGCTCAGTGCAGCCCTTTGTCTTTAACTTAAAAGTATAAAGGTCTTAACAAATATGGGCGCTATGCTAATCAGGTGGTGTATACTGTGGTATATCATTAAATCGGGTGCTGGAGCTTTTTCACCCTACTGTACCTCAGTGTTAATCTTCTGCTCCCCTGAATTACTGCACTCAGCTCAGATCTATAAAACCTTCCTTGGCCACAAAAGATTTTGGTGTAGGGCGTACCCAAACTAAGCTTTACAGATGATTAAACGGCACTAGTACCCAATAGGAAATGAGAAGATCAGGATTATTATAATGAGTAAAAACAAATGCTGTAACTGCGGCAAGGAACCATAATACATACATATATAAATATATTATTACTATATATTGTATAATACTAAAGACTTGCCCGTCAAAAATGACGGCATAAACATTTGAAGCCTTGCAATGCTGTTTGCCACACAATGCAAGACTCCCCCCCCTCCCCACTTGCGGGCCTCGCAAGCTTTCCTCCCCTCTACTTTACGGACCTCATGATGAGCTGCTTTGCCGCTCATTGCAGGACGGAGCATGCGCTGCACACATGCACAAGACCATACCTTTGCAGACAAACTCTCTCATCCCTGTGTCTCTTTCACCTCTCTCCCCCCCCCTGTGTCTATTGCCTCTCTATTCCCCCTGACCCCCCTTTGTCTCACCCCCCCCTCTCCCTCCACTGTGTCTTTTTGGCCCCCTCTCCCTACCCTGTGTCTCATTTGCCTTTTTACGGGTTTGATAACATTTGCGTGCTTGGCGACGGTTAAACTCGTAACTTTTTTTCAAGCCTGCAAGGCTTGAATCTTAAATCGATATTGCTCAAGGTTTGAAAAAAAGTTACGGGTTTAACAGCCGCCATTTTTTTTCAAGCCCGTAACTCGCAAGCCGTTAGGAAGCCACCAAAAGACACTAAGGGCCTCATTCTATTAGCGGCCGTAGGCGTTGCGGGGCCGCAAGGACCGGCCGCAAGCTATTCGGCTATTCTATTCCCTTCCGGCTGGGGATTCCGGCAGGCTTGCGGACGGCGCCTTGCTATCCCTTGCGGCCGCTCGCGCCGGAGGAAAGCCTTTGATCTAAAACGGCCGCAAGAGTTTCGGCCGCAAGAAAATCCCGGTTGCTATTCAATTGCTCCGGGAAACCTCTCTGCAAGGCTAAAACCGAGCTGCAGCTTACTTGCAGGAAAAAGGTCCCGCTAGCACCAATTAAGCACAAAATATAGCCCAAATAAAGCCATCCTGCGTTCTGAGGAGACTATAAAGTGATTGTAGGTGTTAGCAAAAATAGCACAACATTCCCCTACACTCAAATCTGTAAAAAAAATATTTTTTTATATATGTCAAATATCCATGTAAAAAGTCCATAGGGCTTGGAGCACCTCAGACCCGGCCACACTGCGGCCGGAAAATAAACAGTTAATGTAAACTCAGGTTTGGGCTGATGTGCAAGCTTGAGAGTGGGTTACTTTTAATCCTCATGTCCCCCAATATGATCCCTAGCATTTACAGAGCTTTACAGAGCTGTCTTCAATTTATTTTTGACTTTGAAGATTTCTGAGCTTACGGCCGGTAGCAAGATTTACGGCCGCCCGTAAGAGGTGATCCTTGCGGGGCCGTTTAATAGAATTGCAAGATAACGGGGCCCCCGCAAGGAATCGCAGCCTTGCGGCCGGTTTACAGGCGATAATAGAATGAGGCCCTAATTGAATAGCAAATTAGCTTTCAACCTCACTTACGGACTCCCTGTCTCAGGCGGCTGAAAGCTAATTTGCTATTCAATTGTCAACTTTTGTCAGCCTCCCAACGGCTTCCAAGTTATGGACTTGAAAAAAAATGGCGGCAGTTAAAATCTAATAATGTGCTTGAAAAAAAAATTGCATTTTTTCTTCATTCCCGTAATTCCTCTCCCTCTCCTGTGTTTTTCCCCCCTCCTCTCCCCCTCCTCCTTGGTGTCGGTGCGGCGCAAAGAGCATGCTCCCATTTGCTGCAATCGTAGTTGTCAAACTGTGATTTGTCACAAACATGACGAAGAATCGCAGTTTGACAACTATTATATGTGATATAAATATATAGATAATGCATTGCAGCATTTGTCCTTAAGCAACCTGGTTTCCTGACATGTATTAACCCCATGAGTACTGGGTTGGGTGTTGTCTAATAAATGGACATAATACATTATCATAATTTTTAATTACACATAAATTGATATTGGACTGTTAATTGTAAAATAATGTTAACATTTACATTTTAAGGGATTCTTGGTGCTATGCTGTCACTAACTGCTGCTACGGAACTCAGCAAATGTTTTATAAGCCGTTGGTACCCGTAATATTTCCTTAATTTTACAATTACATTTACATTACAACTTTACATATCAGGACTTTTTTATATCTATTCTATCATTATTTCTTTTAAATATTATGGTACTGAGGAGAAATCTAAGATAAACAAGCAACAAACAAAGTAGTTTACTATAGGGTGAATTATTTACTATGAGCTGAAAGAGTTTGGAAAGTTCCAAATCTGCATGTTACAGTTTCTTTCAAAAGATATATTACATAAAATAGATTCCACGTAAGTAATGTTATACATGGTCAAGTCACATTATTATGACAATTAGTTAATAAACCGAATAACTTCTTTGTGCAGCACAGACAGCAGCTAGATGGGGTGGTAGTGAGTCAATAAGATACTAGAAGGTTGGCAAGGGTATCTCGAGCCATGCAGACTGTGGTGCATTTGATAGCTTCTGAAGAGCGCATGGTGAAGGATATATACGGAAAACATGGCGATCAAGGTGGTCCCACAGGTACTCCATGGGGGGAATTGGAGGCCAAAAAAACTTTGTTGCATTGTCTTGCTGGGAAATCACATCAGCTCTGCAAGGATGGATAGATGGCCCAATAGGTTGATTGTGCCTGCAAGAGGTATGAATGAACCCAGACAATGCCAAGAAAACATTGCCCTGACCATAAAGCTGCCGCCATCAGCTTGTGTTCTTCCAACAATGGTTGTAGAGTGCTTGTTCTGCACCTGACATGCCAACATCTGTCCAGTCGATGGAGCAGAAAATGTATCTCATCAGAGAAGACAATACTATCCCAATCAGATGAGTTCCAATTTTGGTACGGTCATGCAAATTAAAGCAGTTTCTGATGATAAACCCTCATCAATATGGGTGCAGTGATCAACCGTTTGCTTCAGAGCCCCATACACAACAGGGTTCGTTGTACTGTCATTTTAAACACATGTCTGGTAGCCCTTGGATTGGTTTAGATGTTGAGTTGCTCAACTGTAGCGTGTTGGTTGGCCCTCACACATCTTCGCATCTGATGTTCACCTCTGACTTCAATGACAAGTGGTGCGCCACAGTTACCATGCCGTTTATTCGGAATCGTTTGCTAATTGTCCAGGCACAGTACACTTTAACCACATAGGCACATGAACAGTTCACAAACTGCACTGTTTTAGAAATACTGCCATCCTTGGCCCAAAGGTAAATGATCAGCTCCTTTTCAGGACAGCAATAGTTGTTAAGTTTGCAGAATGCCTACATGTCACCTTATATACACACCAAGCCAGCTCTCGACACGTGCCATATTTTATTGTCTATGTGCTGATTACATCAAAAGTAGGTGGTAGCCATAACAATGTGACTCAACCCTATATATTTATGTATGTACTGTATATACTCGAGTATAAGCCGACCAGAGTATAAGCCGAGGCACCTATTTTACCACAAAATACTGGGGAAAATGAGTGACTCGAGTATAAGCCAAGGGTGGGAAATGAGCTGACCCCTGTGTCCCTCTTGTGCCCTCTTGTGTGCCCTTTTCTTGTGTCTCCCCTGTGTCTCTTCACCCCTCTCCCTTCCCTGGGTCTCTTCCCCCCTCTCCCTTCCCTGTGTCTCTTCCCGCCCCTCCCTTATCACCCTCCTCAACTCCCTCCTCATTCTCAACCTCCCCCCTCAACCCCCCTCCTCTTTCTCAACCTCCCTCCTCAACTTCAACCCCCTCCTCATCCTCAACCTCCCTCCTCAACCTCAACCCTCAACCTCAACCCTCATCCTTAACCTCCCTCCTCATCCTCCCTCCTCATCCTCCCTCCTCATCCTCATCCTCAACCTCCCTCCTCATCCTCAACCCCCTCCTCAACCCCCCTCCTCATCCTCAACCCCATCCTCAACCTTCCTCCTCAACCTCAACCCCCCTTCTCATCCTCAACCTCCCTCCTCATCCTCCCCCCTCAACCTCCCTCCTCAACCTCCCTCCTCATCCTCCCTCCTCATCCTCAACCTCCCTCCTCATCCTCAACCTCCCTCCTCATCCGCAACCTCCCTCCTCAACCCCCCTCCTCATTCTAAACGCCTCCCTCAACCTCAACCCCCCTCCTTAACCTCCCTCCTCAACCTCAACCCCCCTTCTCATCCTCAACCCCCTCCTCATTCTAAACCACCTCCTCATTCTAAACCCCTCCTCATCCTCAACCCCCCCCATCCTCATACTCAACCCCCCCAATCCTAAACACCACCATCCTCATCCTAACCCCCCCACCATCCTCATCCTAAAACCCCCTCCTCACTTTACCTCTCCTCATCCTAAATCCCCCTCCTCACTTTACCCCTCAAAATACCTCTCCCTTTCCCCTCACTTACCTTCATCTGCAGCTTCTCCTCCGGCCTACCAGGCACCTTCCTGCGTCTTGACTCGGCCAATGCTAATGACGTGGCACGCATGTGATGTCACGTCATTAGCATATACCGGGTGCCGACGCAGGAAGCAGTGGAGGCCGGAGGAGCAGCTGCAGATGAAGGTAAGTGAGGGAAAAGGGAGAGGGGGAGGTATTTAGAGGGGTAAAGTGAGGAGAGGGTTTAGAATGAGGAGAGGGGGGAAGGAAAGAGACACAGGGGGTTAGAGAGACACGGGGGGTAGAGAGACACGGGGGGGTTGAGAGACATGGGGGGGTTAGAGAGACACGGGGGGTAGAGTGACTCGAGTATAAGCCAAGGGGGCCCTTTTTAGCCTTAAAAAATGGCTGAAAATCTTGGCTTATACTCGAGTATATACAGTATATACATATTGGCATACTTAGAGCTTTAACTGCCCTTACAGATGATGGGATTTTAGGTGCTGATGCTGGTATGAGTTGTTTTTTTTTGTAATAATACACCATCAGCCCCATTAAATTTCAAGCCTGTAGTGTCAATGGCACACCCTCAAAGGTTGATAGCTTGACATTCTGCTGCATTACAGAGCTATTGCATTCAACCATGCTGTGCAAGCCCGTAAACCATTCCTGCGCATGCTGCATGTGCAGCTGTTAACATGATCAATTAGTCAAACCCGTAGTTATGGGTTTAGACGGAGCCAATGGCAAAAATTAGATTGACATTGTTACATTACTGAAAAATGGAGGTTAAATTTTAGAGCATTATGCATTCCAGAAATAATGCGATATTAATAAATCGGGATTGATATAACACGGAAATTGAACAGAAAAAAAAGATTTGCAAAATTGAGACTGTTGTGCTATTGATTTTTATAACTAATATCACTATTCCTTTAATTATAAATACAATAGTGTGTGTATATTTGCATTTAAAGTGCTACTGGTAGGACTTTAACCCCCTTGAGGGTCCTTTCTATTACCCCTTGGTTTTTTGGCTCCATTAGCGGGGTATTAATGCCAGTGGATTCTTAGCAATTTAATAGTGATTTTCGAACGTAACAATATTTTACAGGCTTGACAGATCAAAGGATTTGTGGCAACAGAGATCAGATTTCAACATCCTGTAGGGTTTTTCCACATGTAACCCGCAGGTCGTTTATGGGTAGCTTTACAAAGCCAATTTAATAACTGTTAGTCTTGCTGGCTCCGTTACGGGCTACGGTTTTAAACATTGGGGGAATTTAATAGGGCTGCATGTATTTAAAATAAAATGATATTGTAAATACATTCTAAACACTCATACCAAAAATCATAAAATCAATGAAATTTAATTGTTTACCATCAGCTAAAGTAGACATCCCTTCTGGATTGCTATTTTGTAGTGGAGAAGGGATTTGTGTACTTCAATGAAGCTGTGAGCTATACCATGTAGGATCACCCAAAAGGTGCAGGTCATAGCAGAGAAGTCAGACAAATTGCGGTCTACTGGAGAAGGAACTGGCAACACACTGAAGTAACTTTGCTAAAATAACTTTAAGGACAAGCACGACCAGAGACATAACAATATGGCACTTTTAAGATAAACTTATGGACAAGCACAACAAGAAACACAAAGATACGGCACTTGTACGATGAGCCCCTCAGGTCAGAAGGAGCATACCACATTACTGAGGAAGAGCAGAGGGCAAGTACAAGTAATACCAGATGTAATGAAGTGGCTTTGCCAAAGCTATGACTAAGAGGACACCCAGCTATGAATGTGTCTGGAGGGGAAAGGAAAATTTGCTGCTGCAAAGAATAATTCAGCATACGAATTTGGAATGTTAGAACTATGAACCAAGGCAACCTCAACGTGGTCAAACTTGAGATGACATGATTAAACATCAATTTTCTAGGAGTTAGTGAACTCAAATGGACTGGAAAGGGACATTTCACATCAGACAATCACCAGATACTCTACTGTGGTCGAGAATCCCACAGAAAGAAAGAAGTAGCCCGAATAGTCAATCAAATGGTGTCCAAAGCAGTACTTGGTTACAACTTATTAAATTACAGAATGATTTGAATTCTAATTAAAGGCAAACCATTTAAAATCATAGTGACCCAAGTCTATTCTCCAACCATGAATGCTGAAGAGGTTGAAATTGCCCAATTCTACAAAGACATTCAACACATCATAGCTATAACACCAAGAAAAGATGTTACTCTTGTCATAGGAGATTGAAAGTAGGCAACCAAAAGATACCTGGAATAACTGGCACGTTTGGCCTTGGAGTACAAAACGAATCAAGTCAGAGATTAGTGAAATTCTGTCAAGATAATTCTCTGGTCATAGCAAACACCCTCTTCCAACAGCCTCCAAGAAACATCACTAGATAGATAATATAGAAATCAGATAAACTATATACCGTATATTCTCGAGTATAAGCCGACCCGAGTATAAGCCGAGGCACCTATTTTACCACAAAATACTGGGTAAAATGAGTGACTCGAGTATAAGCAGAGGGTGGGAAATGTGCTGCCCCCCTTGTGCCCTCTGTGTCCCCCTCTCTCTCCCGTGTCTCTTCTCCCCTCTCCCTTCCCTGTGTCTCTTCCCCCCTCTCCCTTCCCTGTGTCTCTTCCCCCCTCTCCTTTCCCTGTGTCTCTTCCCCCCCTCTCCCTTCCCTGTGTCTCTTCCCCCCTCTCCCTTCCCTGTGTCTCTCCCCCCCCCCTCCTCATCCTCAACCTCCCTCCTCATCATCCCTCTTCATCCTAAACCTCCCTCCTCAAAACCCTCATCCTCAACCCCCTCCTCCTCAAACCCCTCCTCAACCCCCCTCCTCAACCTCCCTCCTCAACCCCCATCCTCATCCTCAACCCCCCATCCTTAACCCCCTCCTCAACCTCAACCCCCCTTCTCATCCTAAACCCCCTCCTCAACCTCAACCCCCCTCCTCATCCTCAACCCCCTCCTCAACCTCCCTCCTCAACCTCCCTCCTCAACCTCAACCTTCCTCCTCAACCTCCCTCCGAAGGGGCCCTTTTTAGCCTTAAAAAAAGGGCTGAAAAACTTGGCTTATACTCGAGTATATATGAAGAAGCTCCATACAATCAGCAAAAACAAGACCCGGAGCTGATTGCGGCTCAGACCATGAGCTTCTTATTGCAAATTCAGAATTAAACTCAAGAAAAGAGGGGAAATTATCAGATCCATTGTGAATATGCAGTGGGTGTAAAGAATACATTTAAGTGACTAGACATGGAAGATAGAATGCCTTAAAAACTTTGGACTGAAGTCTGCAATATTAGTCAGGAAAAGGCAACAAAGAATATCCCAAAAAGAAAGAAAACTAAGAAGACAAACTGTCTGAGGAGGCTTTGAAAGTAGATAAGGAAAGAAGAAAAGTGAAAGACATTCTACAATAAGCAATGTAAAGAGATAAAAGAAGATAACAGAATGGGAGTTAAGAGATCTCTTCAAGAAAATTGGGAATCTCAAATGAACCTTTCATGCCAAAGTGGGCATGATAAAAGACAAAAATGGTAGGGACTTAACAGAAGCAGATCGGTTAAAGAAGAAGTGACACTGAAGATCTATGCAGGAAGGATCTTAACAGTGAGGTCCTTGGTTCTCAACCTTAATCTGTTCTGGACAGCAGGTTGAGTTCCAATGAAGCATTTCCTGTAGGAATCAATGTACCGTATATACTCGAGTATAAGCAAGTTGTTCAGCCCTTTTTTTAAGGCTAAAAAGGGCCCCCTCGGCTTACACTCGAGTCACTCTCTCCCCCGTATCTCTCTAACCCCCCATGTCTCTCTAACCCCCCGTGTCTCTACCCCCCCGTGTCTCTCTAACTCCACAAGTCTCTTTCCCTCCCCCTTCCTCATCCTTAACCCCCCTCCTCATTCTAACTCCCCCTCGTTCTAAACCCCACCCCCTCATTCTACCCCTTACTTACCTGCATCTGAAGCTCCTGCTACGGCCTCCGCTCCTTCCGGCGTGCATGTGATGTGGCGCAGGAGGTTCAGATGCAGGTGAGAGGTAGAATGAGGGGGGGGAGGTTGGTTTAGAATGGGGGGGTTAGAATGAGGAGGGGGGTTTAGAATGAGGGGGGGTAGAATGAAGGGGGGTTAGAATGAGGGGGGTTAGAATAAGGGGGGAGGTTGAGGAGGGAGGTTGAGGAGGGGGTTGAGGATGAGGAAGCCATTGAGGATGAGGAGGGAGGTTGAGGAGGGAGGTTGAGGATGAGGAGGGAGGTTAAGGATGAGGAGGGAGGTTGAGGAGGAATTGAGGAGGGAGGTTGAGGAGGGGGTTGAGGATGAGGAGGGGGGGAGGTTGAGGAGGGGGGTTGCGGATGAGTAGGGGGGTTGAGGATGAGGAGGGGGATTGAGGATGAGAAGGGGGATTGAGGATGAGGAGGGGGGGTTGAGGATGAGGAGGGAGGTTGAGGTTGAGGAGGGAGGTTGAGGAGGGGGTTGAGGATGATGAGGGAGGTTGAGGATGAGGAGGGAAGTTGAGGTTGAGGAGGGGGTTGAGGAGGGGGGTTGAGGATGAGGAGGGGGGCTGAGGATGAGGAGGGAGGTTAAGGATGAGTAGGGAGGTTGAGGATGAGGAGGGAGGTTGAGGTTGAGGAGGGAGGTTGAGGTTGAGGAGGGGGTTGAGGATGATGAGGGAGGTTGAGGATGAGGAGGGAGATTGAGGATTAGGAGGGGGGTTGAGGATGAGGAGGGGGGGTTGAGGATGAGGAGGGGGGCTGAGGATGAGGAGGGGGGGCTGAGGATGAGTAGGGAGGTTGAGGATGAGGAGGGAGGTTGAGGATGAGGAGGGAGGTTGAGGAGGGGGTTGAGGATGAGGATGGGGGTTGAGGAGGGAGGTTAAAGGAGGAAAGGGGTTGAGGATGAGGGGGTTGAGGAGGGAGGTTGAGGATGAGGAGGGATGATGAGGAGGGAGGTTGAGGATGAGGAGTGGGGTTGAGGAGGGAGGTTGAGGATGAGGAGGGGGGAAAAACACAGGGAAGGAAGAGGGGGGAAGAGAC
This sequence comes from Discoglossus pictus, assembly GCA_027410445.1. Taxonomy (NCBI): domain Eukaryota; kingdom Metazoa; phylum Chordata; class Amphibia; order Anura; family Alytidae; genus Discoglossus; species Discoglossus pictus. Next base: position 285,251,351 of record CM050163.1, read on the forward strand.
ACAGGGAAGGGAGAGGGGAGAAGAGACACAGGGAAGGGAGAGGGGAGAAGAGACACAGGGAAGGGAGAGGGGAGAAGAGACACAGGAGAGAGAGGGGGACACAAGAGGGGGGCACAAAAGGGCACAAGAGGGACACAGGGGGCAGCACATTTCCCACCCTCGGCTTATACTCGAGTCACTAATTTTACCCAGTATTTTGTGGTAAAATAGGTGCCTCGGCTTATACTCGGGTCGGCTTATACTTGAGTATATACGGTAAATTTAAATAATCAATTTTCAGCCCCAGAAATTTCACATTTGAGTTTGAACTGATGGTGTTGTTATTTGAAACAAAACCTTAAAACTAAACAGACTTACAATATAATAATTAGATCAAATAGCATATAATTTAACTTCACTTTAACTGTACTGAGAGGTATTGGGGGCTTAATAGGATGGTGGCGATGTAGAGGAGAAGGAGGAGAGAGGTTATTGCTAGGACGTTTGCTTCTTATAGGCACAGGCTACACTTTAGTCCTTATAGCCACAGGCTGCACTTTGGGTTTTATAGGCACAGGCTGCATTTTGATTCTTGCAGGAGTAGATGGCTCTTGGGCTCTTGTAGTCACTGCTGGATTCAGATAATTGTGATGGATGGAATTTGTCAGGTATAGTGATGTCGCGAACATAAAATTTTCGGTTCGCGAACCGCGAACGCGAATTCCCGCAAATGTTCGCGAACCAGCGAATCCGGCGAACCGCCATAGACTTCAATGTGCGGGCGGATTTTAAAACCCACAGGGACTCTTTCTGGCCACAATATTGATGGAAAAGTTGTTTTAAGGGGACTAACACCTGGACTGTGGCATGCCGGAGGGGGATCCATGTCAAAACTCCCACGGAAAATTACATAGTTGATGCAGAGTCTGGTTTTAATCCATAAAGGGCATAAATTACCTAACATTCCTACATTATTTGGAATAACCTGCTTTAAAACATCAGGTATGATGTTATATCGATCAGGTAGTGTAAGGGTTAGGCCCGCTTCACAGTGACAGACCAAACTCCCCGTTTAACGCACCGCAAACAACCGCAAACAGTCCATTTGCCCAACCGCAAACTCCCCATTTGCACAAGGTTGGATACCAAGCTAGCCATGTCCCGTTCCTTTTCATCACTGATGTCATTGAAGGTCTCTTCCGCCACCCAGCCACGTACAACACCAAGGGTCCCCGAAAAGGTGACAACAAGCCCCCTGGGACGCCTGCTGTGTTTGGTCTTCCACCTCCTCAAAGCCACCTTCCTCCTCTGACTCCTCTTCTTCAGACTCCTCTCACTGCGCTGCCACTCTCTGCATTATTATAAGGTGTGTTAAGTAGAACTACTCTTATCAGTTTAATACCTGTAACGTCACCTATCAGGGGACGTGTATAAGGCCTGGATTTTTGGAACCGGGAGATGGAAAAAGATGCTTGGTTGGTTCTCCCACTTCAATTTTGAGGCACGGCGCGTGCAATCTAAGGTGCCACCAGATAGGAGTGGTGTGTTTGTAAGTACTACTCTTATCAGTTTAATCCCTGTTACGTCACTTATCAGGGGGCGTGTATAAGGCCTGGATTTTTGGAACCGGGAGATGGAAAAAGATGCTTGGTTGGTCCTCCCACTTCAATTTTGGGGCACGGCGCGTGCAATCTAAGGTGCCACCAGATAGGAATGGCGTGTTTGTAAGTACTACTCTTATCAGCTTAATACTTGTTACGTCACCTATCAGGGGGCGTGTATAAGGCCTGGATTTTTAGAACCGGGAGATGTAAAAAGATGCTTGGTTGGTCATATCACTTCAATTTTGGGGCAGGGTGCGTGCAATCAAAGGTGCCACCAGATAGGAGTGGCGTGTTTGTAAGTACTGTAACGGAACCCATCACTGTTTTACCCTGTTTTATGGTTATTTAATTATTATGGTTAAAATATGATCCTACTGTTATACTGTATGTATGTTGGTTTATGCTCTGCAGAATATTAGCCCAGACTATTGCAGACCTTAGCATAGTAGATAATCCTATTACAAGGGCTCCTCATAAGCAAGAGAGGTCCATTGTGTGAAGTGTTCACATTGTGAAAGATGGAACAAAGGGAAGGATGATCTAATCAATGTCTGATTGTATCAAAGTAGCCAGGTAGCCTCAGGGAGGTGTGACCACACCTATTGTCTCTCTATGTGTATTGTGTGGCCAAATATGGGCATGTGTATTACCTGTGGCCATAGAGATGTATATATATTTCTGCATAACAAAATAAAGACAGTATTCTTTGACTCCCAATTGAGTGTCGTCCAATCTGGGAGGTTGGGGCTTGTGAGACTGCAGTGCTTCTATATGGATATTTAACGGTATACCAGCGGAGATATTGGACTTATGATTCCAACTCCGTTACATTTGGTGGCAAGTGGTGGAATTGTTCCCACGGTCAGAAGGACAGCTACAGGAGACACCATTCCGTGGAGTTACAAATTGAGGGCAACGCTAGTATCCGTACAGCGCCCTGGCTACAGCAGGATTGAACCGGCTAGTTTTCGGACAGCGTTCCATGATGAAGAGGAGGAGGCGGCCGCGGACTACAGGGATGCAGACAGAAAGAAACTCATGGAGGGAGACCGGGCAGCGGCTACAGCACCTCTTACGGACAGCACACAGAATGAGTTTGGAAGAGAACTCCAAAGCAGACTGGCCTTTTTCCCAGGTACGCTTCCCACAATAACCTTGGAATGGTTAATGGCAGATGTCCACGAATACATAAAGGAAAAGCAGCGGGCACGTGGGCGGTCTATCTTGGGAGCTGCTAACCCACCTCCCACCATTAACCCCCCCCCAGCACTGCGTCCGGGTGGTGGGAACTACCAAACCCCTCCACGGTACATCAAGTGCCACACGTGTAACCAGCAGGGCCACATGCAGAGAGACTGCCCCAGAAGCAGAAACCACTCCACATGGAATACTCCAACTAATTCCCCTCCCCAGCGGCAGTGTGTACCCCAGGGAGCAGAAGGTGCCGTCCTTCCTCCCCAGCGGCAGTGTGTACCCCAGGGAGCAGAAGGAGCCGTCCTTCCTCCCCAGCGAAAGTGTGTATCCCAGGGAGCAAAAGGTGCCGTCCTTCCTCCCCAGCGGCAGTGTGTACCCCAGGGAGCAGAAGGTGCCGTCCTTCCTCCCCAGCGGCAGTGTGTACCCCAGGGAGCAGAAGGTGTCGTCCTTCCTCCACAGCGACAGTGTGTATCCCAGGGAGCAGAAGGTGCCGTCCTTCCTCCCCAGTGGCAGTGTGTACCACAGGGAGCAGAAGGTGCCGTCCTTCCTCCCCAGTGGCAGTGTGTACCACAGGGAGCAGAAGGTGCCGTCCTTCCTCCCCAGCGACAGTGTGTATCCCAGGGAGCAGAAGGTGCTGTCCTTCCTCCCCAGTGGCAGTGTGTACCCCAGGGAGCAGAAGGTGCCGTCCTTCCTCCCCAGCGGCAGTGTGTATACCAGGGGGCCGAAGGTGTCATCCTTCACCCCCAGCGGCAGTGTGATTCCCAGGGAGCTGAAGGTGTCGCCCTCTCCCCCCAGTGACAGCTTACCCTAACAAGGGGAGACACCAATCTCCCAGACGGCGCAGATTGGACCGTGGTCTCTGTGCCTGACCTACCGGGATGTTGGACAGCCTGTCCAGATCCCCAACTACCCTCACTGGGACAACCGGAGGAGGGGGTAAGTACCAATTCCCCTCCCCAGTTAACTCCTGATGTGGCCCCAGGGTTAACAGAGGAAATGTTAACCCCCACTGACCCCCACCTTTCCCTGGCCACTGAGCCGGAATATGTCCCAAGTACCCCAGCAGAAGAGCTGACAGCGGGGCAGAGTGCAGTCGGCCTCTGCCCTCCCTTTGTCCCTTGTACAGAGCAGGATGTCCTGCAGGTTGTACCAGCAGAAGAGCTGGCATCAGGGCAGAGTGCCGCTGGCCTCTGCCCCTCAAGTCCCCTCAGCGTGTTGCCCCATCACCACAGCGAAATATCCAGGTGCCTGGTTAGACTTCCCCCCAAAGGGGAGATGTGTGACGAAGTGTCCTTCGCCACTTTGTCCTGGAGAGGACTTATTGCCAGCCTCCTGTCCTGCGACTTTGGCCCTGGGACATATTGCCCTTTAAAAACAGTATTCGGCCATACCAGAGTGTATGTCACTCATTCTGGCCCTTTAAATACAGTGGGGTCATTTGATACTTGCCCTGTGTGAGCGGTGATACCCCAGATAGCTATGCCATAGAGCCCATTCATATAATGAAAGTCTATGGGAAAGACTTTAGCTACATGGCAATTGAACTGTGTGAATAGGATCTGAGCGCTATTCGGTAGTTTTGTGCGCTCAGATCCCAGCTATCTGGGGATATGTGAAATGTCTTTATGTATTTTAAAGTGGTTTATGTTTTTTGCAACCATGTGCTCAATGGAGTCTGCCTCTATCCCTGGATAATTGGATTACTTTCCCCATTGTCTACAGTACAGAGGCCTCTGTAAAACCTGTTTGTAAAATGTATTTTCCCTCTCCTTGAAATGTTTATTGCTGTGAATGCTGTATGAAGTGTGCGTTTGTTTTGTTCTTGAAATGTGAGTAAAGGTGAATTGCAGTAATGCTGATGGGTTGTCAAACTAGAGAATTGACCAACAAATACTTTTGTCCAGACATCCCCAGGCCGATCCGTTGGGATCAGACCGTGTATGCCGGCTTATGGTCACGGGGAGGTGTGTAACGGAACCCATCACTGTTTTACCCTGTTTTATGGTTATTTAATTATTATGGTTAAAATATGATCCTACTGTTATACTGTATGTATGTTGGTTTATGCTCTGCAGAATATTAGCCCAGACTATTGCAGACTTTGGCATAATAGATAATCCTATTAAAAGGGCTCATCATAAGCAAGAGAGGTCCATTGTGTGAAGTGTTCACATTGTGAAAGATGGAACAAAGGGAAGGATGATCTAATCAATGTCTGATTGTATCAAAGTAGCCAGGTAGCCTCAGGGAGGTGTGACCACACCTATTGTCTCTCTATGTGTATTGTGTGGCCAAATATGGGCATGTGTATTACCTGTGGCCAAAGAGATGTATATATATTTCTGCATAACAAAATAAAGACAGTATTCTTTGACTCCCAATTGAGTGTCGTCCAATCTGGGAGGTTGGGGCTTGTAAGACTGCCGTGCTTCTATATGGATATTTAACAGTATACCAGCGGAGATATTGGACTTATGATTCCAACTCCGTTACAAGTACTACTTTTATCAGTTTAATACCTGTTAAGTCACCTATGAGGGGGCGTGTATAAGGCCTAGACTTTTAGAACCGGGAGATGGAAAAAGGTGCTTGGTTGGTCATATCACTTTAATTTTGGGACACAGCGCGTGCAATCAAAGGTGCCACCAGATAGGAGTGGCGTGTTTGTAAGTACTACTCTTATCAGTTTAATACCTATTACGTCACCGATCAGGGCACGTGTATAAGGCCTGGATTTTTGGAACCGGGAGATGGAAAAAGATGCTTGGTTGGTCCTCCCACTTCAATTTTGGGGGCACGGCGCATGCAATCTAAGGTGCCACCAGATAGGAGTTGCGTGTTTGTAAGTACTACTCTTATCAGTTTAATACCTGTTACGTCACCTATGAGGGGGCGTGTATAAGGCCTGGATTTTTAGAACCGGGAGATGGAAAAAGGTGCTTGGTTGGTCATATCACTTAAATTTTGGGGCACGGCGCGTGCAATCAAATGTGCCACCAGATAGGAGTGGCGTGTTTGTAAGTACTACTCTTATCAGTTTAATACCTGTTACTTCACTTATCAGGGGGCGTGTATAAGGCCTGGATTTTTGGAACCAGGAGATGGAAAAAGATTCTTGGTTGGTCGTATCACTTCAATTTTGGGGCACGGCACGTGCAATCAAAGGTGCCACCAGATAGGAGTGGCGTGTTTGTAAGTATTACTCTTATCAGTTTAATACCTGTTACAGCACCTATCAGGGGGCGTGTATAAGGCCTGGATTTTTGGAACCGGGAGATGGAAAAAGATACTTGGTTGTCAAAAATTAAGTATTGTTGCAGCCGCTGCTATTGCAGCGACCAGAAAAATTTACGTTTGTTTCCCAGGCAGAAACTGCCCTAAAACAATCTTGAACCCTAGTTGGTGGCGGATAAGTCACGCAAGTCATGCGGCATTCAAAGATAAAATCCTGCAGCTTGTGGACCATTTTTAGCTCAAGGCAGCTCATCTCATCAGCCCTTTTTTAGTCTAATGTATCGCCCAGTGTCAGTCCGTTCGGGATCCATCCCTCATTCATCTTTATGAAGGTGAGGTAATCTAGACTTTTTTGACCTAGGTTACTTCTCTTTTCAGTGACAATACCTCCTGCTGCACTGAAGGTCCTTTCTGACAGGACACTGGAAGCGGGGCAGGCCAGAAGTTCTATGGCAAATTGGGATAGCTCAGGCCACAGGTCAAGCCTGCACACCCAGTAGTCAAGGTGTTCATCGCTCCTCAGTGTGTCGATGTCTGCAGTTAAAGCGAGGTAGTCTGCCACCTGTCGGTCGAGTCGTTCTCTGAGGTTGTATCCCGACGTCTTTTAAACGTCCTGTCCTTGCCTGCGTGGTCATGGGAGGAGGAGGATTACTTTCACCTCTTCCCCTGTTAGATTCCCTTTGTGCTGTGACATCACCCTTATACGCAGTGTAAAGCATACTTTTTAATTTCATTTGGAACTGCTGCATCCTTTCTGCCTTGCGGTAATTCGGTAACATTTCAGGTACTTTCTGCTTATACCGGGGGTCTAGTAGCGTGGACACCCAGTACAGGTCGTTCTCCTTCAGCCTTTTTATACGAGGGTCCCGCGACAGGCACGACAGCATGAAAGACCCCATTTGCACAAGGTTGGATGCCGAGCTACCCATGTCCCGTTCCTCATCCTCAGTGATCTCACTGAAGGTATGTTCTTCCCCCCAGCCACGTACAACCCTGGGAGGGCTGTTGTGATAGGTCCAGCAAGCGATGCTGATAAGACTGTTTCTGGTGGTGATGGTGACCACAACTCTTCCACTTCTTCATCACGCTCATCTACGGCCTGATCCAACACTCTTCGCAGGGCACGCTCCAGGAAGAAAACAAATGGTATGATGTCGCTGATGGTGCCTTCTGTGCGACTGACAAGGTTTGTCACCTCCTCAAAAGGACGCATGAGCCTACAGGCATTGCGCATGAGCGTCCAGTAATGTGGCACAAAAATTCTCAGCTCCGCAGAGGCTGTCCTAGCACCCTGGTCATACAAATACTCGTTAACGGCTTTCTCTTGTTGGAGCAGGTGGTCGAACATTAGGAGTGTTGAATTCCAACGTGTGGGGCTGTCACAAAACAAGCGCCTCACTGGCTTGTTGTTTCGCCGCTGGATATCTGAAAAGTGCGCCATGGCCGTGTAGGAATGCCTGAAATGGTCACACACCTTTCTGGCCTGCTTCAGGGCGTCCTGTAAGCCTGGGTACTTGTGCACAAAGCATTGTACGATCAGATTACTCACATGTGCCATGCACGGCACATGTGTCAACTTGCCCAAATTCAATGCCGCCAACAAATTTCTTCCGTTGTCACAAACCACTTTGCCAATCTTCAGTTGGTGCGGAGTCAGCCATAGATCCACCTGTGCGTTCAGGGCGGACAGGAGTGCTGGCCCGGAGTGACTCTCTGCTTTCAGGCAAGTCGACCCCAAGACGGCGTGACACTGCCGTATCCGGGATGTGGAATAGTAGCTGGGGGGGGTGCCGTTGATGTGGAGCAAGATGCAGCAGCAGAAGAGGACTCAGCTAAGGAGGTTATGGAAGAGGATGAAGTAGGAGGAGTAGAGGAGGTGGCAGCAGGCCAGTGTGCAAGTCGTGGCGGTGTCACCAACTCCTCTGCAGAGCCACGCATTCCATGCTTGGCAGGAGTCAGCAGGTTTACCCAATGCGCAGTGTAGGTGATATACCTGCCCTGACCATGCTTTGCAGACCAGGTATCAGTGGTCAGATGCACCCTTGCCCCAACACTGTGTGCCAGACATGCCATTACTTCCTTTTGCACAATCGAGTACAGGTTGGGGATTGCCTTTTGTGAAAAGAAATTTCGTCCGGGTACCTTCCACTGCGGTGTCCCAATAGCTACAAATTTTTTTAACGCCTCAGACTCCACCAGCTTGTATGGTAAAAGCTGGCGGGCTAAGAGTTCAGACAAGCCAGCTGTCAGATGCCGGGCAAGGGGGTGACTTTGTGACATTGGCTTCTTACGCTCAAACATGCCCTTGACAGACACCTGACTGTGGGGAGATGAGCATGAACAGCTAGAGGCGAGAGACGGAGTGGCGGATGGTTGAGAGGGGGCAAGGAGGACAGCAGTGGTTGACGTGGATGAAGATGCTGGACCAGGAGGAGGATGGCGGCTTTGAGTTTGTGTGCTGCTTGTACTCAGGTGTTGATCCCATTGGCGTTTGTGATGTAACATCATGTGCCTTCGCAAAGCAGTTGTACCTAGGTGGGTGTTGGACTTCCCATGACTCAGTTTCTTTTGGCACAGGTTGCAAATGGCATTGCTGTTGTCACAGGCAGACACACAAAAAAAGTGCCACACTGCTGAGCTCTGCAGTGACTGCGTTCTGGTGGTGGCAACAGCATGCGTTGATTGGCGTGCTGTCTGGCTGACCCCCGGGTGCCGATGCATGCTGTCTGACTGTGCCACTAGCTCCTTGCGATGACCTCCCTCTGCTTCCAACTCGTCTCCTCATCCTCTCGGTCTCTCCATCTGAACTTTCCCCCTGTTCTTCTTCTCTTCTAGCGGGCACCCACGTGACATCCATGGACGCATCGTCATCATCATCACCCGCTTCACTTGTATCTGACAACTCAACAAAGGAAGCAGCAGCGGGTACATCATCATCATCATCACACCGTACGTACATGTGTGTAATGCTGCCTGACTGAGACATATCCCTGTTATCTACATCCTCTGGCAATAATGGTTGCGCACCACCAATTTCTTCAAATTGATGTGTAAATAACTCTTCTGACTGATCAATTGAAGCGGCTGTCGTACAAGTGTTGTTGGTGGCGGCAGGCGGGCGAGTGGTAACTTGAGAGGTGCCCGAAGCTAAGCTGGAGGAGGATGGTGCGTCAATGTTCCGAGCGGAAGCTATAGAAGACTGGGTGTCCTGTGTTAGCCAGTCAACTATGTCCTCAGAAGTTTTTGAGTTCTGGGTAACTGGCCTCTGAACACTGGGCACTATTGTAGGGCCAAAGGGAATCACAGCACCACGACCACGATGGCCCCTGCGGATTGGCCTGCCTCTGCCTGTCATTTTTTTTTGCGATTAGTGGTACTATGTGTGCAAGCTACTGTGACAACAGATATGAGTGGCACTGTGCACTTGCAGAAGTTGGCAGAGTAGACTCTGTAGGCCTGACACACACGCTTGCAGACAAGTAACTGCTATTCAATGTATTACAGTCAAAATTGTATTCTTTGTTTAAATGTGGACTACTGACTGTAACACCAGATATGAGTGTTGGCACTGACTGGGCAAGTGGGCACAGTATATGCTGTGAGCCTAAGACACACACGCTGGCAGGCAGGCAAATGAAATTAGAAAAAAGTGTTGCTTTTTTTTAAATGTAGACTGCTGGTACACCACGAGATTGGATTGGTTGCACTGGGCACAGTATAAGTTGTGAGCCTGAGAGACACACACAGACTAGCGGTCAGGCAAATGAACTTAGATTTAACAAAATACAATTTTGGGTTTTTTAAATGTCGACTGCTGGTACACCACCTGATTGGATTGTTTGCACTGGGCACAGTATCAGTTGTAAACCTGAGACACACACAGACTAGCGGTCAGGCAAATGAACTTCAATTTAACAAAATACAATTTGTTTTTTTTTAAAGGTAGACTGCTGTTACACCACCTGATGGGATTGGTTGCACTGGGCACAATATCATTTGTGAGCCGGACACACACACTGGCTAGTAGGCAGGCAAATGAACTTAGATTAGACAAAATAAAAGTTTTGGTTTTTAAAAGTAGACTGCTGGTACACCACCAGATTGGATTGATTGAACTGGGCACAGTATCAGTTGTGAGCCTAAGAAACACACAGAATAGCGGTCAGGCAAAATAACTTAGATTTAACAAAATACAATTTTTTTTTTTTTTAAGTAGATTGCTGGTACACCACCTGATTGGATTGGTTGCACTGGGCACAGTATCAGTTGTGAGCCTGACACACACAATGGCTAGTAGGCAGGCAAATGAACTTAGATTAGACAAAATAAAAGTTTTGTTTTTTTAAATGTACACTGCTGGTACACCACCTGATTGGATTGGTTGCACTGGGCACAGTATCAGTTGTGAGCCTCAGACATGCACAGACTAGCTGTCAGGCAAATGAACTTAGATTTAACAAAATACAATTTTGTTTTTTTTAAAGGTATACTGCTGGTACACCACCTGATTGTATTGGTTGCACTGGGCACAGTATCAGTTGTGAGCCTGACACACACACTGGCTAGTAGGCAGGCAAATGAACTTAGATTAGACAAAATAAAAGTTTTGGTTTTTAAAAGTAAACTGCTGGCACACCACCAGATTGGATTGGTTGCACTGGTCACAGTATAAGTTGTGAGCCTGACACACACACTGGCTAGTAGGCAGGCAAATGAACTTAGATTAGACAGAAAAAAAACAAAAAAACAGACTGATGTTATAGCCCAAAAAAGGGCTTTTTGGGGTGCTGTCCTTGCAGCAGAGATCAAAAGAGTCCTTCAGGACTGTATTGGACACTGTGTACAGTAGCCTAGCTATGGTTTTCCCTATTGAATTAGTATCACCTACACTCAGCCTCCTCTCAGTAAGACTGCAAGTTAGTTATGATTCCAAAATGGCTGCTGTCCATGAGGTTGAAGGGTCTGGAAGGCAGGGTATGATGCTGATTGGCTGGAATGTGTCTGCTGACTGTGAGGTGCAGGGTCAAAGTTTGTTTAATGATAAAGTATAGGGGGCGGATCGAACATTGCATATGTTCGCAGTTCGACGAGAACGCGAACATGCTATGTTCTCCGGGAACAGTCCGCCGGCGAACTATTCGCGACATCTCTAGTCAGGTACCACAGGCCAGTATAAAGCCAGACTTGCTGTTGAATATGTATACAATGGTCCAGTTGAAGGTTGTTGTATTCAGTGAATGTACCATCACATATATAGTTGTGAGCATGCAAGCCGTTGCTTACGCTTGCGGGCTTGCGTAGTGAGCTGAGTGCCTTGGGAGTAAGAATCTATCTCTAGACAATATTCTTCTGCTGCATCATGAACCGAATATTCTCATGAGATATTGAAACATCTCCGTTTTCACTTTGGCATTTCACAAATGGTCCATCACTGGACTTTATATTCTTGAAAGCCATTCAGCTTCAGCTGTTTCAGTGGACTTAACAGTGCAAAATAGAACCAGATATTCACATTGTCCATCTATGGGGTTCCTATGCCTATTGCATATGAGATTTATAGATCCTCTCTTATCTTTATTTCCTTTAGTCCATTAGGCAATATGGCATCTCTTTAATATTTTTAACCCTGTTAAACACCCAAGACAGAATTGGTCTCAGAGGATCTATGCGTTCAGTGCTCTGAAAAAAAACACATGCAGCTCTATTAAATTCCCCCAAAAACCTGTATCCTGTAACAGAGTCTGCAAGGACTACGGCTATTAAATTGGCCTCTTTCAGCTACCGGTAAACGATATGCGGGTTAAAGGACGAAAATCCCTATGGGCTGTCGAAATCAGCACTCAGTTGCCGAAAGCATTGGATCTGTAAGACCGTAAATGTTACGTTCGAAAATCGCTATTAAATTGCTATGAGTCCCCAAAGACGCACTGGCATTCAAATCCGTAAACGGCATATGGCGGATAAAATTACGGCCTCCAAATAGGACCCACAAAAGGTTTACCAACAAGTTCTCAACACTGTAAAAGACAATATAAACACACCAGTGGACTTTAAAATATGGCGAAAGCATGGAAAGGCATGACAATTTACTTGCACAACAATCCACAAATAAAAAATATGCATTTAAGATAATTATTATTTCATCATATGTTGGAATGGTCATGCATATGCCAATATGAAAAGCCATGCTAACAACATGCATAAATGAATTAAAGACACGATACCTGATTAAATTGCAATGCAAAAACATGAAACTCTTTGTCAAATTAACCCTTTCTCATTCACAGAGGCTCTAATGTGTACCCTGGAATATACATATAATTGCATCTACATCTCGCTCATCAAATGTACATTGGGAAAGCAAATAGTGGTACAAGGGAAACAATTTATTATTTGTTGTTCAGTCCTTCAGTTGTGTCCGACTCTCTGTGACCCTATGGACTGCAGCACATTTAGCTAGGTCTCTGCCTGTGCTTTTCCACAAGGTTTGTATGCCAAAGATACTGGAGTGTGTTGCCAGTTCCTTCTCTAGTGGATTGGGATTTGTCTGACCTCTCTGCTATGACCTGCCCACCAAAAGTGGCCCTACATGGTATAGCTCACAGCGTCATTCAGGTACACAAACACCACCACCACTTAGCAATCCACAATGTGACCAGGGGAACATACACCACACTATTGTAAATTGATGAATTGCAAAACATAATGGGAGGTCATCAAATGGGAATGGGTATACATCTTGGCACATGGCCACCAGAAATGGTGTAAGACGTAGCGGATAGGCGTAGCGGAGATTATCCCTGATGGAGGTGAGTAGACTGTTGATCTAAGTACCTATGTACAGCCTCCATGTGTTTTTGCAGCCCCTCCTAATGGGTTAGAGTAGATTAGTGGTTTATGTTCCCCTGGTCCCCTTCAGCATTGCTAAGTGATGGTGGTGAAGGGATTTGTGTACTTCAATAAAGCTGGGAGCTATATCATGTAGGGTAACTCTAGGTGGGAAGGTCATAGCAGAAAAGTCACAGTCCACTGGAGAAGGAACTGGCAACCCACTCCAGTATCACCTGTCGTGTTGTTATCAGGCCCTCAGGGGAATGTTGATACTCCACAGTATCAAAAATTGGACTTTGCATGTGTATTAATATATGATATATTTGGTATATATTATATGATATCTAATGCTATTATTATTAATATTATTATTATATGTGTTGATCCATTGCAAAGTAACTAGTGCTCATTAGTTTACATTTAAACTAACACCAATCATGCCATAGATATCTGGCTATATGATAGCTTTAAGATTGTGGGAGATACATGTTAAGGGGGGGGGGGGGCTTTCATTGAGGGAATGTCTACCTGAGAGGCACTGTGACAACCGTACACCTCATACATTTCCTTCACAATGCTTGCAGATGCAGAAGATGCCTTCATGGACCTGAATTGTACCTAAAACAAAACAAATCAAAACAAAAACATAACGCCTACGAAGTAAGGCCTTAAAAAGAGAGGGACTGCAGCATCTCTACTCAACAGCATTCATCTGTGACCATCAATTGGGGAAATGTTAAACAGTACCCTACGTGTCAACAGAGAAGGGGATCATGGGCCATTTGATGGGAGGCAACCATCTGCATACAAAATATCACCATCACATAGGCCAAGATCCAAGAATCTGTAGCCAGGCTAGATTAGGATAACATTGTTACCAATAGATTGTCACTGAGGAGTGCTGTTGAGAAGGCACAAACATCTGCGCAGCCCCTAGGTCCTCCTCCGCATAGGTCGTCCGCCATCTCCCTGGATACCGCCAACGGGCCAACCAACACCACCACCCTTACTTCCCCAGCCTCCACCGGGCCCCAGATCCTGCCCACTCAGACACCACCATCAGGCCAGGTTGTGCAGCGGACATGCTGGCCTTAATGCAACAGCAGCTTGAGTGTCTTCGGGGGATCCAGACCAGCTTCTCCGCTAATGATGTGGAGGTCATGCGCAGCTTGGCTAGGCACAATAGGGAGGAGAGGAGGCAACACCCGATGACTGAATCCTACCTGGCCGGGCTGCTCAAGATTGGGGTGGACAAGAGCACACTCCAGGGCGTAACCGCAGAAGCCATGCAACACGCTCCGGTCCCCAGCCCCGCCTCCTCCACCCCGGAGGAAACCCCCGGCCACCCGCAGCCAGGCCGCTCCTATCCTCCCACCATGCCTCCACTTTTGTTTTAGATATTCAAATGTGAACACAAAAGGACTATTTATATGCTGTACAACTGTTTGGTGGAGGGCTTCTATTGCTCCTTTGTGCACCATATATTAAACTGGGATCCCTCCCCATGTTGATGATAGGCAGTAACCTTGAAAGGGTTGTCCATGGGTAGGATTCCCAGCTTGTGTATAATCCAACCTTGGCTGCATGAAAGCTATGTAATGCAGGGGGCATAAGCGTAAAGGAAGCCATGTTTAAAATGGTTTATGGATTGAAGAGCGAGGCATTTGTGGGCACTTTTGCATGTCCCTGCTCAGCTTCCAGGAATGCAGTGTAATAACTGTATTTCTCGTAATTCTGAGCTGGAAACAAGTTCTTTTAACTTGTTTTAGACATTCAAATGTGAACACAAATGTACTACAGTATATATATATATATATATATATATATATATATATATTGTGGTAGAGCTATTTGGTGTTTTAATTGTGTTTATAAATTGCGTTTATAAATTGCTTTGATATACGTTACTGGAAAATTTGGATTTAAAATTGCTTTGATAACATTTACTGGAAAATAAGAATGCATTCATACAGTGGCTTCCAAAAGTATTCACCCCTCTTGGCATTTTTCATGTTTTGTTGCCTCACAACCTGGAATCAACATGGATTGTTTGAGGATATGCATTATTTAATTTACAGAACATGCCCACAATTTAGATTATTTTTTTTTATTATTATTATTGTGAAGCAAACAATAAATACAACAAAATTACAGAAAAAGTTGATGTGCATAACTATTCACCCCCCTAAAGCCAATACTTTTTAGAGTTACCTTTTGCAGCAACCACAGCTCCAAGTCACTTTGGATAAGTCTCTGAGCTTGCCACATCTTACCACTGGGATTTTTGCCCATTCCTCCTTGCAAAACTGCTCCAGCTCTTTCAAGTTGGATGGTTTGCGCTTGTGAACAGCAATCTTTAAGTCTGACCACAGATTTTCTAGTGTATTGAGGTCTGGGCTTTGACTAAGCCATTCCAACACATTTACATGTTTCCCCTTAAACCACTCAAGTGTTGCTTTAGCAGTGTGTTTGGGGTCATTGTCCTGCTGGAAGGTGAATCTCCGTCCTAGCCTCAAATCACGCACAGAGTGGTACAGGTTTTGCTCAAGAATATCCCTGTATTTAGCATCATCCATCATTCCCTCAACTCTGATCAGTTTCCCAGTCCCTGCTGCTGAAAAACATCTCCACAGCATGATGCTGCCACCACCATGTTTCACTGTGGGTTGTGTTCTTTAGGTGATGTGATGTGTTGGGTTTGCGCCAGGCATAGAGTTTTCTGTGATGGCCGAAAAGTTCAATTTCTAGTCTCGTCAGACCAGAGCACCTTCCTCCATACATTTTGAGAGTCTCCCACATGCCTTTTTGCAAACTCAAAACGTGCCATTTAGTTTTTGTTGCTAAAAGGAATGTCTTTCTTCGGGCCACTCTGCCATAAAGCCCAACTCTATGGAGCGTACGGCTTATTGTCGTCCTATTTACAGATAATCCAGTCTCTGCTGTGGAACTCTGCAGCTCCTCCAGGGTTACCTTAGGTCTCTGTGCTGCCTCTCTGATTAATGCCCTCCTTGCCCGGCCCAAGAGTTTTGGTAGGCGGCCGTCTCTTGGCAGGTGTGCTGTTGTGCCATGTTCTTTCCATTTGGTTATGATAGATTTGATGGTGTTCCTGGGGATCATCAATGATTTGGATATTTTTTTAGAACCTAACCCTGACTTGTACTTCTCAACAACATTGTCCCTTACTTGTTTAGAGAGTTAATTGGTCTTTGTGGCAGTGTTTGGTTAGTGGTACCTCTTGCTTAGGTGTTGCAGCCTCTGGGGACTTTAAAAAAGGGGTGTATATGTAATGACAGATCATGTGACACTTAGATTGCACACAGGTGGACATCATTTCTCTAATTATGTGACCTCTGAAGGTAATTGGTTGCACCAGAGCTTTTTATGAGCTTCATAACAAAGGGGGTGAATATATACGCACATGCCAATTTTCTGTTTTCTATTTCTAAAAAATTGTTTTATGTATATATTTTTCTCATTTCCCATCACCAACTTAGACTATTGTGCTGTGATCCATCACATAGAATTCAGTTTAACAAAACATTGAACTTAAGGCTGTAATGTAACAAAATAGGTAAAAATTCAAGGGGGGTGAATACATTTACAAGGCACTGTATGTTATTTCAGGTTCAAAGTGCAAAAGCTTTTACCAAATTTGTAACAAGTTATATTATTTACAAAGACCTACAATAAGAACTACAATAAATAGAACATTTTACATAACTGCATATTTTAGATTCTTTAACAGGATCTAACACATACAAATAGGTTTTATTTACTCTATCTTATATAGAAAGAATTGTAATGATGACACAGCCACACATAACAATAAGACCTATAACATCAAAGGATCATATACATGCACATCACCCACTGTGGTTTACATAATACAATGTAATAAATGTGAAAGAGATTGTTACATTGGGGGAAAACCACGCTTAAGGGTGAATCTACACAGGCAACATATAAAAATGCACAACGAAGACACTTGTTTAGGACAAAATAAAATAAAACCATTGATCTGTAACTTTGCCTACAAAAGGCCCGGTCTTTTTATGCCTGTTCAGCTCTCCCTAGACCAGTGATTTTCAAACCTCTGCTCAGGGACTGGCAAACAGACCAGGGGTTTAGATTTAACACTGTGTAAACACAGGTGAGGCATTTAGTATTCAACAGACCTTGGAGCCTCTAATCACTTCATCTGTGTTTATACAGTGATAAACCTAAATCCTGACCTGTCTGGGGGACACTGAAGAGACATTTGGGAATCACTGCTCTAGACATACAGATAGATATACACAATTACAAAATTACCATATACTTAAATATGTTTGCAAAATATTTCAACTTAAATCATTTCAGTTACACTTACCACGGTAGATGGGTAATGGCACCCCTGTGCTCAGAAGCACGAGGAGCACCAAAATAAAAAACATGTTTGAATCTAAAAGACAGTAAAAGGTAAACGTTAGGCATGTATAATGTATACTTTATTGTTTATCAAAATATTAATACAATTATTTAATTTTTATGCATCAAAAAATAAATATTGCAATGGTTAAAACTCATGTTTGTAATAATGTGAAGATACAGCTTTGAAGCATTCTGATTTGATATACAGGCAACCATTAGCAAAGGGTTAAATTATCTCTCCACAGAGCTCCAAAAAACAGCTGGGGTGTTGACCAGCTGGTATAGGGCCATATTAAATTCCAGGCCCGCAGAGACCGTGGTACAGCTCGTAAGCCAGTGTGCTTCAAATTTGGCGAAGTTACAGAGTGATTAAATTCGAAAAGCCTGCAACTCCATGGCTGACATCCAAATCCATAAACTATGCTTCGACGTTCCATTTTCGGGCTTGAACATGATTAATAATTACAAAACGGATCCAATAGTAACAGAGACCGTCATCATTACGTCACTAAAACATGGAGGTTAGATTTCAATCGCTTACGGTTTTGATGTACGAGTTGAGATCAGTCCCGCATACAAGAAATAATGCAATATGAAAAAATCAATAAATATAATATTCCAGTCCATACAAGTTCTATTATAAGTATTAATACATTGATTATCGGGATAGATATAACACAGAAATTAAACCTAAAAAAAAATATTACAGATTTTTGGACGTTTGGGCTATTTATTTTAATGCCTTTCATCGCTTTACCTGTCATTTAAAATTCAGTTGTATGTTTATATTTACTTTTACAGTGCTACGGACAGGAGTTTAACCCCCTTGCAGGTACTTTCTAGTACCAGTAGGATTTTTGGCTATATTTGACATTTAAAACTCATGTTTTTAATAATGTAAAGAGACAGCTTTGACGCATACGGGTTTGAATGCAAGTGCATCCTTGGGGAATCGTTGCAATTTAATAGCAATTTGCGATTGTAACATTTCGGGCTTGAAAGATCAAAGGCTTACGGTAGCTGGTCAGCATTACGATTTTGGCACATGCAGTGGTTTTCCCGCATGTAACCTGCAGATCGTTCGCGGGTAACCAAAAGAGGCCAATATTATACCCATAACTTTTGCAGGCTCCTTTACAGGTTTTGGGAAATCTAAATTTCTGAATTGAATAGGGCCCATTGTCTTTCAGAGGGAAACAAATGCAGTCTGCAGAGGAATTGAACATGACCC
The DNA here is from genome assembly GCA_027410445.1 of Discoglossus pictus. Classification (NCBI taxonomy): domain Eukaryota; kingdom Metazoa; phylum Chordata; class Amphibia; order Anura; family Alytidae; genus Discoglossus; species Discoglossus pictus. The sequence continues at coordinate 285,269,834 of CM050163.1, forward strand.
AAGTGATATTACCCCATAATAACAGACGCAAACAACTTGTTGGATGAGAACAGGCCACAGAAACAGTAACCAAGAAAAATAATTAAATAATCAAATGAGGGGAGGAGCCAGGCCAGAGACCGTACTCCCTGGACCCTGAACCTTTATCCATGGCCTACTGTGATGGTGTAGCCATACCACAGTAGGGCGTAGACACTCATTCCCCACTAGCCTGGCGACTCACCTCACCATCTGCCGCTGTAACAACATACAAAACACCATTAAAACTCAACCATAAGCTCCCCAAACAATTCAACCTGGCAATTTACTAATTTATTTTCTACTACAGGGATGGGCAGGTGGGCACCTCACATGTGGCTAGCTGGGGGCAGAATAGTTTAGAAGCCAGAAAAGAGCCCATAAGAGGTTTCACCGCCTGTCCCTAGTCCCTTCTGCTCCTACAAACAAAAAATGAATCTAAATAATGCACAACAGATCACTGAAGGAATGTGCTACATTTTTCAAAATAGGAACAAGAGATGAAGCACCCCATCGGCAGACACAAATATATGAAATAGCTACCTGCTATAAAACAACCCAGTAAATTATGTGATTCGGGGTGGACCGACAAGAGTCTAAAAGCTGACTTAATATCTACTTTGGCCAACCAAGCCCCTTTCCCAGCCTTCGTCACCACTTTTACTGCCTGCTTAATAGATGCGTAGTTCACTGATGACAATTCCTTGTTTTATCCCATAGTTTACTGAAAAACCCTGGGGATGAGATCGATGATGTATAAGTCTAAAAGCCCCCTGCTCTTTCTTGGCTACCAAAGCTAATGGGGACACCTGTAAAACCTCAACCTGTTCAAACTCAAACAGCCCTGCCATCCTGCCCTTAGCAACCACATCCACTAGCTTCCTAACCACTTCCTGCAGGTTATCCCTTGCAGATTTCAAATTAGGGGGCCTACCTAGCCCACCCACCCCGGCTGATGGAATGCGAAAACCAAACTCAAAACCACTGATTAACAATTTAGCATCTTTAAGTTGTGTGTGTTGTGAGCTGGATGTGTATATTCTGCCCGCTAACCTCTTTGCCTTTCTGTCACCGACCTGAGGGGCTGTAACTTCAGTTCCTGTTGCAGCTTGTTCATTTCCCCTCCCTTGGTTTGAAGGTGGCAGTTGCGCGTCCTTAATGTTGCTAGAAGGCAGTCCCAGGTCCTTATGTCCTTGTTGTTCTCTTGTGCTCCTAAAATGATAGTTATACCGCTCCCTGCTTCTGTCGCCCCGCCGATGCTCACCGTAGCCTCTGTACCGCCTTGGTGACCTCCTCCTTGACGAGACCTCCTTGAAGCGGATGGCGTGTATCTGCTCCCGCGACCAGGTGATTCTTACCGATCTCTCCTCTCACGCCCGCCAGCCGGCGACAGTCCGCCCTCCGGCTTCATCTGTCCTCTCCTTCCGCTGCTCCTCCGCCATCTCCCTCTCTCCTCCTGCTTCCTCTCTCAGCAGACACCTCCTGGGGGTTCCGGCCTGTCTTCTCTTCACCAGAATAACATATAACTTCTTCCTTCTTCTCGGGTCCCGCCGCTCACTCCCGCTGCCTCCACCAGGGGCCCGATCGCAGCCACTAACTCCTGTAGCCACTGGGGGCCATGCTCAGCCACCTTCTGCTGGACCTTTTGACCAGCTCCTCTGCCATCTGTGTTGCCTCCAACCTTACTAACACTCCCCTAGCCTTAGCCCAGTCAAAAGCCCCCTCCCCCCCATTCTGTCTCCAGGGGCTAACTTTCCTAATGATTTTATTAACAGCCACTATCAGTTCCTATAATAGAATAATAAGGTCTTGTGATCACTTGTTTATATTTGTGAGTCTGTACCCTTACATTTTCTGAAGGTATTCTACCTCTGACATTATTCTAATGATGATATTTATAACTATATTCCTTTGACTCTCCTATAATAACTTCTCCAGTTAACCTTAGCTCACTAAATTATATTCTACAATGTATATGCTTTTATCTGACCACTAGCTCATGGCTGTCTTATTTCTTACAGCCACTACTGTACCTGAGAATATTGACATGGATTGTAATTCTATTAATAACTACCTCTATAGTTTTTCCTTTGCTAGTGTCTGCTCTCCCATATTATCATTTGTGTTCATTAACTATCAGTTGTATACCTCATGGCTTTCTATTGTTTTACAGCCACTACTACCAGGAGACATCAGAGTGAGTTGTGCTTTTGCTACCAAAAAACCCTATAGTTCTTTTCTTACTTGTATATATTCTCCCATAGTATTGTAACTTATTTTGTTTAGAGAGAGCACTGTTAGTTTTAGTTCTTATAATGACAAATGGCAGCATAAAATAAGAATTAATAAACAATGAATTTTAACATTAATAAAATGTAGTTCGTGGCATGGGATGACAAGAAAACTAGCCATAAAAAAGTGTCCTTTTTTTGTCTTTCTCTCTCTAAATTGTACTTTTCAAGTTTAGTGGACAAAATCCCTATAAGTAAAAGTATATTACACCTTGGCTAATAACATTAAAGATCAGATCAAGAAGTAAGAAGACTTAACACTTATCAGGGAGAAAATCCCATTCTAGATCAATTAAAAAGGAAAAGAATAGAGTTTTTGAATAATAATGAATTTGAATGGGATGTTTGACTTTAACCTCCTAACTGCTGAAACAGGGAAAGTTTTTCAAATTAATTTAGTTTCAGAGAATAGAAATAAATACCTATCATTCAAAGATACCCAAGGGCAATTATCAAGGGAACAAAAGTTACAGTTAAGAAAATGGTGGGAACCAACAAGTGTATGGAATTATATTAAAGATGGAATAGTACCAAGAGGTAAAAGCTGAATCCACATTTTTGGTAAATCGAAAACTAACTATACCTATTGTCTATTTAATACCAAAGATACATAAAAACCCACTTAGACCCCCTGTTACGCCCATTGTATCTGGTATAGAAAGTATAACTTAAAATCCCAGTTTATTTATAGATAAAGTTCTGAAAGAATTTGGAGTCACAATGCTGTCATATGTAAGAGATACTAAAGACACATTTGGCAGAATTGAAAGAATTACAATTCCGGATAATGCCCTTTTGGTAACAATGGATGCTGAATCCTTGTATACAAGCATTATATATGAATATGGAAAAAAAACGGTGAGAACCTATCTAGATATGAAGGGCACTGAATATGATGGCTTCAATGGATTCATTATGGATCTATTGAGCTTTGTCATAAATAACAACTATTTCATCATTAATAAACAGCTATATAAACAAGTTAGGGGTGCAGCATTTGGAACATCATGTGCCCTTAACTATGCCAATTTGTATTTAGGCCATTGGGAAAACACAATAGTGTTTTCTGAGGAAAATTAAGATTTCACACAGAAAATAGAACTGGGGAATTGGTATATAGATGATATACTGGTGATCTGGACAAATACAGAAAAAGACCTTAAAGAATTTGTAAAAAATAAATAAATACAAATTAGAATAATCTGAAGCTCACAATAGACCACAGTAAAGAAAAAGTAATCTTAGATGTAGCCATTAAAGTCAATGAAAAACATGAAATAGCCACAAAGAGTTATAGAAAAGAAACTGCAACTAATTTGCTACTCCATTGGAAAAGCCATCACCCTATTCCACCCTATATATACAACTAAAAATGCCATACCAATAGTCCAGCATCTACGCTTAAAACTGAACTGTAGTGATTTAGATTACTTTAAAAAACAAGTAAAAGAACTACAACAGTGATTCATCCAAATGGGTATTCAAAAAAGGTTTTTAAAAAAGCTTACCATAGAGTTTTAAATGAAAATACATCACAATTATTGAATTATAAACAAAGAAATCCAACAAATCAGCCAACACGATTTTTTGCCAATTCAGTCCCAATCAGTCCCAGCAAATAAAATCTATTTTGCAAAAATTCTGGGATATATTAAAATTGGACAAAGATTTAGAAGTAGTGATAACTCCAAATAGACAAGAAAAAAAGGTAAAAAATAAGTGGTTGTCTAAAGCACAACATGGATCCATACCTCCTGGTGCCCTGTAAAGCTTACCCATTTGTATCAAATATTGAAGAATTTTAAAATCCATCAGAAACCAAAAGTTATGCAATTAAGCAAAAAATAAATTGTGTAACATCAATACTTATCTATCAGATTGTCTGCTTGTGTAAAAAAAATACATAGACATACAGACAATTTAGACATTTACAGCCTTATTAAATTGCGATTCAGCAAATTTAAAAGGGCTTCTATATAAGCACACAGCATATATTTTCAACAGAAGTTTTTAGTTAGTGAACTTCTATCCAAAAGCAAGGTTTTCACTAACTAAAAACTTCTGAAAAAAAATATGCTGTGTGCTTAAATAGAGCCCTTTTAAATTTGCCGAATCGCAATTTAATAAGGCTGTTAATATTAGAACACATTAATGATATTCTAAATCAAGGAGAACCATCTATTGTCGGCATAATAATAACCCAAATTGTATGCCATTTATAGATATTTACCATATTCCTCCATCAATACTTCAAGGAGATTGGGACAAACTTTTACTCTGTCATGAAGCTAAATAGATATTTCAATTGGATACAAAAAGCACAGAGAGCCTAAATGAAGAATGTACCTTTACCCCATTTATTAACAGATAACAAATGTCAAATATTGTTATAAAGAAGAGTAAGTCCACTTAACATACCTAAAAAAATGCAATACTATTTAAAAAAAAGATAAAACATAATTCAGCAGCTCAGCAAAAAATATTTGAATAATATGATATGATAAAATAGATGAACAAGGAAGAGTGATCAAGTGTGAGTGATCAAGTTAATCAATATTTGAAGAACAGTAAAGGGACTGTGAAAAAAGAGGCAATAGTCAAGTTATATATATATATATGTATCATCAATAGACACAGAGTACATATAGAAAACAACAAACTTTTATAAACATAAAGAACAAAATACATTATTATTGATATGACCATTTATATAAGCAATATGAAAGAAACATTAATGGAATGGAAGCAAAAAATTACGGTAACATTTTTATAGCCTACTATTAGTGGAAATATTAGAAATTGGCAAAATATCACCAGTGACTAAAAAAAAAGAATATACTAATCTATTGAGAGCTCTGAATGAGCCACAACATTAAGATACACTTATAACTAATCAATATCCAGTAACCAATACCCAGAGGAAGCAACTGGTAACTTCAATATCAATTTAACACTAAATAAAGAGTGAGCCCTGAAGAATTATTATATGAAAGCGTGTGAAGCCTAGAACAATTTAAATAGAAGCTAAATCACAATTATAAAGAAAAAGTTAATAATGGCAAAATGACGTCATAAGTCTTCTAGAGCATAAAGCTCAGTAGAACACTTTTGCCCAACTGTATTTTATGAAAAAGTTTTAACAAGTATTAATAAAAGCTTTACATTTTAACATTAATAACATTTAATTTGTGGCATGCATTGACAAGAAAACTAGCCACAAAAAGGTGTCTCTTTTTTGTTTTGTCTTTCTCTCTAAACTGTACTTTTCAATTTGAGTTGACAAAATCCCTATGAGTTGTATTCCACACACCCCGAGTTGCTTACATAGGCATAGTGAACCTCTCAACAGAAATATTGCATTTGGGTATGGATTTTAACCCTTTGCTAAACATTAAACTGATCTACAGAGCAATGGTTGACTCACAAATGCCATGATTCCTCCCTGCATAAACTGCCATCAGTAATTGATACAATGTATTAGCTGCCTGTGACTGGCCAATATGAATTATGAATTTTATGCAAATTTTAGCAGCTATTTCTAGGGGTGTTAACACTGAAAATCAACTGCTTGCAAACTCAAGAGATTCATGCAAATAAATGTCTTACACTATTTATTCTCCTCTATCAAATGCATTCATAATCCAGGAAACTTAAATATGCCTTTAACTGTTTTATGGCGCATTACTCAAATTAGTCTAATAGCCACATTAAATTTAAAGCGCGTAGCGGCAACGTGAAACTTGCAAACCCTATAGTGTTGAAATTCTGCTGCGTTACAGAGCTATTACATTCCAGCATGCCGCAAGCTACAGGCTGGAGACGCAAACCCGTAAACCATACTAGCGCACGTTGCATGTGCGGCCTGAACATGATCAATTAGTCAAACCTGTAGTTAAGGGTTTAGAGGGAGTCACTAAAAAATGGAAGTTAGATTTCAAATCCTTAAGGGTTTCAACAATGAGTTTTGATTGGACCACCTTCCAGAAATAATGCAAAATTAATAAATCAGTAAATATAATATTCTGTCCATGGGAGTTCCATTGAATTGATTGCCAGGTTCGATATAACATGGAAATTAAGTATTTTATATTGCAGATTTGCGAGCTTGAGAATGTTGTGCTATTAATTTCAATACCTAACATCACTTTCCCTTAAATTATCAGTACAGTAGTGTGTTGATATTTGTATTTACAGTGCTATGGATAGAACTTTAACCCCCTTGGGGGCCTTTCTGGCACCCGTTGGCTTTTTGGCTCCATTTGAACGCCAGTGGATTTGTGCCAATTTAATCGCGATTTTCGAACATAACAGTTATGGGCTTGAGAGAACAAAGGATTTGCGGGCTCGCAGTTCAAATGTTCACGTCCCATAGGCTTTTTTCGCCATTAATCCGCAAGTCGTTTGCGGGGAGCTTTGAGAGGCCAATTTGATAGCCATAAAACTTGCGGTCTACGTTACGGGCTATGGTTTTACACGCTGGGGGAATTTAATAGGGCTCTATATCCATTGATTGTGGTGTAGTTTGTATAAATAATGATCATTCTTCTAAATATCCTTACCGCACTGTATAATATTCTCCTCTCACCAACACTACTTATACAGCAATGAAGATTAGATAGCAAATTCCATTGGCTCAAAAGCTGATGATGTAAAGCATTGCTGTGTAATAATGAGCTTACATCAAATGGTTGCCATGGTTGCATGGGGAGACATAAGAATTTCAAGATTAATTCTCATATATCAATATCATATTCATATTCCTATATGTGAAGTAACTAATTTTTATTTTTTATATGTTTTTTATCATTATTCTATATTTATTACATATTTTCTTTTTTCTACATAATAACAATATCATTACATACAGACAATCGTTACATATCTGAGAGAGATCTATTACAATATACTATTGCATTATATGATTTTTGTAAGGGTTAAATGCTATAGAGGGTCAGAATTTAACTGCAAACTGTTTGCTGTAGCCAGAAGTATTTGTTTATTAGAAATGTATTTGTTTACTAGAAGGTTGTATATGCAGAATTAAAAAATTGTAATCTTGTTTGCTAAAAAGAAGGGTTACTTGTCATTATAACTCAAGGTAGCAACTTTATCCCTTGTCAATACCAGGTGTTTCCTAATAAATGTTGTGTTGCACATACAGAAAAAAATATGTAATTATTGGGTGAGAATATGCATGTAATAAAATTAGACATTTTGATTGTTCCTTCAGTTGTGATCACTTTGTCACCCAAATTAGCTGGATTAGGATGAGAGAGTTGCTATAAGGAAGAGTTGTTGAAAAGGGTGGTTGCACTCATCCCTGATAGTGTGTTTCCTGCCCTTACAATTACACACACATATATATATATATATATATATATATATATATATATATATATATACTAGCGACATTCCCGTCAAAAATGATGGGTCTATAAAATTGTAAGGCAGGTAATGCTGTTTGCCACAGACAGTAAGTGTTTTGGCGCTCATTGCGAGCCTCTCGGTTGGTGAATTTTTTGTTATCAGAGGTGCTTTTGCGCTTATTGTAAGGTCCGCGCTGATCTCCTTTTGGCTCTTATTGCAAGCCTCTCCCCTGGTGTACTTTGTGTCCTATGACAAGGTCTTTGTCATTTATTGTGATACTGTGGTGTTTTTTTTTTCTGTATTTTTTTTTTTTATGATAATTAATTAATTAATGAAATTATAAATTAATATACTTTACTTATTTGTAATTAATATATGCAGCAAGCAATGTGCGAAAGAGCTAACAATCTGATTTGATGTTCCTGCAGCATACAATGTAGATTTGCAGTGTTGTGGAGCTGAGGTGTAAGTGTCAGCAATGTGTGCAGTGTGTAGTGTAAATAGGCTGATGCTCGAGGGGAAGCCGTTAGTGTAACTGTACTTACGCATTGTGTAAGTTAGTGTTGACAAATGGCGGCGATTGTATATGCGGTACTCGGGTGTGGATGATTTAGCGTCCTTGCTAATAGTGTATGTTGTACCTCATACGGGTTTTTGTGACACTCGTATGTGCTTGGCGGTGTTTTGCGGCTTTAGGGGTCGTGCAGCCTCGTATTCGTTTTATCCGTCGGCCATTTTTTCTCTCGCTTAGGGGATTTTTGAGTGTCTAAACTCTGTAAATTGGACTTAAATTGAGGTGCAACCTCACTTCCAGACATCCTGGGTGTCCCCCCTTGCGTGTTTTTTTTATGTTTTCCACTGTGCGCGGGTTGGCCGTAAAGGTCGTATTTTTTTCTAAGTCCTGCGACTCGTATTTTTTTGTATTCCATATTTAAACATTGAGTGTTTTTTTTTTCTTTTTCAAAGTCCCACTTCTGTGGCTGTTTGTAACCGCTTGTGAGGCGCCGTAGAGCCTCCACCTCCGCAAATGCGGCCTTTGGCTCATTGCAGCCGACGTGGGAGCATCCACCGCTGCTAATGCGGCCCCTCACTTATAATGCAATAAGACCACAATCAGTGACAGAGTTACGGCATGGAGGGCCCCAGTGCAAAAAATTATTGGAGCCCCCCACCCAAAGTTATTTTAACTCTCCCATATATAGTTGTGAGCGTACGATTTGTTGCTAACGCTGCAGGCTCGCGCAGCGAGCCAAGGCCCTCGCGAAGCGAGGGCACTGGGCGAGGGTCTCAGTTGCTGGCATGGAGCGCCGAAGGCGCTCCATGCCAGCAACTGCAACCCTCGCAAAGTTCACGTCGCAACCCAAAGAGCACGACACACACATTACGACACTCGCAAACAACATACGACACACATTCACACACATTACGGCTTCGCAACACTCGGACGCAACTCGCGAACATGACAAAATTAAAAACACAATACATACACACAGCACATACATAAAAACCTTAACTACAGCAACAGGAAGCATCCAGGACCTCAAAAATGCACCTTACACCTTCATTTTACTCAAAATAAAAGAGTTTAGACACTAAACAATTTGCTAAGCGACACAAAAAATGGCCGACGAACAAAACGAAAACGAGGCTACACACGCAAACACCATACGAGACACGTTACCACACATTACGAACTCGCAAACATCGGACGCAACACGCCGACATACAAACATTTAAAACACAATAAATACACACAACACACACATAAAAAGCTTACCTACAGCAAGAGGAACCATCCACCACCTCAAAAAACCAAGTTACACCTTCATTTAAATAAAAAGCAAACACTTTACACACTTATAAAATCACTAAGCGAGAGAAAAAATGGCCGCCGAAAAAAACGAAAACGAGGCTACAGCACTCTCAACACGTAAAACACCACAACACACTCGCAAAACACCACACGAAACTCGAAAACCACCACGAAGCACCAACGCATAATCCGCAAAGACGCATACCACAGATAACCCTCCATTTTACACCAATGCGGAAGTACAACACTACGCTAACGGTTTCGTCTCGCGCACGCACAGTATTACACTGCACACATTCAGCACGCTTACACAGCAGCTCCACACCACTAATGCTGCAGCAACCTCAAAACAGATTGCCAGCTCTTCAACACAATGCTTCAAAATAGGTAAAGTATATTCATTTATTAATGTATTATATATTTCACTATTACACACCAAACAGCATTAGCTACCTTACGATTTCATTGCCGTCATTTTTTGACGGGCAATTCTCTAGTCACATATATAGTTGTGAGCGTACGGGCCATTGCTCACGCTTGCGGGCTCGCATAGTGAGCCTGCGGCCCTCGCGAAGCGTAGCGGAGCAACGAAGGCGCTCCTTGCCAGCAACTGCGACGCGCGCAAAATTAACGTTGTAACGCAAACAACACGACACACCAACTGCGACCCTCGCAAACTTTAATGCGCATCGTCAATAACATACGAGACACGTATACACTCCTCGCAAACATCGGCCGCAACTCGCGAACATAAAAAGCTTACCTACAGCAAGAGGAAGTATCCAGGACCTCAAAAAAACAAATGAAACCTTCACTTAACTAAAAATAAAAGAGTTTAGACACTAAAAAATCTCTAAGCAAGAGAAAAAATGGCGGCCGAACAAAACGAAAACAAGGCTACAGCACTCTAACCACGGACAACAAACTCGCAAAACACTACAAACCACCTACGGATAATCCGCTAAGACGCATACCACACATTAGCCGCCATTTTACGCTAATGCGGAAGTAGGCAACTACGCTAACGGTTTCGGCTCGCGCACGCACACTATTACACTACACACGTTCATCACGCTCACACAGCACCTCCACACCACTAATGCTGCAGCAACATCAAACAAGGTTCACAGCTCTTCAACACAATGCTTAAAAATAGGTAAAGTATATTAATTTATTAATTGTATTATATATTTCAGTAGGACACACAAAACACCATTAGCTACCTTACAATTCCACATGTATATTAATAACTAAACAACTTTCCAAACATACACATCTCATTGCCGTCATTTTTTGGCGGGCAAGTCGCTAGTATATATATAATTTTGATTATAACTATATTATATAAACACACATATATATATATGTGTGTGTATAAAATATTTATAATCAAATATTTTTTTTTTTATTGAGGGGCCCCCAGCCTATCCTCCATGCCCCCCAGCCTATGCTTCATGTCCCCCCCAGCCTATGCTCCATGCCCCCCAGTCTATGCTCCATGGCTCCCTAGTCTATGCTCCATGGCTCCCCAGTCTATGCTTCATGGCTTCCCAGTCTGACCTTTTCCACTATCTATGAGCATCGCAATTAAAACAGTGTGAGCACATCTGAACACTGCGTCTGAATGTAATTCATGTAATAAGATTCATAAATTCCACAGAAACTAATTTCAAGTACTCGTTCCAGGCCAGAATACAATATTTAGTAAAATGACCCAGAACGGCAACTTCCCAAAATTCAGAAATACAAATTGCACTAGAAACACATGACTGTCAGCCCAATGCACTTATTGTTGCACCTTTGTGGTCGTGACCTTTTCTTGGGTAGTAGCTGGTGTGTGGCAATTGCTACTAGACCCATTTTAGTCTGCTTAGAGGGGTTAGGGGTAGAGGAGAAGGCCTAAATTGGGGTGAGGTGGGAGGGAAAAGTTTATATTTTCAGGTGAGGATGTAGGTTAAGGGAGGGGTTTATATAGGGGAGGAGAGAAGTTCCCTCCCACAACTCCCAGGTTAACACCTGGTTATTTATGAATAGTCACACAAACCTGTTATTATAAAAAATGGCACAATCTATTTAGTACTAGCGACTTGGCCGTCAAAAATGATGGCAATAAAATGTTAAGGCATGACAATGCTGTTTACCACACAATGTAAGGCTTTTGCCCCTCTGTGGACCTTTGGCGCTCATTGTGAGCCTCTCCCTCGTGTACTTCATGTGTCCTGCTTTGCAACAATCAGCTTTGGCGCTCATCGCAAAGACAGATATATAAGTACAGTGTAAAAAAAACAAAAAAAAACAATGTGAGTACAGTGAATTAATAAATGAATACGAATTTATAAATGAATATACTTTACCTATTTACCTGTATATTTAATATGCAGCAATCAATATCCTGAAGAGCTAACAATATACTTGGATTTTCCTTCATCTGAAAATGTTCAGTTGGAGTGTTGATCATCTGAGGAGAAAGTGTCAGCAATGTGTGCAGTGTAAATAGGCTGCGTGAGAGGGGCAAAACCATTTGTTTAGGCGGGTAAAGCAGCATTTTAGAATTGTAATGTTATTCTTTGCAAGTTAGTGTTGTAAAATGGCGCCTTTGTTCTATGTTACTTGGCTCTCGAGCATTTTCCTTTGTTGTAATAGTATATTTTGTATATCCTACGTTCCTGTGTAACTCGTATGTGCCTGGCAGGGATTTTTGCGGCTCTGTCTCCTTTAGCCTCGTTTTCATTTTTTTAGTCCTACATTTTTTTTGTCTACGTAGCAGATTTTCAGGTGCCGAAACATCTTAAATGTGACTTAAATTGGTGTGCAACCTCACTCCCAGGCATCCTGGCTGTCCCCCTTTGCTGTGTGTGATGTTTGTTTTATGTGGTTTTTTGTTGTCGTTGTGCTTTAAGTGTTTCTCGATTTGTGCGGTTCGGACGCTAACTTCGTATAATTTATTTCTAAGTTGTATCTAAGTTGTGTTCTAAGTTTATTTATAATTTATTTCTAGGGTCGTAATTCTTGTTTTTAAAAGTCATACGTCCTTGTTGGTGTTTTGCGCGCTTCAGGGTCTACGAGGGTCCGCATTTGCAGCCTTGATAGTATGATAGAATGTTATCTTGAATTGTCTGTGCTGTCTCTCTCTGTGCTTTGTCTCTCTGTGCTGTCTGTGTGAGTGTGTGTTATGTGGTGAGTATGCTTTCTCTCTCACTCTCGGTGCACTCTCTATGCACTTGCACTCTCTCTGTGCACTCTCTCAGTTTCGGTGCATTGTCTGTCTGTGCACTTTCCCTCTCTGTGCTCTCTCTGTGCTGTCTGTGCACTCTCTCTATCTCTGTGCACTCTCTGTATCTCTGTGCACTCTCTATCTGTGCACCCTCTCACGTTGTGTGATCTCTATCTGTGCACCCTTTCAGTCTGAGTGCTCTGTGCCTTGTCTGTCTGTGAACTTTCCCTCTCTGTGCTCTCTCTGTGTGTGCTCTCTCTCTCTCTCTGTGCTCTTTCTATCTCTGTGCACTCTCTGTATCTCTGTGCCCTCTCTATCTGTGCACTCTCTCACTCTGTGCGCTCCCTTTCTGTGCTCTCACTCAGTGCGCTCTCTCTCTCTGTGCACTCTCTCACTTTCGGTGCATTGTCTGTCTATGCACTTTCCCTCTCTGTGCTCTCTGTGTGCACTCTCTCTCTCTCTGTGCTGTCTGTGCACTCTCTCTGTGCACTCTCTCTCTCTGTGTGCTCTCTCTGTCTCTGTGCCCTCTCTGTATCTCTGTGCACTCTCTATCTGTGCACCCTCTCACTCTGTGCGCTCGTTCACTCTGTGCGCTCTCTCTGTCCTTTGTCTCTCTCTCTTTTTCTCTCTCTCCCTGTCCAGTGTGTGTCATCCTCTCTTCCTATCTTTCTCTCTTTCTTTCTCTCTGTCCTGTGTCTCTCTCTCACTCTCTTTCTCTCTATGTGCACTCTCTCTCTCTGTGTAATGTTTGTGCTAGCTCTCTCTCTATGTGGTTTCTCTGTGTGCTCTCTCTGTACGTCTCTCTCTGTCCTGTCTATCTCTCTCTTACTCTTTGTCCTGGGTGTCTCTCTCTCCCCGTCTTTCTCTCTTTCTGTTCTGTGTCTCTCTCTCCCTCTCTTTCTCTCTCTCTCTATGTGCACTCTCTTTGTGCAATCTCTCGCTGTGCACTCTCTCTCTCTGTGTACTGTTTATGCTCTCTCTCTCTCTCTCTCTCTCTCTCTCTCTATCTATCTCTGTCCTGTCTCTCTCTGTCCTTTGTGTCTGTCTCTCTCTCTCTCTGTTGTGTGCCTCTCTCTCTTAATTTCTCTCAGTGTCCTTTGTGTTTCTCTTTGTCTTGTCTCTCTCTCTGTCCTATGTCCATGTGTGTCTCTCTCCCTTTCTTTCTCTCTGTGTCCTGTCTCTCTCGTTCCTGTCTTTATCTCTCTGTCTCTGTCCTGTCTCTTTCTCTCTCTCTCTGCCCTGTCTCTCTATCCTTTGTGTCTTTCTCTCACTCTCTGTTATGTGTCTGTCTCGCTCTCTGTTCTGTGTGTATGTCTCTCTCTCGCTCTCTCCTGTCTCTCTCTCAGCGCTGTGTAATGGCGGTGAGTGGGGTACCCCATTTTATACCCCTTTTTTATTAGCAAACTAGCGACTTGTCCGTCAAAAATAACAGCAATAAAATTTGAAGCCTGACAATGCTGCTTGCTACAAAATGAGAGGATATGGGCCATAATTCCGAATTTCTTCCCCCGTCTACATTACAGGCTCAGCGATGAGCGCCTTTGGTGCTCATCTCTAGCCCTGCAATGAGCAGCTTTTTTGCCAAGCCGCACCTTTTTCTGCTTTGCACTGATCCCCTTCGGCGCTCATTGCGTCCCCACATGATCACCTTTGGGGCTCATCGCATGTCTCTCAATGAGCGCCTTTGTGGGTCCTTGCGAGCCTCTCCCCCTGTGAACTTTATATGCCTGTGTAGTTTAGGGGCCTTCTGCCTTTGATTAAGTGTTACTGCCTTGGGTTCAGTGTTACTGGCTTGAGATAAATGTTACTGCCTTGTATTAAGTGTTACTGGTTTGCGTTAAGTCTTCATGCCTAGCCCACTGGTATTTACATCCTTCGGCCTCGTTTTCTTTTTTTGGGAGCCATTTCTTTTCTCGCATTGGCGATTTTTTATCGTGAAAAAAGGCAAAATATGCCTCAAATTAACTTCCAAACTCACTCACAGGCTCCATGGCTCTCCCTTTGTGCTGTGTGTTAGTGAATTTGAGGCATATTTGTGTGCTTTTGCATGTTTTTCTACATGCTTTGGGTTCTAAGTCATACGGCCCGTAATCTTGGCCAAGTCCTGCATGTCCCGGGATGAGCACGAACTAAGTCCAGCGTGTTCAACCCTGCAATGAGCGCCTCCGGTATCAATAAATATTGAAATTAGCTCAACTGTGTGATGTGATGACAATCAAATAGTAACTACAATGTGTGACAAGATCATGCAAATAAATGATCAATTAGAATAAAATATGTCTACTTTTCTGACTAATAAAAGAAAATGTCAGAATGAAAAAGTGTTGATTAGTTGATGTGCTAGAAAGAAAAAAAAAAAAAACACTGTGTCTAAAAAGTTTTATATTCCCTCTTTAAATAAAACTGTAATCTATACTTGTTTATATGATCTTCATCATTCTATTTTTCAACATCATTAAATCACAAAACATATGATAAAAAGTGTAATCCATTGTTGAATTAAAACAAATAGAACAACAATAGTAACTGAATATACTGAGCAGAAATGTATAAAGATATCCCAGTGCATCAATATTGGCTGAATCTTAATAATTTTGCTAATTCCCCATAATCATATATAGGACAGTTAAATACATCCTGCTTGATTCAAATCACAAGATTGTGAAGAATTAATATTAACAGAAATTGCAGAGGAACATCAAACTTAATGGCCAAATAATAATTATTAGAGGTCCTAGGTATACTAAAAAGACAAATGTCATGAAAGGCTAGCAGAGCCCTTGGTCACGGAATCAAAAATATTTTCATTCAAATGCTGAAGTCCAAATCCAAGCTTAACCAAAATGAAAATTAACTCAACAAAGATTTGTTTGATATTTTGATATATATAATTCAATATTAAAATTAAATCTAAAAAGGGTTGAATTGGGTAACGATATTATGGGAATCCAAATAAAAATGGTAAATTGGAATTTAATATACCATCATCAGTAACATTCAGTGAAGGAAATTCCACCAAAGTGATATAAACATTCCAAATAGAGTAAAATGGAATTGAAACAGAATATTCATGCAATTACAGGTAATCAAAAGAGATTAGTAATTCCATATGAATCATAAAAAAGTCTCTCAGGGAGAAAAAAGGTAACTTGCTATCTATTGGAATGGATTCATATTAACATTAAATTAAAGCTGTAAAAGAAAATCCCTCATTTATGCCCCTTGAGGCTTGCACGTGTAGCTTATGAATCCAGAAACATTGTTTTTGTAAAAGTATGTGTCCAGATCCCTTTTTCTGGCTCCTGGGCTAATGACAGGAGCATGTACGGAATCTAAGCAGACAAAGATTCTTATTGTGGCAGTAGTGTATGTGGCGTGCCAATGGTTTAACCTATTCATTAATGATAGCATAGATGTGTTCACCAACTCACCGGTGGGACTAGATATTTTACCCACATATATCTTCTTGCACACACGTCACTACATACAACACTCCTACTGTCACTGAAGACTTTTTTTGATTGCAAATACATTTCCTGTGATTGGATAAGTGTAAATCTTCATTGGTTTTGCATACTAGCAAAATCTCCCACATTTGTAACAATCTTTTGTGGGTTGAAGCCATGTTATGGGTCTTCTTTCCTTCTGACAGAAGTTATGAACAATCATGTCTTTGATATTGTTTCACCTACAGTATGTAAAAGAAGCTTGAGAGGTTACTTACTCCTTGAGCTCCTCATCACTTGTCAGTAGTTGCCAGTGCTTAGCAAAGGCATTTTTCACTTCCATAAAATTACACCATAAGTAAGGATACATCTTATCTGCTGTTCCTTTTTATTGTTCATAATAGTGGATTTCAAGGACGCAGACTCCTTTAGATTGCCGCTATTCAAGAGTTCAGTTTTTTTTTCCTAGTTGCATATTTAAAGGATGATATCAGGTAACGGTTCGAAAAGTCTCTTTCTCTAAGTCTCTGCCTTAGTTTGTCAGCTTCCAGTTTGAATTCCAAGTCATTGCTGTAATTTTTTCTAATGCATACATATTGTCATTTTTGGGATTCTCCTCTTAGGGGGATTAACTTTTTCCATTCCAACAGTGAGGTTGTGGCTATTTCTTTTCTGTTGGTGGTGAAGATGTCCCCCAATGAGTCCTTCCTGTTTAATGTCCAGAAATATAATCTTCGACTGCTGTATCTCATAAATGAATCTTAACCCCAATTAATTCTTATTCAGAAGATCCACAAACATTATGAGATTCTGTTGCGCACCAGTCCACACTACAAAGATGTCATTAATAAAGCACCTCCAAATGAGAATATGATCAGTGAAATCTGTCAACGAAGGTACATCTTTCTTCCCACCAACCTAGGAACAGGTTGGCATAATTAGGCGTGCATGGAGTCCTCATCTCAGTCCCTTTAATCGGATGAAACTATTTGCCATGAAACAATTATAATTTAGCACATATTCTAATAGAGTCAATATAAAAAGTTGAATGTATCTATATCTGCATTTTACATGTTCAAACAACGTACAACTGCCTTTATGCTAAGGATGTGAGGTATACTGCTGTAGAGGGCTTCTACACTGATATTTACTAACCAAGAATTTGTGTCACAACTGGTCTGTTGTTGCTCACTCTAAGTGTTTTGCTTTATCTGCTTCTTCTGGAGTGGGTGCAGGGCCTGAACGACCGCCGGTGCACCCGATACAATGCAATGGGGCCTGGCTCTAGGGGGGGCAGTACTGTCCATTATTTTTTTATATATATTCCTCTGGACCCCATCGCTACCACCTTGGCCTCTCCTGCCCACCTTACCCTTCCAATCCTAAGCCCCCCTTCTCCTCCAAGCTCCCTTGCTTTGACCAGCTTTAAACTTCTTCCCTGTGCATATTCTGGCTGCTGCAGGGAATTCTGAATGACGTCACACACGTGGTGTCATTCGGGATTACCAGCCATGGCTAGAAGATGCACAGAGGAGAAATGAAGAGCTGGTGAGAGCAACCGGGACTGGAGGAGAAGAGGGGAGGCAGGAGGGGCCAAGGGAGCCTGGATATATATATATATATATATATATATATATATATATATATATATATATATACAATAATATATATATACAATAATATACAATAATATAAATATATAGATATATTTGTATCTATATATTATAAACATTATAGTATTGTCAGAACTTCTGTATGAATAAAGTCCTATCCTATATGGATATTATAGTATAATATGATATTCCAATTATTAACCACTATTTTTATATCCACTGTATTAATATTTTATATGCTGTATATTTATATATGTACCTATGCATGCAATTCTATTACGTGAATGTATCTATGTGAAAAATAGGTTTTCACAGCTGCCCACAAAAGAGCTATCCCATGATTTGAATAATTCTTTGTTCTATAAGAGATAAATATCTGAGTGAATTCCTAAGTTTATTAAGGTAATAAAAAAAAACCCTCCTTAAATTTTCACATGTGAAAAATTTGTTTCATAGACACCAAGGGCCTCATTCTATTAGCTGCCGCAGCCGTTGTGGGGCCGCAAGGACCGGCCGCAAGCTATTCGGCTATTCTATTCCCTTACTGCCGGGGACTCCGGCAGGCTTGCGGCCGGTGCCTTGCTATCTCTTGCGGCCGCTCGCGCCAGAGGAAAGCCTTTGATCCAAAACGGCCGCAAGAGTTTCGGCCGTAAGAAATTCCTATTTGCAATTCAATTGCTCCGGGAACCCTCTCTGCAAGGCTAAAAACTAACCGCAGCTTACTTGCAGGAAAGAGGTCCCGCTAGCACCAATTAAGCACATAAAATAGCTCAAATAAAGCCATCCTGCACTTTGAGAAGACTATAAAGGGATTTTAGGTGTTAGAAAAAATAGCACATAATTATCCTATACTCAAATCCGTAAAATATTTTATTTTTAATTTCCGTAAAATATCCATGTAAAAAGTCCAGAGTGCTTGGAGCACTTCAGACCCGCCCACGCCGCAGCCGGAAAATAAACAGTTAATTTGAACTCGGGTTTGGGCTGATGTGCAAGCTTGAGAGTGGGTTTCTTTTAATCCTTATGTCCCCCAATATGATCCCTGGCATTTACAGAGCTGTAAAGTGCAGGCTTGAATTTATTTTTGCGTTTTTAGATTTCTGAGATTACGGCCGGTTCCAAGATATGCGGCCGGCCGTAAGAGGAGATCCTTGCGGGGCCGTATAATAGAATCGCGAGTTAACAGAACCCCCGCAAGGAATCGCAGCCTTACGGGTGATTTACGGCCGGTAATAGAATGAGGCCCCAAGTCTAGTAAACAGAATAATAAATCTGTCTAGGGATATCTATTTGATAACATTCTTATGACTTCATCTTGTTTATAGGTTGTGGGTCAAAGGGGTCATTAGCTAATTAAAAGGGATGAAAATTCAAAGGTCCGAGAGCGCCATCTTATGGTTAAAGGAATAAACGTCTCTATAGAAAAATATATTCTTTATAAAATTTAAATAGGTGATGACATCATGAAAAGATTCTATTGGTTACTAGATACTTTAACTGATTTGGGATTCTGATAGGCAAATAAGCAAGAGGTATAATTATGGATAGAAACAGGATCTAAAGAAGGGAGACAAACAGGAGAGAAAAATAAGGAGAAAGAAAGTAAGAGATAAAACTTTTTATCTGTGGAGAAGCCAAAACAACTTTGGAATTAACCAGTGGAATTTTGTCATAATTGGTAATGTATAAATTGAGATATTTTATTTTATGATATAATTGAAAACCATTACCATAATTTCTCTGTTTGGTTTATTTCTTATCAAAAAGTTATTTAGATTTCCTTTTGTCATTGAAATTTATAAATCCGGATATAAATTTTAATACAAAATTAGATATCTCATTTTTCTTTTTGACCAATACAGAAAAATTAACTTACTTAGCTAACTTATGAATTATATTATAAAATACTTTACTATATTGTGTTATATTCAATACATTCCTGTATAGCTATATATTATAATATCATTAGATATTGTTAGTACATGCTAAAACGTTATTAAGAATGAATTTTATTAATTGATTTATCTGATTTTGTTCTATGGGTTGCTATTCCAGGTTTCATTGTTCATGTGAATGAGATACACTTTTATATTGAGATTTTAGGACTGTATAGAAAATATCATAAATAATAAGTATTACAATATGATGTATTAATTTTCTTTTATTATCTGGCTGGTTATACTGTGTTTTATCTGCATTTGATTTTGATATATTACTGTTTTTATTTGCATTTGATTTGATATATTACATTTTTCATTAAACTAGTTGATTTTGGTATTTTCAATAAATGTTATTTTATAAAAAGGAATATGTGTCTATAAATTGATTCTGAACTCAAAATTCATTATTCTATATTATATAGAAAATAATATGTCGTATTAATCCCGACATATTTGGAGGCCCCAGCGAGATATATATCTTTATAGACACGTGGTCAATTATTTAATTGATTTAAAACTTTTTATTGAATAACACTTGTTAAAAAGAGAAAAAAAAATGGCTGAAGGTGTTTTTGGTTCTGAAACAGTAGGAGCATTATCTTTAGATGACATAATTGGTCATGGTAAACAGGGAATGGAGTTGTTAATTAAAACTTTAATTTCAAATGTATATCCTGTTTGTGAATACAGGGAACAGTTGTCAGAATATTTGGTTAAAATACATCCTGAAATTGATGATGATACAATTGATGATTGGTTAAAAGATAAGAATTTGTTAACAACCGTGATGAGCACTATAAATGCAATTCAAATTAAATCAGAAAGAAAGAAGCATTTAGCTAGGTTATCTACTGTTTGGATGGAATTAGCCAGAAGCTGGAAATATCAAAATTCCCAAAAAGAAAATACCATAAAAGATTTAAATAATCAGATCCAAGAAATCTCTATTACTTGTCAAACTCTAAGAGATTTACATGGAGAAAAAACGCAGCTAGCAGAGCAGCAGTTTATCAAAATTAAAGAATTAAGGAAAAAAGTTGTTGAAACGACAGAGACATTTAACGCAGCCCAAGATTTAAATGGTAAATATTTAGAGAAATGCGATGAATTACAGGCAATAATAGATAAATTAGTAGCTGAGCGTGCAAGAGATACCGGTGAGGAAAGTCAAAAATTAGTTCAATTTGAGGAATTGTCTGAGAAATGTGAATACTTAAATGAGAAAGCTGAATATGCTGATAAACTAGCGCAAAAGTATGTTCAGGCTTGTCAGGATTTAAAAATAGAACAGAAGAAATTGCAACAAAAGATTGAATTCTTAACTCAAGAATTAACTGATAAGAAAATTCATGAGGCTGAGATACTTATAGAGAATAAAAAGATCCCAAAATTACTGACTGTAGCTAAGAATGAGATAAAACAATACCAACAGGATGTTGAAAATCTAAAAATGGATTTAAATAGTGCTCAAGATTATGCCTCAAGTAAAATTGTGATAAAGGACTTTAGTGATTCTGAGGAAGAATTAGAAGTAGTACCTTCAAGGAATAAACATAAACGATCACCTATAAAAATTTTACATAGCTCTAAAAATGAGACTGATAGTGATGAAGATATACGATCAATTAAAAGACTCTCTTTCCATGAGAAAGCCCAGGCTATAAGAAAATTAATTAAACCTTACACCAAAAATTCAAAATTGTCCATAGAAGACCACCTTAATTCACTAGAAAGGGTGATGGTTGAAATAGGGATAAGGGGGGCTAATGATAAAATATCATACCTCCCTTGGTCATTTGATAGCTCTTATACCTCATTTTTCACCTCTCTCCATGACAGCGATATAAATGATTGGGAGATATATAAATCTGAGGTGAGAAAATACTTTTCTGAGTATAGAAACCCACAGGCTGCTATGAAAGCAGTTCATAATCTCAGATGTAAGCCTGACGAAAGTCCAAAATAATTTTTAATCACATTAAAACACGCTTATAGACAGACTGCGAAAAAGACAGACCCAGAATCTCCTGAATTTAAGAGAATTTACTTCCATGCACTACCTTTGTACATTCAGAGAAATATGGCGCGTGATTTTGATGACGCCAAGCCTTTAAGTTGGTTGGTAAATGAATGTACTAAAATATATGAGATTCAGCTTGATGATGGGAATAATTATAAGCGAAGGGAGAAATTTAATAATCAAATTGTGGCAGAAATTTCTGTTAAACCTAATTTACAGTATGAAACAGGTACAAAATCTTACGCAGATGTGGTTAAAGGTTCAAACAAATCAAGTCAGGCACAGTCATCATTTAGGCCAGTAAAAATTGCAAGTGAAAAATCTCAAAATGCAAATAATGATTCTTTTTATGTTAGTCCAAATTACATGGGAGAACAAAATCTCCTAGTGCAGAAGGAAGATTAACCCCTCCAATGCCTAACACTTCAAATTATTCAGAGATTCAAAGGGTTAAAAGATATAGCCAAAATCAAAATTCTAAACCATCATCTAATTTAGAAGAGCAGGTTAAAATTTTGACACAACAGATGGCTGTATTTATGGCAGGATTTACTACTCAGTGAGAAATGATCCAACCCAAAATTCTCAAAGCCAAAGCCAATGACTAAATACTAATTGTGGAAATAGATTAGTGATCAATAACACAAACAGAAGTGATATTTGTGAATCTCTTGATTCAAATAAAAATATAAAAGTAGGTTCTAAAAAGAATGTTAATGATTTATCTTTTCTCCCTGAGTATCCTTTCCCTTCAGAAATTCCTATTCAGCAAGGAAGGGGTATTTTCAAAACCAAGGAAGATGACCCAGAAGATATAACTGTTGACCCTTTAAGCTCACAGGAGGTAACACAGATTGAACCAGAGTTTACTGGTAAAGGATTAATAGATGAAATAGAAGAGCATTGCAATGTCATGACAGATGATTTATTACCTGTTCAGTTTATTGAAAATGAAACAAATGTTAATCAGGAAATTGCTGATAAAGCTACAGAAATAGTTATAAATTGGATAGATCATACTCCACAATCTGACTTCTTAAATAAAAATAAACAATGGAAGAAGTTAGAGATGTTAAGACATACACATTTCTTATGTGAAATGGAGGAAATACAGAACCGATATTATGTTTCTATTGGTATACAGAATGTTGAAACCTTAAATCATAAAGCATTAATTGATACAGGTTCACAAGTCACAGTAATTTCCAAAGAGACATATGAGGAAATTGAGAGTAAAGCCAAAAAGAAAACTATTCTGAAACCATTCGTGGGAATTGTTAGAAATTTTGATGGTATTAAAGTTAATACTGTAGGCCATGTGTGGTTAGATATCAGAATAGGAAACAAACAAATGAAACATCCATTTATTATAGTGGATATTCCTAGTTACAAAATTATAATTGGGACTGATTTACTTAGAAGATTTAGTCCAGTAATTGATTTTATTGATGGTGTGATATGGTCACAAGTTAAATTTCCCATCAATTATGATCAGGTTAAACAACCTCATATGCAAAGAAACTGTCATGTTATTGAGAAAAAGGAGGAATCAGTAGAGATTCACTTCCAAAATAATCAAATGCCTGAAATGACAGTACTTAAATGTAAAGACATTAATGGAGAACAAGTAAATAATGAAAATGTGATCCAAATTGATCAGGCACATATTAAAAATATTCAAATAGAGGGAAATGTATTAACTATCTCTTTAAATAAGAACGATTCTAAGCCTTTAAACATAAGTAAACACTCTAGATTTCTAGTGGAAATAGAAACCAATGATGAAGGTTTATTCATTCCTGTTGATATTCCAGGTATGAGAAATTCTCAACAAGCAAAACTAGCTCTAAAACATAAACATAGCTATGTTAATGAGAGCTTGTTAAAACAAATAAAGAATACTAATTTAATCCGAAATACACAACCCGATGATCAATGGGTATATAAAATAGATCAAGAAACTTCAACTCATGCTATTATGGCAAAATGTTTATTACTTTTTTTCATTGGGGGTAAAAGGGTTATGCACCTATTCTTAGTTATTCAGGATTCCCAATATCCAATCTATATTGGAAATGATCTATTACATCGCGTTGCATCCCAAATTGATTTAATCAATAATGTTATTTGGTCTAGACTACAGGATAAGCCCTTAGAATTCCTAAATGACTCAGAAGCATTGAAATCTGCACAACAAATGCCTTATGCAGTAACCGTACAAATGGACCAAAGTGTTACAGTACCAGAGGGGGTGGCACAATTTCCTCTCCCTTTACAGGTAAAAAGGGGTCAAAAGATTAAAGGTATTGATGCCTTTGTAAACCTTAGTCATCAGATGCAACGAAAAGGCCTCACCCTCACTCATACACCTCTAATTACTATAACACAGGTATCGTTCATTATTCTGGTAAATAACACAGCATCCCATCCAATACATTTGGAGAAGGGATCCCTAATAGGTATGGCTATAGATTCTGAGTATTTTACTTCTGAGTTTATGAATATTGTTATTGGTTTGATACCAGAGAATTATGTAAATAATGACCAGATTATGGATCAATGTTTTGACACACAACCTGAGGGATTATTTACTGTCCAGTCTATTTATCCCTTTAGTTTCACTGAAAGTAACTGTGATATTATGGATAACGAACTTGTTTTTAACCAAACAATTGATGAACAAGAATATGAGAAGTATCAGAACACTGAGACGCAGGTAAGTATGATCACTACTGATTTGTCTACACAATTGGAGGAGACTTATGAGATTAGTCAGCCTGAGGTATTCCCTGGGTTTAGAGAAAGAGTTGAGGAACAGATAGCCTTAGCTAGCGGATGTTCTAATGACATTGAACGCCAAAAACTAAGACAAGTATTAATTGATTACCAAGATATGTTCTCTAAGGATTCATATGATTGTGGTTTGACAAATTTACATGTCACTAAAATTAAAACTGACCCAAATATGCCACCTGTATTTGTGAAACAATATCGACTCCCTCTTGCCTCTTAAGTCTAGGGGGATTATTAGACCGGTGCACAGTTCTTTTAATAACCCTATTCTAGGTGTCTTGAAACCAAATGGAACCTGGCGTTTATGCGCTGATTTGAGACAATTAAATAAACGGGTGTACATGTCTGCGTGGCCCGTTCCATATATCGATCAATGTTTAGCACAAATACAAGGATCTAAATTATTTACTACTCTTGATTGTGCCCAAGGTTATTGGACCATTAAAGTAAGTGAAGAGGACCAATATAAGTTGGCTTTCACCTTTGGGAAACAGCAATATACATGGACTAGAACCCCATTTGGCTTTATAAATTCAGGGCATGAGTTTGCTATATTTTTACATAAGGCAATGCCTGACGCTCAAGAGCGAGGGACATTAACATATGTAGATGATATCTTGATTAAAAATAACGATTTTGATAAACATATTTTTGAAATCAGATATGTTCTAGATCAATTGAAACATGCAGGAGTTAAACTGTCTCTTCAAAAGGCACAATGCTGCCGCACTAAAGTAAATTTTTTAGGCCATGAAATAACTCCTGAAGGTATAAATCCACAGAAAAAGAAAGTGGAAGCTCTTTTTAAAACCAGAACCCCTACAAATCTAAAAGAATTAAGATCATTTCTAGGTGTCACCAATTATTCCCGTTAGTTTATTGATAACTATGCAGAGGTAACTAGGCCTCTCATTCGATTATTAAAGAAAGGAGAGCCATGGCAATGGGGGGAAATTCAAAATCAAGTCATAAACGAATTAAAACAAAAACTCAGCCAGGCTCCTTGCCTAGTTTATCCTAAAATGGGTAAACCATTCTTTTTAGAAACTGGATATACTGATTTTTGTTTGAGCGCCGTTCTATATCAGAAATATGACCAGCATAGTAAAATTATTGCGTATGCAAGTAAGACATTATCACCTGTAGAGGTAAAGTTTAATGACTGTGAGAAAGCTCTGTTTGCCACAGTATGGGCCTTACAGAATTTCCGAAATGTTATCCAAGGTGACAAAATTATAGTAGAAACCGCTCATCAACCATTACAATACATTCAGAGTGATAAAATTAGAGCCGGTAATTTGTCAAATAGCCGTATAACCGCATGGACTTTATCCTTACAAGGATGGCCTTTAGAAATTAGATATGCACAGAATAAGAGGAATCCAGTGGCCCAAGGGTTAGCTGATTTACATGATTGTACCGCCGAGGATCCTCTTAGAGAAAATTGGTCCGAAGTGGACCTTATGAAGGAATACAAATTATCTCCCCATAAGGTATATGAAGAGGTATTATGTAATACTTTACCCACAGTTTACGTGGATGGATGTGCATATCATATTAAGGAGGGGGCAGATAACAAATTGGTTGCAGGAATCGGTAATGTATGGAAAGACAATATCCCGATTCCACCTGAAAGATATAAAATAGGATCTAAGACTAGTCAAATATCAGAATTGGTGGCCGTATATCGCGCTATCCAAACTGCAATAGAGCATGATCTTAAGGAGTTAGTGATCATCACTGATTCGGAATATGTCCGTAATAGTTTCGTAGAATACTTACAGGTATGGAAACATAATGAAATGACAAATGCCCGGATGAAACCAGTGAAACATGGTAGGTTAATACATACTATTGATCAGATGGTAATCTCTAATGGAATGACTATATATTGGAAGAAGACAAAGGGCCACTCAAAGGTAATGGGACTGGATAAAGAAGGAAATGATTTGGCTGATAAGTTGGCAAAACAAGGTGCCCTAGAGGGGGAGCTTGTTGATGTGGATCATCTTTTGGGTCCATTTCAAATTCAGGCTATAACAAGACAACAAATCCAAAAGAGTACAGAATTGTCTACAGCTCAATGGTCCCAAGATACTCCCAATTCTGATTTAATCAGTAGTCAGAAAGATGATCCAATCATAGGTATATTTTATAACCATATACAAGACCCAGCTAAATATCCTCTGAATGAGATAGATGTTGTAGGTAAAGAAAACCTGAGAATTTTAATGAAGTCAAAAGCCCAATTTAGCATCTTAGATGGATTGCTTATTCGTACATCTAAGAATGGAATACAGCAATGGGTGGTTCCTACTTCCTATAGAGGTCTAATGTTACAACATACCCATGATGCCCCAACATCAGGTCACAGAGGGGATAAAATCACCTATGAAATACTGCGAGATTTTGCATATTGGCCGCACATGTTGAAAGATGTCCAGACATATTGTCAGGGATGTTTGGTATGTCCCCAATATCAACCTAATACACCTACCCATAGAGCTCCTCTTCAGAAAAGAGGGATGTCTATGCCCTGGTCAGATATCCAAATAGATTTTATTGCACCAGTAACAACATCATCTAGGGGTAATAAATATATGCTAACGGTTACATGTATATTTACCAAATGGGTAGAGTGCCTTCCAGCCACAAATTGTAAAACTGAAACTGCTGCAATATTATTAATTAACCATGTCTTTTCCCGTTTTGGTTTACCACAACGAATTGAGTCCGATCGGGGATCTCACTTTTCCAGTGAAGTAATGAACCGTATGTGGAAAATCCTAGGGGTTAAGAGAAAATTACATATTTCTTATCGTGCTGCTTCTAGTGGTAATGTGGAACGGTACAACCAATCCATTATTAGTATTTTAAAGAAATTTGTGAAAGAATCAGGTAAAGACTGGGATATAAAATTACCTTTAGTATTAATGGCTATAAGATCTACACCTAGTACTGCAACAAAGATGTCGCCATTTGAATTAATGACGGGGAGACGTATGGTACTCCCACAACACCTTATTTATAGAACCCAAGACCATAATTTAGTGAATGCTGCTACAACCCATCAATATATAGAGGATCTGAGGAAACATTTACAGCAGGCATTTGCTTTTGCACAAAGAAATTTAGAGAAATCTGCTGTAAGTACTAAAACTTATTATGATCTTAAGACATCCCAAAAGGAATATGAGATCACAGATCAAATATATTTGTACAACTTTCAACGAAACCAAGTGAAAGAGAAAAAGTTTTTGCCTTCATGGAAAGGACCTTATACTATTATTGACAAAATTTCACCTGTTGTGTATAAAATACAAATTCCAAAAAATGGTGAAATGTTTGAAAGATGGGTTCATATTAATCAAATAAAAAGTTGTTACCCAAGATCTCAATTAAGGATCATTAACGGTACTCCTGATGAATAATGTGATTTTGAATACCCTGTCTAATAAGATTATCCTATTTTTACATTGTATAGAATACACTATTAAAACTTTTTGTTTTTATTTCCTTGTAATTGAAAATGAAAGAAAGAAAAACAACTCTGATATGGGTGATGCTGATCCTCTGCCAAGAGGTCCGAATGGAACCTATTGTGGAACCATGGCCCTTCTTCAGGAATCCAAATCCAAGAGGCTCTAGGGTTTATTCTCACAGGAAGGAGATTGACATTGCAAAAGATTTTCGGGAGCGTGGATCCACAAACAGTGATTGAAAGGCAATTTAACATATTTAACGTACAGATGGAGGAAACCAAAGTGTGGTATCGTGAACACATTGATCAATCACAAGCTACTGTAAAGGAGATGTTGGAACAATTAAGGAAAACTTTTATTCCTGAGTCTTACAGCTCCAACAGCCGACGCCCTAAACGATTTATCGGTTTCTTTATTGGGGCTGCAATAATGACTATACTTGGAGCTGTTATAGGTACCACTATATCAATAACAAACTCTATATCTATTGAAACATTAATTAAGGAATCTAGGGAACTTCGGGATTCCTTAAAGATGGTGCAAAGAGAATTGGAACTCCAATAACAGAAACTAAATGACTTAATAACTCTAGTGGATGAGACTATTATTACTACAATTTGCATTCCAAGGTTACTTCCCATTCAACTGACTTACATTGGAAGTACAGCGTATCAAGGGTTGAGCCTCTGTTTTTCCGTGAACCACTTACTTGTCATATTTACAACTGTAATAATATCACCTACTTTATTAAAGAGCAATATTATTTCAGAGAGGGGGTTATGTCAGAAATTCTGTATGAATAAAGTCCTATCCTATATGGATATTATAGTATAATATGATATTCCAATTATTAACCACTATTTTTATATCCACTGTATTAATATTTTATATGCTGTATATTTATATATGTACCTATGCATGCAATTCTATTAAGTGAATGTATCTATGTGAAAAATAGGTTTTCACAGCTGCCCACAAAAGAGCTATCCCATGATTTGAATAATTCTTTGTTCTATAAGAGATAAATATCTGAGGGAATTCCTAAGTTTATTAAGGTAATAAAAAAAAACCCTCCTTAAATTTTCACATGTGAAAAATTCGTTTCATAGACACCAAGTCTAGTAAACAGAATAATAAATCTGTCTAGGGATATATATTTGATAACATTCTTATGACTTCATCTTGTTTATAGGTTGTGGGTCAAAGGGGTCATTAGCTAATTAAAAGGGATGAAAATTCAAAGGTCCGAGAGCGCCATCTTATGGTTAAAGGAATAAACGTCTCTATAGAAAAATATATTCTTTATAAAATTTAAATAGGTGATGACATCATGAAAAGATTCTATTGGTTACTAGATACTTTAACTGATTTGGGATTCTGATAGGCAAATAAGCAAGAGTTATAATTATGGATAGAAACAGGATCTAAAGAAGGGAGACAAACAGGAGAGAAAAATAAGGAGAAAGAAAGTAAGAGATAAAACTTTTTATCTGTGGAGAAGCCAAAACAACTTTGGAATTAACCAGTGGAATTTTGTCATAATTGGTAATGTATAAATTGAGATATTTTATTTTATGATATAATTGAAAACCATTACCATAATTTCTCTGTTTGGTTTATTTCTTATCAAAAAGTTATTTAGATTTCCTTTTGTCATTGAAATTTATAAATCCGGATATAAATTTTAATACAAAATTAGATATTTCATTTTTCTTTTTGACCAATACAGAAAAATTAACTTACTTAGCTAACTTATCAATTATATTATAAAATACTTTACTATATTGTGTTATATTCAATACATTCCTGTATAGCTATATATTATAATATCATTAGATATTGTTAGTACATGCTAAAACGTTATTAAGAATACATTTTATTAATTGATTTATCTGATTTTGTTCTATGGGTTGCTATTCCAGGTTTCATTGTTCATGTGAATGAGATACACTTTTATATTGAGATTTTAGGACTGTATAGAAAATATCATAAATAATAAGTATTACAATATGATGTATTAATTTTCTTTTATTATCTGGCTGGTTATACTGTGTTTTATCTGCATTTGATTTTGATATATTACTGTGTTTTATTTGCATTTGATTTGATATATTACATTTTTCATTAAACTAGTTGATTTTGGTATTTTCAATAAATGTTATTTTATAAAAAGGAATATGTGTCTATAAATTGATTCTGAACTCAAAATTCATTATTCTATATTATATAGAAAATAATATGTCGTATTAATCCCGACAGTATGTTTTACATATACACTAAGTTGGCAATAATACTGTATATATACAGGAATACCTTGTTTAACACTCTAGATAGGTTCCAGGCAATAGGAGTGTTAGGTGAAACAGCTCTAAACAGGCCAGTTTAACATGGGGAATATAGGGATAGGGTAACTAACAATTTCAATTGAAATTTTATCCTTTATGTGAACTCCAAAGAAACAGAAAACTTAACACTAAAACAAACTGAACAATAGCATAAATATAAACTTTAAATTATTGATGTTGAAGCATCTGGCTCATCCTGGATTCTGTTTTCTTTGGAGAAAAAAAACAGTGTTATAGTGAATTAGAATGTTAAAAGGGGTCCGGCAGGCAAAAACTGCCTTATAGCAGGGCAATGCTATCGAAAAGCAGAGAGTTGGCAGGCAAATACAGCATTATAGAGGAGTTTAGCATTAAAAGGGTCTGGCATGAAAAACAGCTCTATGGCTAATCAGCTCTAAACGGGGTAGCTTTAAGCGGGGTATACCTATATATATAAATATGTATATATGAGGAAAGGGGGGGAGTCCGCTAGCGTAGTCTGTTCAAAAGATAGAATTGAACAATAGCAGGAAAAGGACTGGGTGGATGTGCTAATATATGTATAAAGTTGCTGATAAATATAGAAGTGAAGAAGAAAAAAGAGGCAACTAATAATATGCATATAGAAAACACAATAATATCAAATGCAGTGAGAGGGGGAGCTGATAAGTACAAACAGCTCATACGGTTTGACCACAAGATTGTAAAGATGTTACAATCATGAATGAAACGTCAAGGACATACCAAATCATTGCTGATCGTGTAGGACCAAAAGGATAATAGCGTGAAAGATAAAACTTGGCCTTTAATAAAATGTATGTAAAAAAACACAAATATGAAAAGTATGGGAAATGGTAAAAAATGTGTCATAAGACAGGCACAAAAAAACCCTAAGTGTGTGGTAATACTGTAGTACTAAATGTAGGGCATTGCAAAGGTAAGTGTCCTAGATAGCCAAAATTAGGCATGTGAAGGACCCCTATGCCCTAAGGAGGGACATGGGACAGCCACAACAGTGGGCACACACAAACAAAATCGTGTCAAGAATCATGAAACAAAGTATATACTAAGTTTTCCCTTCATATGCTTTCCAAAGAAAGGTGGGAACATTCTCTGATCTCGTGTTCCGAAACACTGTTAGCTATTCTCTCAGATTATGAAAAAGAGATTTTGGTCAATCTTGATAAAGAAATTAAGGAGTTACATGTTGAACTCAAACAATTTGAGACGAAATCAGAATTTTCGGAGGGGTATAACATCATCAAACGGGACATTGATAAGAAAGAAAGGGAAATTATACAGAACAAACGGAATAAAATGAACAGAGATATAAAGGACTTTGAGAAGGGACAAGTATTTAATTGGAACCATAAGGACAGGCGTTACAATTATCGAACCAGACAACCAAGGAGAAATAATTCCTTTAGAATGTCATCATCAGACTATGAATCATCTGCTCCAGAAGAGTCAGACAGTTCTAATAGCAATATGTTAAAAAGAAGGGAATATACGCAAGTGTCTTTTTTAGACAGGGGGCAAAGACGAGGCTACCCACTAGATCCAGTGTGAAACAAGAGAGGCCTCACCAAAGAGCTGGAAGAGGGAGAGTATGGTCCGCCCCTGACTCGATACAGAACACTCAGAAACAGAGAAACATGGGGGTACCAACCGACTGTCTCAACCAATCGACGGCGAATGGAAACCAAATAGCAATAGCCCAATTGAAAACTGTCAACAATTTGACAGTAAGTCCACATGACCAACACATCCATACTGTCATCTCGAATTCTAATAACAATATATCGGATCAATTACACATCGTCAATCTCACAGAGAGAATACTTACTTCAGATCAAATCAGAACCCTCCAAAGAGGATTATCCTTTTCGCCGACTAACTCCTTTGAGTTATTCAATGTAGCCAAAGATGTTAATCTCTTTGCCAGAAAGATTCTACAAATTTTTTTTTACCACAGAGAAGAGTCTGATCCCGAAACTATTGAGAAACAGACTTTTGAAGACCTGTGTGATTTGTTAGCAGAAATGAAGCAGTACAAGAACAGACACCTTTTCAACCCGACATGGGAACCTCAAATTTGAAGAAGAAATCCAAGTTTGTTCCACCCATGCATATCTGTCCACAAATAGACATCTATACCAAACTTGTCATCAATGATCTAAAAAAATTACCGACAATTTATGCCTCGAATTTAGGCAGAAAAGAACGAAGATGTATAGATGAAATGAAATCATGGAAAGACGTTGTGATCAAACCATCAGACAAGGATGGCAATGTGGTGCTGTGGCCAAGTGAACAGTACATTTGGGAAGCCATGAGACAGTTATTAGACTCAAGATGTTACAGGATGTTATTAGGCGATCCCAATAGAGATTTTCAGACAACTTATGATAATAATAGAATTTTTTCTGAGGCCCTTACAAATGGATTAATATCCAAACGTGAGTTTGAGTTCCTAGAGGTTGAAAAACTGAAAACAGCAACATTGTATCTACTTCCGAAAATTCACAAAAGACAAGTTAATCCACCGGGTAGGCCAATCGTATTGGGGAGAGGCAACTTAACAGAATCAGCCAGCAAGTTTGTTGATGCATGTATCAAATCTTTTGTGATCAGCCTCCCACCTTATATCCGCGATGCAATGGATTTTCTTAAAAGGTTGGACGATATTATACTCAATGAAACCACATATTTAGTAACTTGTGATGTCGAATCATTGTACACGTCTATCAAACATCAAGAAGGAGAAGAGGCAGTACAGTTCTTTCTGAGTATGAAATCTCAGTATTCGCATGAGAGGAACAAATTTATCATACAACTTTTACATTTTGTCTTGACAATTATTTTACTTTTAATGACAATTTTTTTTTGCAATTGAGAGAAACGGCAATGGGCACTTCATGCGCCCCAGCTTACGCCAACCTCTATATGGGGTGGTGGGAGCATCAAATAGCACTTGGAGACGACATGAATAAGTATACAGAGCATGTCCAGATCTGGTTAAGATACATAGATGATCTTTTTATACTTTGGGATAGTTCCAAGGAACTTTTGGACGAATATATGCAAAAACTCAATGACAACAATCTTAATCTCAAACTAACATATCAAATGGATATGAACAAAGTAGATTTTCTCGACATCACAATATTTCGAGGACCAAATGGTCAAATCTCAACAGACCTGTTCTGCAAAGAAACTGCCACAAACAGTCTATTACATAATGAAAGTTTTCACCTTCCTTCAACAAAAAAAAGTATACCATTCGGGGAATTTGTCCGTCTAAGGCGCAATTGCTCTCAAGTTGAAATCTTCAAAAAAAGGGCACAAGAATTGCGCAGTCGCCTCAAATTAAGAGGCTACAGCAACAGACACATTAAGAAGGCTTATCATCGTGCCCTCTACTTAGATTGAGACCCCTTACTAACCCCAAATCTAAAAAAACCTGTGGATGATAAAATCAGATTCATTGGATCTTACCATGCCCAATGGAAGCAAACTCTTAGTATACTTCATAAACACCTCCACATCCTGAGGACCGATGAGGATCTTAAACTTTGGTTTAAAGATGGAATCCAAGCAAGTTGGAAAAGATTTCCCTCCTTGGGTGACATGTTGGTATCAAGTCATTTTATCAAAGAGCAGACAAACAAAAAGGACATCATTAAGGGCAACTATCGCTGTGCACATTGCAGTAAATGTCCACAACGTGACAACTTTTTACGATAATACTGGACACAAACATTCTGTTCCACAACTTTTTAGTTGTAGTTCCAAACAAATCATATACGTTTTGGAATGCCCTTGTAAACCATCTAAAAAGTACGTGGGTATGACTACACGCGAGATGCGTAAACGCTTGGGCGAACACATTCGCAATATCAAAAACAGTAGGAAAGACCTGGAAAATTATAAGAAATTGACATCGGTCGCTAGACACTTCTTTCAATTCCATAAGTCTGATCCTACAAAATTGCAATGTTGGATGGTCCAACAAATTTCATTGGGCATAAGAGGAGGCAATTTGGAAAACGCCCTCTTAAAAGCAGAAAGTAAATGGATTTTCCTTCTCAACACAATGGCTCCGTCAGGTCTCAATGAGGCAATCAATTATTCTGTATTTTTATAAATAATTCCCTCTTCTCAATCATTTATATCAAGCTGATTGCCTAATTTTCTCACACATATTATTTTATGTTCTTGTTATTTTTTAAGTGCTTTATTATTATTATTATTTTTTTTGAGTGGATTCGTGGCATCATCATCTGGCCAGTATGTCGTTTGTGGTAGTTCATTAACACCATCCATACTCTGCCCCTTTTTTCTCGCCTATACTCTCTTATATTGTAATCCCTATTTTTTATTAGCCACTCATTATACAGATTGACTTTCACATTTTTCCTTTTATTGCACTTTGTAGTAATTATGCATTAGTCTTTGTCCATCTTACATAGCTTTGTATACTTGATTTAGTTTTCATCAGTTCTATTATCATGTTTTATTGTTATACTGTGTATTCATTTGTATTTTTCCCTTATTGGTTATTGATATCCAGTAACAGATATACCACTTAGTCTTTACACTGTATATAACAGCATATGGCTGTTCACCCTTTTTAAACCTTATTTTTTGTCTTCCCTTTTAAGGACATACAAGACACATGAGGGGTTAATGAGATCCCTGTTCAGGTATGTAAAGGAGGTAGAATCCTTGGTAACACAGCCCCAGTAGAAGCAATTTGGTTTGAAACGCGTGTTGGGCGATTCATAAGCGCATGCGCGATCGTTTTTTTGCTTTGACAGGCCAAGCCGCACTCGAGTGGGGGTGCGTGCACGTTTGGTTGGCGCCAGTCGCGGGTAACGCGCGAATATGTCACTGACGAGTGACACAGCGCTGTACTACGCCAGCCAACAGCGCGCAGTGTGTGAGACTGCTAGTTTACAGCCGGTGTATCTTGGGAGCATAGACTTGGGACCTCCTCAACAGTGAGTCACATTTGTTCATCATTTTAAGTCTGCCCACTTTTGGGACTTAGTATATACTTTGTTTCATGATTCTTGACACGATTTTGTTTGTGTGTGCCCACTGTTGTGGCTGTCCCATGTCCCTCCTTAGGGCATAGGGGTCCTTCACATGCCTAATTTTGGCTATCTAGGACACTTACCTTTGCAATGCCCTACATTTAGTACTACAGTATTACCAGACACTTAGGGTTTTTTTGTGTCTGTCTTATGACACATCTTTTACCATTTCCCATACTTTTCATATTTGTGTTTTTTTACATACATTTTATTAAAGGCCAAGTTTTATCTTTCACGCTATTATCCTTTTGGTCCTACACGATCAGCAATGATTTGGTATGTCCTTGACCTTTCATTCATGATTGTAACATCTTTACAATCTTGTGGTCAAACCGTATGAGCTGTTTGTACTTATCAGCTCCCCCTCTCACTGCATTTGATATTATTGTGTTTTCTATATGCATATTATTAGTTGCCGCTTTTTTCTTCTTCACTTCTATATATATATGTATACCTATATATATATATATATATATATATATATATATAGATACAGTATCTCACAAAAGTGATTACACCCCTCACATTTTTGTAAATATTTTATTATATATTTTCATGTGATAACACTGAAGAAATGACACTCTGCTACAATGTAAAGTAGTAAGTGTACAGCCTGTATAACAGTGTACATTTGCTGTCCCCTCAAAATAGCTTAACACACAGCCATTAATGTCTAAACCGTTGACAACAAAAGTGATTACACCCCTAAGTAGAAATGTCCAAATTGGGCTCAAAGTGTCAATATTTTGTGTGGCCACCATTTTTTTCCAGCACTGCCTTAACCCTCATGGACATGGAGTTCACCAGCGCTTCACTGGTTGCCACTGGAGTCCTCTTCCACTCCGTCATAATGACATCACAGAGCTGGTGGATGTTAGCGATCTTGCACTCCCCCCCCCCCCCTTTTGTTTGAGGATGCCCCACAGATGCTCAATAGGGTTTAGGTTTGGTGACATGCTTGGCCAGCTTCTTTAGCAAGGCAGTGGTCGTCTTGGAGGTGTGTTTGGGGTTGTTATCATGTTGGAATACTGCCCTGCAGCCCAGTCTCCGAAGGGAGGGGATCATGCTCTGCTTCAGTATGTCACAGTACATGTTGGCATTCGTGGTTCCTTCAATGAACTGTAGCTAGGTTCCAGGCAATAGGAGTGTTAAGTTCCAGGCATCTACCAACCCCCATGGGTGCCGGATAATTAAGAGTCTACTAAATATAAATATATATATATATATTATATATATATAGTATATATATAAACAATGAATAGTACATTAGTGATTCCATTTGAATGTCCAAAAATAGGGGTTGTCTTATACATGGCGGCATCTTATAGACAGAAAAATATGGTATATTTATATCTCTGTTGGAGTATAACTAGATTATACATATACATAGATTATAAGTATCTTTTAAATAAATATAAATATATATACATTTATATATATATATATATATATATATATATATATACACACCTACACACACACACACACATATATATATATATATATATATATATATATATACGGTATATATATATTGTTTTATATTGTGTCTTTAGATCCTTGGTGCTTGCCTTCACTTTCTTTTTCCTTAGTGCTGAAAAATAGACAAGGAGAAAAGAGGCTCCTCTAAGGTAGCAGGTTTTGCAAATGAGGAAAAATCTTTAAAAAGCAGGTAATCTCCTTACATTTAGGTCAGGTTATTCAGACCCTCAGATCCTCTCACTGTTCTCCTTGTGCAGGGTTATGTGTGCAGTCAGCTTTATGCATGCAGTCATCTGGGAGAGAAAGATGGTCAATAAAGCTTTAATACATAGTAAAAAAATAATATAAAAAGCTTCCATTAGGTTTAGTAATGTCCACAAATGGAAGATAACTTCCTTCAGTCCTCTGTGTCTGTATCTATACAGGTCAGCAGTATCAGCACTCCACCTGCTGTGGTTCTGTTTCCTGCTTTGGTTGTGGAACTTTGGTTGTGGAACTGTTTAATCACTCAACCGGTTTCACACTTGTGCTTCATCTGGAATGGGTGGTTGTGTTGGTCTGTTCTTCTATTTAAGTCATTATCTTAATTGACTTGAAAATGCTCAGAATTTACAATTGACTTCTCAATTAGTACATAAATGATAAAAATAAAAAAAATTACACCATTGAACACTTAAAACAAATATACAACTTTTATAAAATTACAAGGTACACTTAAAACATTATGAGCTTCATTAAATTAGCCCTCTTAGTTCTCTCAGTCCTCGCAAAAGGCATTTTTTTGCTGTTTGCGAGGACCAGTTCCCCAATAAGTCCCTCGCAGCCTGCTTTGCGAGATGACTCCGAAAAAATGGCCAAGAATAAGCTCGGAGAGAGCTACAGAGTCACACGCAGCCTTAAATATATGAGGTGAATCTCACACTCGGAAGAATCCTTACAGGCACAAAAAGTGCTAGCAAGGGCTCCTAAACCACATATGTGCTGCCTCGGAGCAGCCTGAGACAGCCGTGTGATGCTCCCCCCTGCTCCCTAAACACATCCCCATGCTGACCCCATGCTGCAGGGGTCTCTATCGGGACCCCTGCAGCCCCCCCACATCAACCCTTGCAGCGGGGGTCCCTGATCTGCATAGATCAGGCCCCCGCTGCAATTAAAAGTGTAAAATTCCCCACCGCAGCTCCTTAAAGGGCCCGCAGCACACTATTGGCAATCCCGGCCGCGGCGCCTAAAATTAATCCCCCTCTATGCTGACTTATAGAAAATAAAAAAACCTAAGACACAAAAAATAAAAAAATCTACATTACAGAAAATAAAAAAACCTAAGTCACAAAAAATAAAAAAGGAACATTACAGAAAATAAAAAAATACATTACAAGCCCCCCACCCACTACAGAAAATAAATAAATTACACACCTGAAAAGGAAAGACATACACAATACAACAATACATACAATACATACAATACAAATAAAATACAATACCCCCATCTATCTAACATACAATCTATTTAATATACACTAAATTCTAACTATCTAAAATACATACCCCTACCTATCTAATATATAATAAATCCTAACTACATACAGAAACCCTAATTCTAAGCTAAAATAAAATGATAAAGACCACTTACTTTTGTAGATGTCCCTTCAGATCACCAACCTAGGGGGAAAGAAAAATAAAAAATTAGTGCAACACATTAACATAAAATAAATAAACATTATACACATTCTAAATATTATACTCACCTTTCCAGCATGTCACCGTCCTTCTTCTTTTCTTCTCCGGCACGGCCCCTGTTAAAAAAAAAACATTAGATTAATACAATATACATATAAACATAACACAAAATAAAATCAACATAATATACATTGTACTTACCTCCCCGCGATGTCCCCGGCCTCCTCCTCTTCTGCCCCTCTTCCTCCTCTAATGGAGGTCCGCACTCGCAGACCTCCCCGATGCTAATGAGCCTCCTAGAGCCTTTTCCTGAAGGAAATTGGCAATGGCGGCTTCTGATTGGCTGAAAACACTGTCTATCAAATTCAGCCAATCGGAAGACGCCAATGTGTGAGCCAATCAGAAAGGGATACACTCCAGAATCCCACTCTGATTACATAATGCGCCTGTCAATCTTTATTTAAACCAATGAGAAGGCTTTATTGCCATCAGCCTATCACAATGGGATACACCCCCACGGGGTGATTGGCTGAAGACACCTGCGCCTTCTCATTAGCTGTAATACTGATTGACATTGACAACAGCCAATCAAAAGGCGCAAATACCTTCAGCCAATCACTCCGTGGGGGTGTATCCCATTGTGATTGCCTGAAGGCATATGCGCCTTGTGATTGGTTTAAATAAAGATTGACAGGTGCGTTAGCCAATCAGGGTGGGATTTTGGGATGTATCCCATCCTGATTGCCTCACACATTGACACCTTCTGATTGACTGAAATTTGATAGACAGCGTTTTCAGCCAATCAGAAGCCGCCATTGCCAATTTCCTTCCGGAAAAGGCTCTAGAAGTCTCATTAGCGCTTGTTTTTTTTTTTGGCCTGCGGATTGTTTCAGGGCCTAGCCGGGGCAGAAGAGGAGGAGGCCGGGGACATCGCAGTGAGGTAAGTACAATGTATATTATGTTTATTTTATTTTATTTTGTGCTATGTTTATATGTATATTTTATTGATGTAATTTGTTTTTTTTTAACAGGGCCGCGCCGGAGAAGAAAAGAAGAAGGACGGGGACATGCTGGAAAGGTGAGTAAAATATTTAGAATGTGTATAATGTTTATTTACTTTATGTTAATGTGTTGCACTAATTTTTTATTTTTTTCCCCTAGGTTGTTGATCTGAAGGGACATCTACCAAGGTAAGTGGTCTTAATTATTTTATTTTAGCTTAGAATTAGGGTTTCTGTATGTAGTTAGGATTTATTGTATATTAGATAGATAGGGGGATGTATTTTAGATAGTTAGGATTTATTGTATATTAAATAGATTGTATGTTAGATAGATAGATAGATAGATAGGGGGTATTGTATGTATTGTATTGTATTGTATGTATTGTATTGTGTATGTCTTTCCTTTTCAGGTGTGTCATTTTTTTTCTTTTCTGGAGTGGGGGGGGGTTGTAATGTATCTTTTTTATTTTCTGTAATGTTATTTTTTTTATTTTTTTGTGACATGTTTTTTTATTTTCTATAAGGTAGATTTTTTATTTATTGTGACTTAGATTTTTTTTTATTTTCTGTAAGGTAGGTTTTTATTTTTCTGTGAGTTAGGTTTCTTATTTTCTGTCATTAGAGTGGGGGGGTTTAATAAGGGGTAGGTAGTGTAGGTAGATAGTGTAAGTGGTAATAGATTAGTGTAGAGGGGGGGTTAGTTTAGATTTAATGGTTTATTGGGGGTTATAGTGTAGTGTTTGTAGTTAGTGTCATGATGGTCCTTTAGGACCGTCATGGCACTTATGTGGTTAATGTTAGGGTTTTAACAGCCCCATAAAGGTCATAATATACCCGTATGGGACTGATGGGGTTAAATAGAGGCTTATGGGGGTCTGTATTCACCCCCAAGAGTGACAGGTTTAATTAAGTGCTTATGGGGGTCTGTATTGACCCACATGATTAATAGGGTTAATTAAGTG
Source organism: Discoglossus pictus (assembly GCA_027410445.1). Lineage (NCBI taxonomy): Eukaryota > Metazoa > Chordata > Amphibia > Anura > Alytidae > Discoglossus > Discoglossus pictus. The sequence goes on from CM050163.1 coordinate 285,310,376, forward strand.
CTTATGGGGGTCTGTATTGGCCTCCATGAGTTATGGGGTTAATTACATGCTTATGGGGATCTGTATTGACCCCCATGAGTTATGGGGTTAATTAAGTGATTATGGGGGTCTGTATTGACCTCCATGAATTATGGGGTTAATTAGGTGCATATGGGGGTCTGTATTGACCCTCGGGAGTGACAGGGTTAATTAAGTAATTAAGGGGGTCTGAATTGACCCCCATGAGTTATGGGGTTAATTTTAGTTAGCCGGGGTTAATATTTTTTTGCGCAAGTCCTTTTAGGACCTTTACGGTCCTTTAAGGACCCGCAAGGCTGGAAATCTAAAATTTTAAATGCAGCGGGGTCACGATCGGTGCCGATTGGGTACCCCCGCTGCAAGGGGTTAATGTGGGGGGGCTGAGGGGTCCCTATGGGCCCCTGCAGCAAGGGGCTAATGTGGGGAAAGTTCAGGGGTCCCGATGCGGACCCCCAGCATAGAGGGGGGTTAATTTTAGGTGCCGGGCCGGGATTGCCAATAGTGTGCCGTGGGCCCTTCAAGGAGCCGCGGCGGGGAATTTTAAACTTTTAAATGCAGCGGGGGCCTGATCGGTTCTGATTGGGGACCCCGCTGCAATGTGTTAATGTGGTCGGCCTGCGGGGGTCCCTATGGACCCATGCAGCAAGGGGTTAATGTGGGGAAACTTCAGGGGTCCCGATGGGGACCCCCGCATGGAGAGGGGTTAATTTTGGGTGCCGGTGGGGTAGTTGGAGTACCCCCCACAGCAGGGCTTATGTGTGGGACTGCCGCGGAGGTCCCGTTTAGGACCCCCGCAGCAATTGATGAGGTGTGGGAGCCTGCGAGATCATCTCGCAGGCTGTCACTCCTCATGTAGATTTTCGCAGTGTTCACACAGATCGCCGTGCTGTGTAGTTCACACGTTGCTCGCAGCAGGGCTAATTTAATAGCGTCGTAACTTTTATAAATTTGCAGTACGTAGGATTTAAGTAGAAGCCTCTTATCTACGAGGCTGGAATTTAATAAGGCTGTATATGTGTTAAAATAGTTTCCTAACAATCATGATATAGTTTATTTAATAACTTAATTATTTGTGTGATTATATCTGCTTGCTGATTGCAACTGATAAATGGTGTCTTTTTCACATTTTGTTTTACTGCCAACTACTGTTACTTCATGGTACTGCAATTTGATAGTGACTTAGGGCCTCGTTCTATTAGCGGCCGCAGCCGTTGCGGGGGCCGCAAGGACCGGCCGCAAGCTATTCGGCTATTCTATTCCCTTCCGGCCGGGGGCTCCGGCAGGCTTGCGGCCGGCGCCTTGCTATCCCTTGCGACCGCTCGCGCCGGAGGAAAGCCTTTGATCTAAAACGGCCGCAAGAGTTTCGGCCGCAAGAAAGCCCCGGTTGCTATTCAATTGCTACGGGAAACCTCTCTGCAAGGCTAAAAGCGAGCCGCAGCTTACTTGCAGGAAAGAGGTCCCGCTAGCACCAATTAAGCACGAAATATAGCCCAAATAAAGCCATCCTGCACTTTGAGAAGACTATAAAGTGATTGTAGGTGTTAGCAAAAATAGCACAACATTCCCCTACACTCAAATCCGTAATTTTTGTATTTTCAAATTCTTGTCAAATATACGTGAACAAAGACCCGAGGGCTTGGAGCACCTCAGACCCGCAAAGGCTGCGGGATTAGCCTCCGTCAAGTCCGGAAATGGGTAAAATAGACCTACGGGTCGTAAAGGGCTAACTTACAAGTTGTAGCATCGAAAAGCCATTCTGTGCTTTTATTAAAAGTGAAAGTGATGTTTGGTTTCAGAATTAATAGCTCAACATTCCTGTAAGAAATTAACTAATAATTAAATAATTAATGTATAATTTCTACAAATAATAAGTTCTTTTGGACAAATCAATAAACGAACATATGAATAAGTTTATAATTAAAGATATATTTTGCATAAATCAATATACGGTTACACAATGGGTTTTAGACAAACAGATAGACAGTAGGGATAAAACGATATTTACAAAAAGATACTTATATGAATAACTACATTATTATTAAATACTACACCACAGGTCAGCAATATCTTCAGAGTCCATATCTTTAGGCCTCAAGTCACAGCACGGAATGGTTTCTACTCAGCTGGGCCCTCCTCTGGATGACTCTTCTGAACACCTCTTCATGGACACCCACACTTCTAGACTTCTTGGACTTCCAGACATCCAGCCTTAGACCTTAGACTCCAGACATAGACTCACTAAACTCTCTGGGCTTTTTGTATATCTTTCTTGGACACTCCCCCTTGATATGTGACTGTACATCTTATTAAAATCATCTCACCTTACCCCAAACTCCATAAAAATTCCATAGATGGGAATCTCACACACCCAACCCAGATGTCCCCTTGTTTACATATAAACACCCTGGGCCAAGAGTCCTTGTTATTATGTTGTCTATATGATAGAGTATCCACCACACCCAACTGTTCTTTTGTTTACCCATAAACAACCTCAGGCATAAGTCTTTTGTTACAGTATGAATGGACTAGAAAGTTTCTCAGGGATAAGATGGTAGTTGACTAACACAATCTATATATCATAAATAAAGATTTATACGACTACATATATTTTATAAGATACACTTATTAAAGACAAATGTTTAAAAATCTTCACTGTATAAGCCATATCTTACATATCCCCACTTAGAGAGCGAATGATACAAAATATAGAATGAGCTCTCTCAATTTACACAAACAAATATGGCCTATTGTGTATAGACCCCCTGTGTGTGTGTGAGATTTCAAAGTAATACAGTTCACTGAGACAGGAATGATCTGATAACAACCAATACTTTCTTTAAATTTTAGGGTTCTGTGAGGCAAATTTTGACTAATTATGTATGCACTCACAGTATGCATTCTATAATATTCATTTATACTCCTGTGGCTACTGTGTAAAATCACATCACCCTCCCATAACTATTGCAAATGTATCCCTCAGCCACAAGATCTGTTTACACTTCAATACCACTTCTGTGTGCCACACCCAACGTCCACCATTTTGTTCCTGCATTGTTGCATCCATGTGTCAGCATTTTCATCCATGTCCCATCCTCTGACCCATATTGGATCTTATTGAGAGGTTAATGTTACACATAGCTATCTTGCTTTAAAACTTATGCTGTCTTTTTTTTATTGTGTGTATTGAAGAAACCACTCAAAGGACACTTTATTGTTAGCACGTGTGGATAGAAAAAGTGTGTAGGTGATTGTAGCACCTTATAAGGTACTTTAGTGAAAACATTAAATGTGACTCAGTATTCACTCAAGAAATGGAAAATGTGTGTGATAATCTCTGTGTAGCTTCAGGAAATTATAAGACCTACAACTACATTTAAAGCATGCAGCAGGATCTTAGTGGAATCACTAAGGTTGTTCATTTCACACATGTCTCAGAGTCTCCATCACTTTCAAGTCTGGTTTTCTAAAACAAGATATAGAAAATAATAAAAACAGCAGATCATAATAACCAACATTCCAACCGTTCCTAAATTGGGGTGATCTAATTCTAAAATGGTCTGTGTCCCTAACAGAGATAAACAAATAAAACAAGAGGTAAACGAATGACTGACCAATGCGGTATCATACTAATTGTCTAATTGGTAGTACCAATTGAATGTAAAACAAATATCAATTACACATCATTACTAAATTACTAAATTATTATTCATATAAGTATAGTATATTTACATTTATATCCATGTAGCTCCAGAATGTACTAGTTCTTAAACTATATGAATACTGGTGAGGTTCCTTTGTGTGCCAAACCTCCTTCAGAAAAATATATAAAAAAAACAATGTTTAAAAAAAATAATAAAAAAAATAAAAAAATAAAAAAATGATCCAGATTGAATGATTCCTTTATACTTTAAAATGTCCCCACCTAGAAAACTTAGATTTTATGAAATGGGTGTTGGGATGCATTATTTTTTTTTCAAAAGAAAGGATACCATGCAATCTGTATAAACATATTTTAAACACTTGCTGCCATTCATAAAACAAGCAAAACAATTAATGAGGCTTTAAAAACACAAAAATAAGAGTGTATAACTGATTCTCAAAAATCACAGTTAAAATGCTCTCTTGCATGTACAGTCCTCATTGTGGCAACAGTTTTAAAAAAATTAAAGTAAGATTTATTCAGCAAAAACAAAAAGTAGCTGACAGTGCAGACGTTTTAAAATATGTGTATAAAATAACACACAAAAACTATAATTTGGAATTTGTCCCACCCACACTGTATACAAAAAAATGTAAAAAAAATAAATAAATAAATATATTTATAGAGGCTTGTCCTTAAAAATAAAAAATAAAAGCGAAGGTCCTCTATTATATATTTAAAAAAAAAAAACCTGTAGAAGAACTTTTGAAAGGTCATTTACTGGATCTCCTTTCCTTCCTTTTTCATTTGCCCATTTCTGTTTTCCTGTAAAAATAAAACTTGGTAATCAGTTAGTTTGGGAAAGATTGATAAGTAAATCATTTTCTGTACTATAGTTTGATTTACACTGATTCGGTTCTGATCTTAGAGCTTCTAATTTTTTCTTGAACACATCTCTTTCCTGTTTTAATGTAAAATTCTCAGCCTTGAGCAATTCATTTTGAGATTTCAGTACATGATAAGGAACAAATGGAGTATTTGTATTTATTCTAACTCTCAAAAAAGAAAAGTGAGGATTAGGATGTCCCTGGGTGTCTTCCACCCCAATATACAATATACAAAAAAAGTGGGATAAATATATACAAGAAATATTATTTTATTAAGTAAATGACAGCGGCGTATATTAAAAACAGTGAGTGTAAAAACACTAGTAGGGGGAATAAAAAAGGGCAAATGTAAGGAATAGTAAAATACCCTAAGGCACTGGTATTGTGCAAAATATAATCCTTAAGTAAGTGGGTATAACTATTCACACCTGGCGGGCGAGCAATGGAAGTTGTAAATAAGTATCAGGGCATAAAAGCCCTATAGTATCCTAAATAGTATATTTGTAAAGCACCCTTATGCCTAAATATATGTCCTCCAAGTGTCCAGAGGGTACATTAAAGAAGGCAATATATTGCATAGACATGAAGTATGGGTCACTAAATGCCTTACTGATACACCTATTGCATTTAAATGAGGTACTAGAAGATTGTACCTATAAAAGTCAAAATTGCAAAGAGGCTCAGCCTAAAGTGCAGACAAGGTTGTCTTAACTAGTATATACTACCCAGCATGTGATCCAAACCGTGTCTGTATAGACTAGTTGGTATCTAACTGTGGTATGGCACAAACAAGTGCCTAAAGCTGTATAAAGTAGATTGAGGCTGTGCCCCGTTTCTAGGGGTTACAATGGGTAGTATCTGATACTTGCAGGCATGCTATGTCATTAGTGTGGTATAAGGGGCTTTAAACTAGGCCGTAATAGGAGCAAAATCGTGCTTCCTAAAGGGACTCGACCGCCAGGTTTGCAGCGCACATGCGCACGTCTAACGTGATGACGTGCGCAGCGTCGTTGCTAGGAGCCTGACGCGTTTCGACGTACCACGTCTTTGTCAAAGGAAAGTTGTATAACGCTGTCTCCAAGAGCTTTATATAGGGAGCTGTCGCCTAGGCAACATAAGAAGGAATGAATACTTTGCCCATAACGGGCCAGAAGGGTAATGAAGATGGTATAAATAACCATTATAATATGCACAAGGGGATAATAAGAGAGAGCATAGGAACAACACTGATGTGTGCATAAAAGTGTTGATAATTCACACAATATATACAAGGGACTAAAAGTGTACAGAGGCTTAGGAAACACAGGAATGTAGGCACTTGCACTTATGGTTGATACCAGTGTATCAGACATATAGAGGAACTGAGGGAGTAAAAGAAACTATGAAAGTATGTAATTAAACAGTAACTACATCTAATGGGTAGAATGCTGTAGAAAGGGTCTGAATAAAAAAGAAAAAACTGCTAAAAGAATGCCACTAAAGGGCAGTTATATAAATAAGTATAAACTCCATTGTATAACTAAAAAGGTGACAAACCAGGAGATAAAGACTGCATAATGCAAATGTGGTCATAGATAGTGGCGTATTAAGGGATGTGAAAGTGAGAGCTGAGAACCTAGTATTAAGGTTAATATAAATACTAAGATATGTGCTACCTGATATAACAGGCGCCTATAACAGGTGTACTCGTGTATACAGAAACCTAAGTGGTGGGTGCTAATATATTTATGGTCCATCCAAATAGGATGCACTTGAGGGTAGGGGACATAAAGATAGTCACAGAAGTGAATAAAAATAAAGGTGAAAAAATAATTAATAAAGTGAGGGTTAAAATGTGTGGTGTATCAATAAAACAAGATTAAGGCCTAATATAAACGGTCTAAGTGACATAAAAGAAAAAAGGCCCAACTTTTAGATGAAAGGCGTAAAAGTAAATCCCTCATTAAGTCCATAGGGTGCTTGGGCCTTCAATTGGTAAATCCAGCGTGCTTCACATTGTAATAATTTTCTCTCCAAGTCTCCTTGTCTTGGGCCTATATGGACCTGGTCTATTGCACAAAAAGATAGAACATCACTTTTGTTGTTATGACAATATTTGACATGGCGGGCAATTGGTGTATCCAATGCATTCTTGATACTGTAAATGTGCTCGCCAATTCTACGGCGCAACTGGCGCCTCGTTTTTCCTACATAGATCTTCCTGCAAATACAGGTAGCCACATAGATAACCGCCGTAGAACAACAATTCATGAATTCTTTTATTTTAAACTTTTCCCCAGTAATAGGATGCTCATATACTTTCAAAGGTGTAACATAGCTGCAAAACTTACACTTGCTGCATTTGAAACACCCTGTTAGGGGTTTTAACCAGGTCCCTGGTTTCAGTTCTTTAAAAGAGCTATGGACCAATCTGTCTTTCAGGTTTTTGCCCCTACGGTATGTGATGGAGGCCTTGGGCGTTAAAACATCTTTTAGATCATCGTCACTCCTCAAAAGGTGCCAATGTCTGAATAGAATATTTCTCAGCCTCAGAGTCATAGCCAAAAGTCATAATACAGCGAGATAATTTGCTTTCCTTATCTGTATTATTGTTAAGACCATTAAGAAGTTCAGATCTTTTGCAGTTGGATGCATAATTGAAAGCAGATTTGAGACATTTCTTTGAATAACCTCTGTCTCTAAATCTAGTTCTTAATTTATCTGCCTCTAGTTTGAACTCTGTATCAGAACTGCAGTTCCTTCTTATTTTAAGGTATTGACCTCTTGGTATCCCCCTTTTAAGGGGTTCAAAATGCTGGCTATCCCAAGTCAACAAAGAATTTGTGGATGTATCCTTCCTATACGTAGTGGTTGATATCTTTCCTTCCTCGTCTTTTGTTATCAACAAGTCTAGAAATGTAATGGAGGATATGTTTAGTTCGTAGGTAAATTTAAGGCCCAGATCATTGGTGTTTAGGTCAGACATGAACTGTTCAAATTCAGGCTTAGTGCCTGTCCAGACCACTAACACATCATCAATATAGCGCCGCCATATTAATGCGTGCTCAGAGAGTGAGGATGTAGATTCTTGAAAAACAAATTTCTCCTCCCACCAACCCAGGAACAGATTGGCATAACTGGGAGCACATGGAGTGCCCATGGCTGTCCCTTTCTGCTGGTGGTACCATTTGTTATTGTACGTAAAGTAGTTATGCTTCAATACAAAATCCAACAATTCCAGGAGGAGTCCATTAAATTTAGTATGGACAACACCTTTCATGCTTAAAAAATAACCAAGGGCCTCTATACCGCATACATGCGGTATACTGCTGTATAGGGCCTCTACATCAATAGAGGCTAGCCATGCTGAGTTAGGTATATGTAAGTCTTCCAACTGCTTTAAAATGTCATTAGTATCTTTGACATAAGAGGGTAGACTCTCTACCAGATCTCTCAGATAATGGTCGATAAATATGCTGGCATTATGAGACAAGTTATCGGTGCCAGATACAATAGGCCTACCAGGAATAGGTGATTTCTTTTTATGTATTTTGGGGAGGGAATAGAAAATCGAGATAGTAGGAAATTTGGGGTATAGGAACCTATAGGTTTGTTCATCAATAAGGTCTTCTTTTATTGCATTATCCAAAATAGTTTTCAGGAGTATCTTATACTCATTAGTTGGATTCTTTTGAATCACCTTATATGTACTATTGTCACCCAAAATTTTATTACACATATCTCTATATTCCTCATTATTCATAATGACAATGTTGCCCCCCTTATCGGCAGGCTTGATTTGTATCTCCTTGCACTTCTCCAGTTCTTTTAATGCTATGAATTCACTACTAGTTAAGTTGAATGATTTTTTCAATTTGTAATAGTCTATATTCTCAATCTCTAAAGTGGTCTGCTGAAGAAAGACCCAGATATTGGCATAGTCTTTCATTCCTGGTGTAAAAGTACTTTTATTTCTCTAGGTTTTAGATTTGACTGTACTCATTGGATCAATCGGCTCATTCTCTTTTAACAAAGACAACAGAGATTGTAAAGTTTCTATGTCTTCCTTTCCCACACCCAGATTCATACATTCTCTCTCCTCTTTTAATTTATGCAGTGCTAGCTTACGGGCAAAGAGGTTTAAATCTTTTATGTGCGTGAATGTATCTGATCTGGATGTTGGGACAAATGTCAAACCTTTCTGTAACACTGAGGTATGATGTATATTGAGGGGAAAGTTAGACAAATTGACTATCTGTGAATTCATAGCAGGGGGGTTAGAGGGGTTAGGAGTCAGGCATTCCTGTTTCCCTTGGATCTGAGTGTCCTCTCTGGCCACCTCACAGGGATCCCACCTCTCTCTAAAAAAGGTTGTTGTTGTTCATTAAATCTAGGATTCTCTCTAGTCTGAAGATTTGCTCTTAATTCTCTCTTTTCTGAGGATAATTTCCTCGTCTGTTCCTGGTGTTATAGGGATGAAAGTCATCATTATCAGAGTTCTCAAATTCTGAAGAGCTAATGTCAGAATTTCTTTGGTTAGCATTCTTTGGGAATCTTCTAAATATCCTGCCATTTTTAAAATCAGTCTGATCCCTCCAAAATTTCTTTTGTTTGCGTTCTTTAATCTCTTTCTTAAACCTGTCTATATTCTCATTCAACCTTGTGCAAAACATATTGTACTCAGGTACTTCACTGAATTTACCAAACTCTTGTTGGTATAATGCCAACTTTGGTTTGATGATTTCTAAGTTTTGCTGTTCGGTCTCAATTATAAGGGACATAAGTTCAAATGAGCATTTTAACAATATTTCTTGCCACTTCTTAGTGAATGTTTCATTCGACAGGTTACTAGCTGGGCTAATATTTATTCTAAGTCCTCTAGGGACAATTTGATTTTTTAAGTAGTTTTGCAGGCTACTGATTTCCCATATAGATCTTAGTTGCTTTTTTGCAATTTTTAACAATTCACCAAATTGATCTTTAATGTTCCTCTCATTAGCTATGATGGATTGGGCCCTAAAGCCAAAGCTCTCATCGGCTTCCCTTTGAAGTGAATCCACGTCTATATTATTTATAGCTGAATTCGCCATCTCAGAAGAGAGTTTAGTATAGTCTACTTGCTCCCTGGATAAAGCTCAAATAAAAGCAAGTCTGAGGACTAAAAGTCACTTGGGTACAATAACAGAATCTAGGTAAGTAATATGTTTCCTCTATGTGGATTGAACCACTAATCACTATCAAAAAAGAAAAGTTAGGATGTCCCTGGGTGTCTTCCACCCCAATATACAATATACAAAAAAAGTGGGATAAATATATACAAGAAATATTATTTTATTAAGTAAATGACAGCGGCGTATATTAAAAACAGTGAGTGTAAAAACACTAGTAGGGGGAATAAAAAAGGGCAAATGTAAGGAATAGTAAAATACCCTAAGGCACTGGTAATGTGCAAAATATAATCCTTAAGTAAGTGGGTATAACTATTCACACCTGGCGGGCGAGCAATGGAAGTTGTAAATAAGTATCAGGGCATAAAAGCCCTATAGTATCCTAAATAGTATATTTGTAAAGCACCCTTATGCCTAAATATATGTCCTCCAAGTGTCCAGAGGGTACATTAAAGAAGGCAATATATTGCATAGACATGAAGTATGGGTCACTAAATGCCTTACTGATACACCTATTGCATTTAAATGAGGTACTAGAAGATTGTACCTATAAAAGTCAAACTCACTGTTTTTAATATACGCCGCTGTCATTTACTTAATAAAATAATATTTCTTGTATATATTTATCCCACTTTTTTTGTAAATTTATTCTAACTCTACCATTTGTTGCCCATCTGTTGTGACTAGGGCTATTGTTTGTCCATCTTGTATTATGCGGCCCTTTGTTTGAATTAGGGAGGGGATGTAACACATTTTTGCAGTCCCTGGCAAAATGTCCCAATTTTCCACAAGCAAAACAAGAGATTTGATTTGCATTGCTAAACATCTTTGTTTGGGGTGGGGTGGTCTTAACTACACAAATTCTGCCTTTATTTCTATTTATCTCTCTTAAACTGCTCTCTGCTCTCTTTAGATAATGTAGAGTTTTTAAAAAGTGATTGTTTGTAGACACTGTAAACCCAACAATATGTATAATTTCAGGCAGACATCTTTTTAGTAAGGCCTTCTTATAAATGTGGTCATTCTGATTAGCCTCAGTATCAGAAGGGAGTGTAAGTTTATACAAAGTGAATAATCTATCACTATACTCTTGTACAGACTCTCCCATCTTCTGAGTACAGTTACCAAACACAGAATGATGATCCAATTCATCTATACCCAGTACATTTAAAATCTCTTTAACCAAATGCTCTTTAGATCTAGGCTCTGCAAAAACATCAGAAGGCAAACTAGATTTTAAGGATTGATCTAAAGAAGCCATAATCACAGCAAATGCATCAGTCTCAGTTAAATTTGCATTAAATTTTAAAAACGTTTCAATTCTTATCATGATTTCAACAGCATCATTATGAAAACCTATATAATCTAGAGTTTTGCTCAAAGTCTGAATTTCACTAATAGAAAGAGATCTATTCACAGTAGTTTCAGAAATGACCTGCCCATGTGCTCCTCTCTTGAGCTCAGTAGAAACTGCGCCATTTTGAAACAATCATTTTTACTTTTCTTAAAAACTTTGCAGTCCACTTTCTGGAGCTCTGTCTCTTTACATTTTGCTAAACATTGACTATAATCAGTATCCTTTTTACAAGAAACTAAACTTCTTATTGCACTTTCTGCATCTAGCAATCTATCCACAAGTTCCTTATTTTTTCGATGTAGTTGCTCATTTTCTTGCAATGTCTTCTGATTATCTAAACCCAAAGAGTAATGAACAGGGTATATTTACAATTTGGCCAACAAGTTTATTAAATCCATAATTAAATAATGACAACGGCGAAAAATAAAAAAGAAAGATTAAAAACACTCTAAAAACAATGGAAAAAGATAAGTCTCCTCTGAGAAATAGTGATAAATTACCACTTTAGACAGATATCTAGAGACTAGGACTTTCTCTTGGAATATTTAGAGGAGAAATGTAATGTTCCACTACAGGTAACTCTGTCCCAACATATCACACAGTCTATTATATTATCTTATATTAGATTTGCCCAGAAGGGCATTTAATGCAGACTTGTTTATTGTGAAGAAAGAATATTGGGGGTAGTATGGTAGGTGGTAGCAGACACTGCTTAAGATATAAGTGAGAAGCCAGGTAATTATGTTATTACTATATGAGAACTACAGGAGACTGGTTCTTTAAAATATCTCCTATATATCATATTAAGGATTGTAACATGCCAATCCTGATACGTTATAACTTCTTATACCCACATATTAGTCTATGACTTGACTTAAGCTTAAGCAATAATAATATCTTCACTGTGGGGATAGACCCTTCTAGTGGGATAATATGTCCTTAATAGTTCCCTATTCCGGGATAAACGTATCTCATGGTATTTGATATTGGCTTCTTAGGCATAAAGTGGCTAATGCATAAGTCCTGGATGCTTCTAAATACACCATACTACATTAAAAACGAGTTGCCTAACTAGTGCCATGTTTCTTAATAGAGACGCTAATGCTGCATGGCTTCACTTCCTAGTATAGCGTGGACAGCGTCGTGCGTGATGACGCACGTATGCGTGTAAACGCCTATGCCTGACGCGTTTCAACGTGCTGTGACGTCTTTTTCAAAGGGGGAGGCGATAGTGTCGTCGCTGATCTTATATAGTAACTTGGTTGCCTTGGAAACCAGTACTGGAATTGTGGTTAGGTAGAGGCCATGTTTAAATAGAATAAAGGCCTCCTATAATTATGTATATAATATACATCAAATTTAAATGAACCAAATGATATAAGCGGTTCAGTCTGAAGCAATAATTAAATAGTATAAGAATCTGGGAGTTTGGAAGAGAGACATCGGGGTGATAACTCTGGTCATATATGTAGTACAATATAAAGGGTAAACCTTATATTGGAAATTGTTTGGAATAAAGGATCAGAATATAGCATAGCAATCCTTTCTGTGATTCTATCAATATACCATAAATTTCTTACCAGAATAAGATAAGTGGGCTAGAAGTACAAAAGATCTAAAAATTTAATGTATCAGAATTATATATTGTAAAGAAGTGTGGCGGCTATAGAATATGAGAGGGTAAATATACAATTAGACTTCCTGTTTGTCACGATCTGCTTCTTCTTGGGGGCTTGATATGAACCTAGTTCAAACCTACCCCAGCAGAATCATGTAGTTCCTGTTCTCTGTGGCACAAAAGATGGCCTCTTAAGAGGGCAAGGCCCAAAAGCTACAGGCAAAGAATACTGGATCCAGGTTACTTAGTGGCCCATAGCAAGACCACTCCCCAAGTCAGGATACAACACACAGAAATAGTCTCACACCTTGTTTATGTGAAAACTATCTCTCAACAACCTTTATTTTGGAAAACACCATCTTTTAAACATGCATACAAAATTACCAGGAGGGGCTACCTTTAGCCAGCCCCTAACTGCCTCTGGCCAATCAGGCAGGGTCCCTACGTGGGAACCATGAGACACCTCCCAGGTCTGCCCACTAGGTGTGGCTACCTAATTCATTTGGTCTCTGACTTTCAAGGGAGAAACATCTCCCTGCCCTCTGGACTTTGCCCTGATTCTCTGAGTGAGAATCCCTGTAGACCCCCTGGAGTTATGGTGCCTCTATGTCTGTGGAGATCCCTTTGTTCCTGACTACTATCATTTCAAGTGTTTACCTTCAGGGCCATATGGGCAACTCCTGACTGAGAGTTTATACAATGGGGGAGGGTTGACTAATCAAAACATAGCTATCACTCCATAATACAATATACAATATAATACTCACATATTATAACCCATAACATATTTCCCCATTAATATATTATACCTAGGATACATAATAACCATGTACAGGCAACATATAACCACACAATAACACATAATCCCAATGTAACAATGTCATGCTCCCTTGGACATACTCACAAACCACTGACAATATGAGTCCTTAAACAATTAAATCATGACACTGTTATTAGGAGGTAATAGTGGATAGAAGTTATATTGTGTTATAAGGAAGTAATAGTGAATAAAAGTTATATTATCATATACCCCCATAAAGTGGAATAGACTCACTACATTGTTGTAGTTACTAAATATAAAGTGAACACACTACATTATTGTAGTTGCTAGATAACTATTAGTGAAAAAAACTATAAAAGTGATAGTAGTGTAATACTGATATAAAGGAGATGTATCTGTAATGAGAATGTGCAAATAATGATGAATAAAATAGGTATAAAGTGTAGGCCTGGGCCTAGGTGTGCTATATACAATATATGAGCTGAAATGAAAAAGGCCTTCAGCCATCACTATACTAGTGATACATGTGTCATAGGGTTTGTAGCCCCTGTCGTTCTAGTGAAAACCTAACAAGAAAGTCTATAATTCTTGTCTAAATGTACAAAGTAAACATCTATGTGCTTATAATTAGAAAGCAAAAATAATGTTGGGAAAGTGAGTAAGTGGGTCTTCTGATTCTACCCGTATATCAGAAGCAAAGTGATAAACTAAAGAAAACCACTATTTGAGCTAATGTGCTTGCTATCAATTCCCTTGAGTATAAATGATGATAATAAGGATAAAAGGTCTATGTTTATCAATATTAATGCAGATAAATGGAGTAAATGAGAAACCTTCATTTAATCCCCTAGGTGTTTGGGCCCTCAATTTATAGATCCATCTCGCCTCACATTGTAAAAGTTTCCTTTCAAGGTCTCCTTTTCTAGGGCCTGATTCTACATTATCAACCACACAGAAACGAAGAACATTACTGTCATTGTTATGATAGTATTTGATATGGCGTGCAATGGGTGTGTCATAGGAGTTATTAATTGCATATATGTGTTCTCCTATTCTGCGGCGCAGCTGTCTACGGGTTTTGCCTACGTAGATTTTATTACAGAGGCATGTTGCCACATATACAACCCCTGTAGATAGACAGTTGTAAAATTTGTCAATCTCAAAAATCTCCTTGGTAATGGGATGCTCATATCTTTTAATGGGTTTTATATATTTACAAAAGCTGCATCGCCCACACCTAAAACATCCTTTAGGAGGTTGTAACCATGTTTGACGTTGTATATTTTCTTTAAAATGGCTATGTACTAGCATATCCCTGAGGTTAATACCTCTACGATAAGTAATGGGGATTCTAGTTGGTAAAATATCTTTAAGATCTTCATCGCTTAGTAGTAAATGCCAATGTTTACCTAGGATATTTCTGATAGTGTCAGAATCATATCCATAGGTCATAATACACCTTGGTGTGTTTTCTCCTTGTCTCTCTCTGGTCTGTTTCTGTTTTGATTTTATGGGGGTGATGTTTGTGGTTGTATCTATCCCTTGGATCTTATTCATTGTATGAACATTGAGCAAATCTGCTCTATTACAACTCAGGGCATGCTGGTAGGCCAGTTTCAAACATTTTTTAGGATAGCCTCTTTCCTTGAATCGTAGTCTCAATTTGTGAGCTTCAATTTGGAACTCCTCCTCTGTGCTGCAGTTTCTACGGATACGCAAGTACTGTCCTTTAGGGATGCCTCTTTTGATGGGTTCATAGTGTTGACTATCCCAGTGTAGTAAGGTATTTGTGGCTGTATCTTTTCTATAAGTAGAAGTAAAGATGTTACCATCATTATCTTTATAGACTTTTAGATCAAGAAAATGTACCTTCTCTTTATTAATCTCATGGGTAAATTTCAAACCCAGAGTATTCTCATTTAGAGATTTCATGAAGGTTTCAAATTCCTTTTTTGTACCTTCCCATACAACTAGGATATCGTCTATGTAGCGACGCCATAGCAAGATTTTATTGGTCCAGTTGGTCTGTGTTTCATTAAAAACACACTTTTCTTCCCACCACCCCAGGACAAGATTGGCATAACTTGGAGCACATGGTGTACCCATGGCTGTACCCTTACATTGATGAATCCATTGGTCATCAAACGTGAAATAGTTATGTTCAAGTACAAATTCAAGAAGAGTGAGGAGGAATTGGTTAAATTCAGCAGATCTTGAATCTCTCATTTGTAAGAAATATTCAACTGCTTTTATTCCATAACTGTGATGGATACTACTGTATAGGGCTTCAACATCTATGCAGGCTAACCAGGTATGTGTGGGTACATTAAGATCTTCTAGTTGGTTAAGGATGTCCATACTATCCCTAACATATGAGGGAAGACTTATTACTGATCCCCTTAGATGATAGTCTAGAAATAGGCTACAGTTGTGTGACAAGTTATCTGTGCCTGAGACTATTGGTCTGCCTGGGATCGGTGTACTTTTTTTATGTACCTTGGGTAGTGCATAGAAGGTAGATATCACTGGGAATTTTGGCAACAAAAAGTTATAGGTGCCTTCATCTAAAATACCATTGGTTTTAGCTTTATCCAAGATATTTTTTAGTATCTTTCTATATTCCATAGTCGGGTTTTTGGGTATGACTTCATAAGTAGTGTTATCTTGGAGGATCCTATTGCACATCTCTTTGTATTCTCTATTCCCCATGACTACTATATTGCCCCCTTTATCTGCAGGTTTTATTTGAATTTCTTTATTAGCTCTTAGTTCTTTTAGTGTTTCATACTCTTCCTTAGAGAGATTATACTTCCTAGTTATCATTCTCTGATCAACCTGTTCAATATCATTACACACTTGTTGAAGAAAGACCCATATATTAGCATATTCTTTCAGTTGGGGTGTAAACGTACTTTTGTTTTTCCATTTCTTTTGAGGCAAGATGTTAGTATCAAGTTAATTTTCTTCTAGTAAAGACATTAAGGCCTTCAATGCTTCTATATCCTCTTTGCCTACTCCTAGGTGTAGGAACTCCCTCTGACTTTTGTTTAAATAGAATTTTTTGAGAGCCAATTTTCTTGCAAACAAATTGACATCTTTGATATGTGTAAAGGAGTTGGTTATAGATGTGGGAACAAAAGTTAATCCTTTTGTATGAATAGAGATATGGGTCTCATTGAGTGTGAATTCAGATAGATTGACAACTAGGTCACTCTTAGGATTAGTATCACTTATATTATCTGAGCTATATGCTACCATTTTTGGTTCCTTCTGGTTCTTATAGGATGATCTATATGTCCTTGGGGAGCTTGGCCTCTTTCTAAAAAAGACTCATTGTAGGGCCTTATAGGTGTACTAGCATAAGATCTTGATCTGGTATCATATCTCTCCCTATTGAAGGATGTATTAGATCTATTCCCACTTCTAGGGACACTTTCCTCCATGTCTGAGTTATCGCATTCTGATGAACTAATGTCTGATGTTAAAATATTTTTACTAGAGGGAAATCTCCTATATATATTCCCCAGTTCGAAATCATTTTGATCTCTCCAAAATTTATGTTGTTTGCGTTCCTTTAACTCTTTTTTAAATCTATCAATGTTGGTATTCAACTTTGTGCAGAGATTTTCGTACTCTGGTGATTCCTTAAATTTTTCAAGTTCTTTTTGGTTAGTAACTACTTTATGTTTTACAATTTCTAGATTTTGTTGTTCTGTCTCTATAATCAGAGACATCAGGTCGCAGGAACATTTGAAAAGAATTTCTTTCCATTTAGTTATGAATGTTTCATTCATCAGATTAGTGGCAGGGATTGTATTCATTCTCAGACCTCTAGGGATAATTTTGTTCTTTAAGTAGTTTTGTAGGCTACTCACTTCCCATATACTTTTTACTTGTTTTTTGGTGGTTTTTAGTAGATTTGTAACCGCCACCTTGATATCTTTATTTTCAGTTTGAGTTTGTTGTATATTTGGCTGGAAGATTGCTTCTGCTTCCTGCTGTAATTGGACTATGTCCATATTCCCAAAGACTAAATTAGTCATCTTAATATCAAAACCAACAATTCCAGTAGTTAGGTACATTAGAAATATCTTAGTATCTCCCTATAGTGGACTAAACCACTTCTTTATTAAATGTTTATAATCCTAGGGAGTAAATTCCCTTATAGTGTTTTCCACTAAGTTGAATAGAGTAATGAACAGGGTATATTTACAATTTGGCCAACAAGTTTATTAAATCCATAATTAAATAATGACAACGGCGAAAAATAAAAAAGGAAGATTAAAAACACTCTAAAAACAATGGAAAAAGATAAGTCTCCTCTGAGAAATAGTGATAAATTACCACTTTAGACAGATATCTAGAGACTAGGACTTTCTCTTGGAATATTTAGAGGAGAAATGTAATGTTCCACTACAGGTAACTCTGTCCCAACATATCACACAGTCTATTATATTATCTTATATTAGATTTGCCCAGAAGGGCATTTAATGCAGACTTGTTTATTGTGAAGAAAGAATATTGGGGGTAGTATGGTAGGTGGTAGCAGACACTGCTTAAGATATAAGTGAGAAGCCAGGTAATTATGTTATTACTATATGAGAACTACAGGAGACTGGTTCTTTAAAATATCTCCTATATATCATATTAAGGATTGTAACATGCCAATCCTGATACGTTATAACTTCTTATACCCACATATTAGTCTATGACTTGACTTAAGCTTAAGCAATAATAATATCTTCACTGTGGGGATAGACCCTTCTAGTGGGATAATATGTCCTTAATAGTTCCCTATTCCGGGATAAACGTATCTCATGGTATTTGATATTGGCTTCTTAGGCATAAAGTGGCTAATGCATAAGTCCTGGATGCTTCTAAATACACCATACTACATTAAAAACGAGTTGCCTAACTAGTGCCATGTTTCTTAATAGAGACGCTAATGCTGCATGGCTTCACTTCCTAGTATAGCGTGGACAGCGTCGTGCGTGATGACGCACGTATGCGTGTAAACGCCTATGCCTGACGCGTTTCAACGTGCTGTGACGTCTTTTTCAAAGGGGGAGGCGATAGTGTCGTCGCTGATCTTATATAGTAACTTGGTTGCCTTGGAAACCAGTACTGGAATTGTGGTTAGGTAGAGGCCATGTTTAAATAGAATAAAGGCCTCCTATAATTATGTATATAATATACATCAAATTTAAATGAACCAAATGATATAAGCGGTTCAGTCTGAAGCAATAATTAAATAGTATAAGAATCTGGGAGTTTGGAAGAGAGACATCGGGGTGATAACTCTGGTCATATATGTAGTACAATATAAAGGGTAAACCTTATATTGGAAATTGTTTGGAATAAAGGATCAGAATATAGCATAGCAATCCTTTCTGTGATTCTATCAATATTCCATAAATTTCTTACCAGAATAAGATAAGTGGGCTAGAAGTACAAAAGATCTAAAAATTTAATGTATCAGAATTATATATTGTAAAGAAGTGTGGCGGCTATAGAATATGAGAGGGTAAATATACAATTAGACTTCCTGTTATTAGGAGGTAATAGTGGATAGAAGTTATATTGTGTTATAAGGAAGTAATAGTGGATAAAAGTTATATTATCATATATCCCCATAAAGTGGAATAGACTCACTACATTGTTGTAGTTACTAAATATAAAGTGAACACACTACATTATTGTAGTTGCTAGATAACTATTAGTGAAAAAAACTATAAAAGTGATAGTAGTGTAATACTGATATAAAGGAGATGTATCTGTAATGAGAATGTGCAAATAATGATGAATAATATAGGTATAATGTGTAGGCCTGGGCCTAGGTGTGCTATATACAATATATGAGCTGAAATGAAAAAGGCCTTCAGCCATCACTATACTAGTGATACATGTGTCACAGGGTTTGTAGCCCCTGTCGTTCTAGTGAAAACCTAACAAGAAAGTCTATAATTCTTGTCTAAATGTACAAAGTAAACATCTATGTGCTTATAATTAGAAAGCAAAAATAATGTTGGGAAAGTGAGTAAGTGGGTCTTCTGATTATACCCGTAAATCAGAAGCAAAGTGATAAACTAAAGAAAACCACTATTTGAGCTAATGTGCTTGCTATCAATTCCCTTGAGTATAAATGATGATAATAAGGATAAAAGGTCTATGTTTATCAATATTAATTCAGATAAATGGAGTAAATGAGAAACCTTCATTTAATCCCCTAGGTGTTTGGGCCCTCAATTTATAGATCCATCTCGCCTCACATTGTAAAAGTTTCCTTTCAAGGTCTTCTTTTCTAGGGCCTGATTCTATATTATCAACCACACAGAAACGAAGAACATTACTGTCATTGTTATGATAGTATTTGATATGGCGTGCAATGGGTGTGTCATAGGAGTTATTAATTGCATATATGTGTTCTCCTATTCTACGGCGCAGCTGTCTACGGGTTTTGCCTACATAGATTTTATTACAGAGGCATGTTGCCACATATACAACCCCTGTAGATAGACAGTTGTAAAATTTGTCAATCTCAAAAATCTCCTTGGTAATGGGATGCTCATATCTTTTAATGGGTTTTATATATTTACAAAAGCTGCATCGCCCACACCTAAAACATCCTTTAGGAGGTTGTAACCATGTTTGACGTTGTATATTTTCTTTAAAATGGCTATGTACTAGCATATCCCTGAGGTTAATACCTCTACGATAAGTAATGGGGATTCTAGTTGGTAAAATATCTTTAAGATCTTCATCGCTTAGTAGTAAATGCCAATGTTTACCTAGGATATTTCTGATAGTGTCAGAATCATATCCATAGGTCATAATACACCTTGGTGTGTTTTCTCCTTGTCTCTCTCTGGTCTGTTTCTGTTTTGATACATTACATTTTTAGATCTTTTGTACTTCTAGCCCACTTATCTTATTCTGGTAAAAAATTTATGGAATATTGATAGAATCACAGAAAGGATTGCTATGCTATATTCTGATCCTTTATTCCAAACAATTTCCAATATAAGGTTTACCCTTTATATTGTACTACATATATGACCAGAGTTATCACCCAGATGTCTCTCTTCCAAACTCCCAGATTCTTATACTATTTAATTATTGCTTCAGACTGAACCGCTTATATCATTTGGTTCATTTAAATTTGATGTATATTATATACATAAGTATAGGAGGCCGTTATTTCTATTTAAACATGGCCTCTACCTAACCACAATTCCAGTACTGGTTTCCAAGGCAACCAAGTTACTATATAAGATCAGCGACGACACTATCGCCTCCCCCTTTGAAAAAGACGTCACAGCACGTTGAAACGCGTCAGGCATAGGCGTTTACACGCATACGTGCGTCATCACGCACGACGCTGTCCACGCTATACTAGGAAGTGAAGCCATGCAGCATTAGCGTCTCTATTAAGAAACATGGCACTAGTTAGGCAACTCGTTTTTAATGTAGTATGGTGTATTTAGAAGCATCCAGGACTTATGCATTAGCCACTTTATGCCTAAGAAGCCAATATCAAATACCATGAGATACGTTTATCCCGGAATAGGGAACTATTAAGGACATATTATCCCACTAGAAGGGTCTATCCCCACAGTGAAGATATTATTATTGCTTAAGCTTAAGTCAAGTCATAGACTAATATGTGGGTATAAGAAGTTATAACGTATCAGGATTGGCATGTTACAATCCTTAATATGATATATAGGAGATATTTTAAAGAACCAGTCTCCTGTAGTTCTCATATAGTAATAACATAATTACCTGGCTTCTCACTTATATCTTAAGCAGTGTCTGCTACCACCTACCATACTACCCCCAATATTCTTTCTTCACAATAAACAAGTCTGCATTAAATGCCCTTCTGGGCAAATCTAATATAAGATAATATAATAGACTGTGTGATATGTTGGGACAGAGTTACCTGTAGTGGAACATTACATTTCTCCTCTAAATATTCCAAGAGAAAGTCCTAGTCTCTAGATATCTGTCTAAAGTGGTAATTTATCACTATTTCTCAGAGGAGACTTATCTTTTTCCATTGTTTTTAGAGTGTTTTTAATCTTCCTTTTTTATTTTTCGCAGTTGTCATTATTTAATTATGGATTTAATAAACTTGTTGGCCAAATTGTAAATATACCCTGTTCATTACTCTATTCAACTTAGTGGAAAACACTATAAGGGAATTTACTCCCTAGGATTATAAACATTTATCTAAACCCAAAGCAGATGCTGTAGTGGCAGTGACAGTAAGGGTTTCTAAAACAGTATTAAGCTCACACACTTTAGTCTCTAAAGCTTGTTTCTGCAAACATAAATGTTTATATTGTTCTGCAATCCAATGTGCAGCAAATATTAAAATTGTTTTCCCTTTTGATTTAGACAATTTCTTTTCATTAATAGCTAATTCTACTAGATTCTGGGCGTTTGACCAGGGGTCAGAAGTATTTACCATAGCTCTAATTATAGCATCAGAGTTATCAACATTAGCAATCTTTTTCATTAAGCCCTCCATTATTGGGTAACAAAACTATACAATTTTAAAAGTGCAGAAAAGCAAAAATATAAGAGTAAACAAAACCTGCTTTAGAATCCTGAATCTACCACAGCCAAACGTACCATACAAGAACGTTTCTACAACTTTCTATAACTACTGAACACAATAGGAAAAATAGTACATTAATTTATGCAAAATATTATAGTTATTAATATGCTTGATTATTACATTAATGTCCTCCTGGATTAAGGCTCGCCATATATGTAAGAAATTAACTAATAATTAAATAATTAATGTATAATTTCTACAAATAATAAGTTCTTTTGGACAAATCAATAAACGAACATATGAATAAGTTTATAATTAAAGATATATTTTGCATAAATCAATATACGGTTACACAATGGGTTTTAGACAAACAGATAGACAGTAGGGATAAAACGATATTTACAAAAAGATACTTATATGAATAACTACATTATTATTAAATACTACACCACAGGTCAGCAATATCTTCAGAGTCCATATCTTTAGGCCTCAAGTCACAGCACGGCATGGTTTCTACTCAGCTGGGCCCTCCTCTGGATGACTCTTCTGAACACCTCTTCATGGACACCCACACTTCTAGACTTCTTGGACTTCCAGACATCCAGCCTTAGACCTTAGACTCCAGACATAGACTCACTAAACTCTCTGGGCTTTTTGTATATCTTTCTTGGACACTGCCCCTTGATATGTGACTGTACATCTTATTAAAATCATCTCACCTTACCCCAAACTCCATAAAAATTCCATAGATGGGAATCTCACACACCCAACCCAGATGTCCCCTTGTTTACATATAAACACCCTGGGCCAAGAGACCTTGTTATTATGTTGTCTATATGATAGAGTATCCACCACACCCAACTGTTCTTTTGTTTACCCATAAACAACCTCAGGCATAAGTCTTTTGTTACAGTATGAATGGACTAGAAAGTTTCTCAGGGATAAGATGGTAGTTGACTAACACAATCTATATATCATAAATAAAGATTTATACGACTACATATATTTTATAAGATACACTTATTAAAGACATATGTTTAAAAATGTTCACTGTATAAGCCATATCTTACATTCCCCTACTCTCAAATGCGCAAATAAAGATATTTAACTTCATCTATCATGCAAGCCCGCACAGGTTTGAATAACGAGCTACGGGCTTGGAGGGCAATCATCCGCAAAACCCGTACGTGTTTCACTAAGAAGCTACGGCCAAGTCTCAAGCCCGTAATTCTGAAATCAAACCTGAAATCAATTAACCAATAGGAAGATGACAATCAAGGGCACAAATAGTTTAAAAGGGAGTGAAATTAGTAAATCTGTGACTGTGTTGTATGCTGTGCAAGTGGACACACAGGTCTTGGAGTTGGAGGTTTTGTGAGAGCAAGAGAGAGAGAGAGAGGAGGAGAGATGGAGGGAGAAGGCAGCGAAGGGAGAGGTCAGGGAGAGCAGGGCCCCCAGCCACAGGCTGGCCAGCAAGCTGCTGCTGCTGCTGCACGCAAAAGGGCAGCAAATTTCACCAGCCAGGAGATCGAAACACTGGTTTAGAGGAGTGCAAGCCCGACACTCCATCCTAACCGGTGGGAGTGAAGTGAGGCCCAGGCAAAGGACAGATGCCTGGAAGGAGATCGCGGCTGAGGTCTCCTCGCTGGGGTATGCCAATCGTCCCTGGCAGTCTGTCCAGCACCGGTTTCAAGACTGCCGTATTGCTGTGAAAACGAAGATGGCCAATGAGGCCAAAGCAGCACGTGGAACCGGTGGTGGGCCGCCAGAAACGTTCACATACCCCGGTTGGGAGGCCACAGTCCGCGACATGATCCAGCCAGCGTCAGTCGTGGGCCTCCCTAGCCTGGTGGACTCCGGTCGGTCTGAAAGCCTGCAATGTGAGTACCATGTACACCTTAACACCCTCATATGTACGCACATGTACCCCACACAGATAGATAACTGACGTTGAATTGCACTGTAAGATATCTGGTTGTGACTACAGATATATGAGGCTGCAAAAATCATGTAAATCCAGTGTAAAGAAATATACTTGTCAGAATTGTTAGCTATAAAATATATGTTCAATACCTCCTCCCACAACTGATTATGATACCGTTTTGCAAATCTATTGATGTTACTGTTATGTTTGCTGTTGGTTCCCAGTGCATATAAAGCATACATGACAACTCTATTGCAATTGTTTTTTTATTGTCATGAGTTCCCCTGTCACACTCTACTCCATGTTAAACTGGCCCATCCCTTGCTGTTTGACTTAACCCTCCTACTGCTTAGAATTCATGTACATTTTGATTATAGGTATAGCGGATGTATCCTGTTTTATGTGGGCATTTCAGTATGTGCTGGAAGAGTGCCGGCGCCGACTCTAGGGATGCGGCTGCGCTTGCGTCCCCATGTAGCCGACAAAAATAGTTGGTACACCCAAAGCCCCTAACCCTCTAACCCTAACCCCCTAAACCCCACTTTCTAACTCTAACCCATACCCCCTAACTGTAGCCAGAACCTGAAACCCATAACCACTTACCTGGCCTGCTGGGCTGGCGTAGCTAGAGTCGTTGGTGGGGCACTTCCAGAGATGCGCACATACAACAGGATAGGTCCGGTCTAGCTGGTACATCCCCATGAGAGTACATGTATGGATGTGCAAACTGCAGCATATGCGGATACAGACTCTGATGGACTGCAACTTTGTGTCGTGTAACAGCATAATCTGGACCATGTTACATTAACATGTTAACTCACATTGCTGAGGATTGGTCACAGATTGGTCTGTCTCACACACTGGCCAACAGATTCAGATGAGCACGTGTCCTAATTAACTGCAGTTGGCACACCGCACCAGCATTACATATAGTCATATGAGCCATGGGCCCTTTCCTGTTATCTGACCATGACTGCTGGTAGCAGCAGTGAGCAGCCTCTACATGTCACTGCATTTTCCTGGAGATTATATAATCATGCAAATTTAGTGGGTTATGGTGTTGTTAAGGTAAGTGGTTCGGATAAGTGTAAGGGCTAGTGCTTTTGGGCTTCTGTGTAAGTTGAAAATGATGTATATAACAGCGGCAGCGCCATCTATCAGCCCCTTGGTCCAACTGCTGCTGCCAGCAGTCGGTGTCACATAACAGGAAAGATCCCAGCCAGGATCCACAATACTAATGATGCAGATCAATTTTGATTGGCGTCAAACATTCACAGCCAATTACAAGTCACTCTGATCTCAGAGATATGGAAACAACAATACTCAAATCAAAATCTTGTCTCATTTCAGTACCATCCAGGCGTCCCCTGCCTCCGCAGGTTCCTGCACCTTCTGAAGATGCAGGACCACCTGCGTCAACTTCACCTGTAGCAGGGCCCTCGTATCAAAGTCCGCCTAGGCCATCCACAAGGTGCCAGCAATTCCCTCCAGCCAGGATAATGGCACCGCCTGGCTCCCAGCCAATGTGGGCTGGCCAAATGTGGGGCAACCCAATGTGGTCCCATTCCGGTTGGGCCCCCAATATGGATTCGCAATCAATGCTGCCCTGGAGCATGGGCCCCCGGCAGGGCATGTGGCCCCCGCAGGACCAGCAGGCCACTGTGGCCACTACTGCCCAACAGGCCCCGCAGGCCCAGACAGCCACTGTGGCCACTCCAGCTCAACAGGCCCTGCAGGCCCAGACAGCCGCTGTGGCCACTCCGGCCCAACAGGCCCCGCAGGCCCAGACAGCCGCTGTGGCCACTCCGGCCCAACAGGCCCCGCAGGCCCAGACAGCCACTGTGGCCACTCCGGCCCAACAGGCCCCGCAGGCCCAGACAGCCACTCCGGCCCAACAGGCCCCGCAGGCCCAGACAGCCACTGTGGCCACTCCGGCCCAACAGGCCACGCAGGCCCAGACAGCCACTGTGGCCACTCCGGACCAACAGGCCCCGCAGGACCAGCAGGCCCAGCCAGCCACTCCGGCCCCGCAGGCCCAGCAGGCGTCTCCCAGGCAGGACACACCAGTCAGCAGTGCCTCCACCCAGAGGACACAGTGGTCTGGGTTGCTGCCAGTTAGTCCTGCGCTGTCAGCAGCCCAGTGCCAGGATTTCCTGGCTCATCTCCAGCATGAGCGTGAGCAAAATCAACAGTTCATGCTGGAGATGAGACGCCACGATGCCAGGAAGCTCGAGGAGAGGAGACGCAACAACGACCGGAACTTCGAGGAGAGGAGACGCCAGAATGACAGAGTGTTTGCTGAAATGACACGTCATAATGAGCGGATGTTCCAGGAGGTGAGGCGTCATAATCTTTTAATGGAGGAGTACGCCCGAAGGCCTGAAATGGCCCGAGAAGGCCAGCACCAAGACCGGGCTTCCCCTTCCAACTCACCACCTTCCACATCCCAGACCCTGTCCCCAGCATCCAGGCCGGAAGACCCTCAAAACATTAGAAGAGGTCGGGGCCAGCCTAGGGGAACATCTTCAAAAGGCCAGGAGAGCCAAGAAACACACAAGCGGAAGCGGAAATAGGTGAGAACATGTTCATGTTGCATATAGAAGCAATTGATGTCCAAGATCTATTGACGTTGAGGTGTTGCAGTCAATGCGTATATTGTTCTAATTGATGTCTTGTTCTTATCTCTTTAGGTTCCAATCGACGGAATTTATGCCTCCAGTTTTCTTTTCTTTTTCTATCATTTGCAAGCATAAGATTAAAGATTATGTATTGCTCACAATATCATTGTTTGTTTTCGTTTGTACTGTACCATGATTGGTAAACACCACATGAATGCTACACACCAATGTTATTGGATTAGTACATACATCTTCCTTCAATATACCAGCCCTGTGTTAATGTAGGGTTGGGGTAACAGCCACTAGTGCAGCTGAGGGTGGAGGTAATATTCATGAGTTTGATTACAGTAACGGTGATGCATGATATTCATGTTCATGACACATGGATAGATTAATTCAGGGGAAATATCAAAAGTGAGTCCACCCCTAAGTGAAATTGGCGATTATTTTGTGTGGCCACCATTATTTTCCTGCACTGACTTAACCCTCATGGGGATGGAGTTCCCCAGAGTTTCACAGGTTGCCACTGGAGTCCTCTTCCACTCCTTCATGATGATATCATGGAGCTGGTGGATGTTAGAGACCTTGCACTCCCTGTAACGGAGTTGGAACACGCAGTCCAATATCTCCGCTGGTATACGGTACAATATCCAAGAAGCACTACAGTCTCACCATTCCCAACCTCCAATATTTGCCCACACTCAATTGCGAGTCAAATGAATACTGACTTTATTTTGTTGGCCAGAAATATATATATACACATCTCTTCCCACAGGCAATACGCACATCCCCCAGAGTTGGCCACACAATACACATTGAGGGACAACAGGTGGGTCACACCTCCCGGAGACTACCTGGCTACTTTGATACAATCAGACATTGCTTAGATCATCCTTCTTTGTTATGTCTGATAATGAAAACACTTTATACAATAGACTTCCTTATCCTATGATGAGTCTCTGTACTAGGATTATCTATTATGCCAAGGTCTGCAATAGTCTGGGCTAAGATTTTGCAGAGCAGAAACCAACATACATACAGTATAACAGTATGATCATATTTTAACCATAACCATAAAACAGGGTAAAACAGTGATGGGTTCCGTTACACTCCACACCTTCCATTTGAGGAGTACCCCACAGATGCTCAATAGGGTTTAGGTCTGGTGACCTACTTGGCCAGTTCATCAACTTTTGACCTTCAGCTTCTTTAACCAGGCAGTGGTCGGCTTGGAGGTGTGTTTGTGGTCGTTATCATGTTGGAATACTGCCCTGCGGCCCGTTCTCCTATGGGAGGGATCATGCTCTTTCTCAATTTGTCACAGTACATGTTGGCATTCATGGGTTCCCTCAAAGAACTGTAGCTCCTCAGTGCTGGCAGCATGCATGCAGGCCCAGACCAAACATATATGCATGTGTATATATGTTTTCGCTAATATGTTGTGTGGATTCCCACTATATGCATTTACCCAATGATGTCAGATGCTGCCTCCCCTCTCTCTGCATCACTGTTTTGGTTCAAAATGATGGGTTCATCTCATATCAATGTTTTTGTGTTCGTTGTGACTTATCCATTTATCTCTGGCACTGGGGAGCTACAGTCCATTGAGGGAACCATGAATGAAAACATGTACTGTGACATACTGAAGCAGAACATGATCCCCTCCCTTGGGAGACTGGGCCGCAGGGCAACATAACATAACGACCCTAAACACACCCCAAAGACGACACTGCCTTGTTAAAGAAGGTAAAGGTGATGGACTGGCCAAGCTTGTCGACAGACCAAAACCATATTGAGCATCTGTGGGGCATCCTCAAACTGACGGTGGGGGACTGCAAGGTCTCTAGCATCAACCAGCTCTGATGTATCATTAAGGAGTGGAAGAGGACTCCAGTGGCAACCTGGGAAGCTCGGGTGAACTCCCTGGCCATGAGGGTTAATGCAGTTCTGGCAAATAATGGTGGCCACACATAATTGACATTTCGTGTCAATTTGGACATTTCAAATTAGGGGTGTACTCACTTTTGTTGCCAATGGTTTAGACATTAATGGCTGTGTATTGAGTTATTGATGGGTCAGAAAAAATACTTTACATTGTAGCAGAGTGTCATTTCTTCAGTGTTGTCACATGAAAAGATATACTAAAATGTTAACAACAATGTGACGGGTGTACTCACTTATGTTAGATACTGTGGCCCTCATTTAATTGCAATTTGGACAATTGAATAGGGCTTGAAATAAGCACATAACATATATTCTCTGAAAAATGTTTTAGTTAGTAAACATCTCTCCAAAATCAAGGTTTTCACTAACTAAAATCTGTTTGACACAATATATGTTCTGTGCTTATTTTGAGCCCCATTCAATTGGCAAAATCGCAATTGAATGAGGCCCTGTATGTTCACTATTAGGATGTGAGCCACTTACAGAAACTTGTCTCATTTGTCTGTTTCTGCGTCATATAGATTGTTAATACCAACCTTCCCTTATGTTTGAAATCAGTAATGCAAACACACTGTGAGAATTCTATTGACACCCCTAACTGATGGTGCAGAGCACAGATGTGGAGTCTGAAGGTCCTTTTATTGATGTTCCGGAAATGCTATGGTATCAACATTGACGAGGCAGACACAAACAACATCGCAGATAAATCATATTTAATATTTACAGAAATTAACAAGGCAAGCTTGCCACAAAGCCACAGGTTGACTAATCAACACAGGTATGCAAAGGATCATGGTGGAGGGGGGGTAGGATACAAAATCCAAGTAACACAGGGAAATAGGGATATGAGAGCAGAATGCAGGCATGGAAAATTACATTGATATGGATGATCAGGGGATGTACAGTGTATCAACCAACATTAGGCAATATAATAGATCTCATTATTGGTCCGACATATATATAACAGTCAATAAGGAAACACCATAATAATCCAAAATAAGGTGATATACATATGGGGAGAGCAAAATGTGTGCTTGTGTGTTAAACGGACACTCTGATGCCACATCAGAAGTATAAGTGCTCAATCAGTGAATGCTATGAGCCCATAACGTCAGTTCTCACGCAACAATAAGCAGCACATAGATAACCTTGGTCAAAAAGATGGTGACCTGACCAGGACCATATCAGTCAGATGTTACTTATTGCAGAGAACTCACAACAAACCAGGCAATATAAGTGATAGTTTGTTCTCTGATTGAGCATCTATACTCACTGTTGTTGAATATGCATAACTGAAGATTAACGTAACCTCCTTAACTGTTAAGTCCCAAGCCTGGATTTACTCTTCCCCATATGCACAGGGAGGGTCACATCAGCACTGAAGAAAAGATATTGAAGGGTTGGTGCTGCAGGCTTCACAACAGTCCAAGTAGAGGAGAGGATAGAATGTCTAAACCAATAGGTACCTATGAATCGAGATAGACTATATGAGCATACACATGCTGTAAGTATACCAGGAACATCAGCTGACAGATGTCACATCACATCTGCATTGTATATTGAAATTGTCTCGTGACACATATCGGCTATTCAGTCAAGGTCATCAGATATCAAACTGGATCCAACAAAGCAATGAAACGGACACATGCACATACATGAGGACATTGACATGGCCACAGAATGTCAGGATGTTTATCGTCATGCCTTGTTCTGACCGGGATCTGGAATACAAACACACAAATAATATATTAGTGGAAACCTTACATATGCCACATGAGCAGCCACCAACAGATGTAGGTATGTCGGCACACATGTTAGGCATTGGGATCTCGTACAAGCTAACCATCTGTCCGATGATAATGATGGCCCAGACTAATTTGTCCTGATGTGGGAATATTATGATTAGTCGAATTCTCATTTATTTGTATTGTGCAAACATATTCCGTAACGCTGTACAGGGGAGAAGAACCCGGACATATACAGTATGTAATATTGACAACGCAAGAAAATGGAGGGCCCTGTTTGGAGAGTAAAGTCTGTTGATAAATGATTTGTTCACAAAGGCCCACACAAGATTCGAAAATCACCACTTCCAAGTTAAAGGTAATGGACATGGTGAAGAGTAGATAAGGAATATCAAGGTTAATAAGTAAGTCAGAGATACATAGGAAGGAGGTTGTGTCAAGTCGAAAGATATCAGATGTAAAGTGCGATGCACTATTATGTAATAAGGTATCTGCCCCATGTGGACAGATAATGTAATCTGCAGATAAGACAGTCAGGAGACACATAGTTTAACCACATCTTGAGTAGGATTAGGTGATGGGCGAATAAAAGGAGAGAGGTGGGCATGAGAGTTGAAATGAAAATGATGCAGACAAAAAGGGGAGAAGTAAAGAAGAGTCTGAGGAAAAGGCAGGGGATGTGAGGAAGAAGACAAGAGAAAACATAGTGGAAAGGGTTAATTGGGATAGTTAGCAGAAGACTTGTGTGACTCAATAAATTAAGGGTAAACAGGGGTGGGTGGGATGAAGAGAGAGAGAGAGAGAGAGAGAGAGAGAGAGAAACCAGTGCATCCTGTAATAGAAAGGGAAGATCACAACTATCACACATTGATACATGTTCGGACATCCACATGTTGTTCTCTACCTTGAATAGATCAAGTGGAGTATTCAACGAAGAGATCTGTTCCCCCAGGACACGTCTGCATGGTCTGATAAACATTTCGGACCGCTTCAGCATTACATAGGGGATGTCTTGGGGAAAAAGAAAGTTAGGCCTACATTAATGGAGTTATTAGTCATTTCCTCTCATGCATACATGCACATGTTTCCCGCAAATACTCACTTACAATGTAGACGCCATTGATGTAGCTGATGTTCTGTTGCTGGCAAGGTCGTTTCCCATGTCTGTGTGGGTAAACAATGTGTTGACACACGGCAACAGTTCTGTAATGGCAATATGATGAGATGAGTCACACAATCCATATGATATATTGCACAATGATTCCTAGTTAACACATCCTTGAGACTATTCATGTTATCTGACTGAGAATGCTTTTACCAGCATTCGCTGACAAAGAACAGGGGGCATCCCCTCTTTGCATCACATGAGGTACATTTATTATGGTTTACAGTATGCTGTTATGTTCATATATCCAGATTGCTAGGAATTGCATTGACCTCCATTGGATGTGGAATAGCATGATCAGACAATGTGAACATTACTGTTCTGGGCAGATGTTTTCAAATACGATTGTGAGGCCTATATCCATTGACATTGTGGAATACATCAGACCATCCATTTAGCTTAGCTTCTTGAGGTTGTCAGATATAAATATATATGATGTGTATGGGAATGTGCGCATACTTACCATTAACGAGACATATGTTACATCACAAAGCTATCCTCTACTGTGGACTGTTGGATATTCTGGAAGACAATGGGGAAGGAGAAAAGAGATGTATTAGTAACCATAAGCCATGTACATTTGAGTTGGTTGTAATTAGTTTCAGACTTACATGGGAAGTACTCACGAATGACGTGGGCACGTAGTTGTGACCCCTGAACGTTATCCCCACCATCGGGAGGTACTGGACGCTCCGCCGGTTCAAGCGGAGCATCGTCAATGTTCCCCAGACAGTTTGCCTGTACTGCTATATTGTGCAGAATACAGCAGGCCATGATGATGTGACAAACCTTCCCTGGTGTATACTGTAGCGCCCCGCCAGTGGAATGTAAACATCTGAAGCGCATCTTCAGGAGTCCAAAGGTGCGCTTTATTACATTCCGGGTTCTGGCATGGGCCGCATTGTACCTCTCCTCCCCCTCTGTGCGTGGATTGTTCACAGGGGTCAACAACCACGGCAAACACCTATATCCTGCATCACCTGAAGGAAACAAAAATGGGAGATGTAGATATGAATGGGAGTTTGTGCTGCTCGTTAAAGCATCTGTAAATATACGCAATGATTAATGTGACGTTAGTTTAGGGATCTCTGGCTTGGAACTTCATACTCCTATGACCACGTCACATCGGGTTAGGCACAGCAACAAGCTACGATGCAATGGCTCAGTCGGCACACCTTCTTTATGGCGCACGGCAAATGAGCACGGACAATACGGCGCTGCCAGAAGCCGGCGACAGTAGCGCACTGTTGGAAATTGTGTGACAAAATGTGCAGCCAGCAAAGAGCGCAAGTTGTAGAATCGATTGACTAATGGGCCAAAACCCTCTAACCCAAACCAATGAGACCCCATGCCTAACACTTACACTCATAATCCAAAGCCTTAGCCCAAAGACCCCTAAGCCTAAAACCCCTAAGTCCACCCTTAAATCCTTATCTCAACTCCTGCGCGCAGATGTTGTGCGCGCTATTGAGGGACTCTATTTTGTCTGTTGTGGCATGCGTCGTTGCGCATTTTTCACGCAACAATGGAATAACATTACAGTGGAACATTATGTATATTTTAGGGGATCCTTTATGGGTACTCACCCAGTAGCCACCCAGGTGGAGCTTCTCCAGACTCAAAATAAAGATGAGTGGATGACTGACGCAGGATATGGGCATCATGAGTACTTCCCGGGAAGCCGGCAACCACATTTTGTATGCGCATGTCTGCATCACAAACAGCCTGTACATTGATGGAATGATAGTGTTTGCGATTTCGGAACATGGCTTCTTGCTCTCTAGGAGGTATCAATGCTACATGTGTACAATCTATAACACCGAGCACATTGGGGATACCTCCCATTCGAAAGAAATCTGCTTTCACCTTCAAGATCTCTTCCCCAGTGTGGGGAAAACTGATGTATCCAGCAGCTTTCGGAACGATAGCATGGAGGAATGTGCTCAGGCACCTTGAAAGGCTTGCTTGAGACATTCCTCCTACTATGCTAGCAGTGTTCTGAAAACTACCAGATGATAGGATGTGTATGGCGGCTAACATCCGTGTCATGCCTGGGATGGCTCTATTGGTCCGTGAGGAAGGCTCCATGTCCTCCCTCAGGACCGCATAGAGCTCCTCCAGGCTGGCACGGGTAAGCCTAAAACGCTCATACACTTCCACATCAGTTAACCCCTCTAATGTGACTCTCTCCCTGTACACCCTGGGTGCACGAATCCTCCTGGCAGGCTCCTGGGCCTGCTCACCCCCCTGTGGGTCTGGCTGTGCAGGAGCCCCTACTTCATGTGCCACACCCTCTAGGGGTCTCTCATCTGGCCCCTCCATCAGCTGATCACCCACATCAAGGTCCTCCTCCCTGTCTGCAGGTGCCCTCATATCCCCCTGTCCCTGTGCCACTGGAGCTCTCTCCCCTAACTGACCCCCCACCATGACCCTAGGCATGTCCTGTGATGAGCCACTAGCCTGGCTTGGTTCCGGACCACCATGGATTGCATCAGCACGCTCACCCACATTCACTCCCAGCCGCCCCTCTCTGTCACGCCTCAGCCACTCCACAGTCGCACGCCTGACAGCCCGGTTTCCACTCTGCAACATTCGAAACAAATATCCATTGCTACGACTCTGCGCTCTCCTCACATACCTATACGCTGCACTCAGGTTGCTGCTATCCATGATGGTTCAGACTTGCTAATTCATGGATGATGGTGTGGTTATATAGCTTGCTTATTACCCCAGCTGTGATTATCCGGGTGGATTTCACAAATGGAAAAGCTCACTGGTGTATCTAAGCTTCATCATGTTATGAAGTTCCCTGATTATGGATTTGTTGAGCCATTTTAATTAGTAACCCCTAATATTCTGGCCCACATTTGAATTTGGGCCCATGCTCCATGATCTATGTAATGTGGCGTGGAAATATATACAATATTTGTGTTCAAAAATCTAGATGTGATAAAAGAGATGTAAATCAGATAATGTTGATATGTTTAGGGGACACATTCTATCCTTTCTGAGTGCTAAAGGGTTAATTTGGTTTTGAGGATGTACATGACACAAAAAAAATCTCTTTTATTAACATATTTGATCATTGTGGATTGTTTTTACAGTAATTAGAATGCTTTTTATTGCTTCCTTTACACTTTTAGGGCCCTTTCAGCCCTGTTTCATTACAATGCCGTAAGTGCATCGTGTGGACTTCAACGGATGCGGACGTAAATTAAATCTAGCCAGGCGCGAATCGCGGCCTTCAGAATGTAGGAAGGCCGTGACGTTTAGGCGCGCATGCAAGCTGGAAGGGGGACGGACTAGCCGCGCCCGGCACGAACCATCCAATAGCGGAATCACGCATCGCGCCACAGGTCGCACAGCCAATCACTTATGGGATAGACCATTTGATTGACAGTGGGAGTGAATAAATCTGAATGACACGCGCCCACGCCTCGACTATGTTGCGATTTCGGACGAAGTAGCACGCGGTTCCAGGAGCTTGGTGGTTGAGAGGAGGTAAGTTGCTTTATTATCAAGTCGCGGTTTAAGTTCTTTTTACGGGAATCCGTTACTACATTTACGGATGCCGATGTAAAGAAGTACAATTGTGTTTTTTGCTTTATTATAGGTGTTTTGAGTATTTTTGCTTGTGTGGGAGTTTTGATCCGGCCCATAGGAGTTTGGAGGGAGGTAAGTTGCATTGTACATGCTTTTCATCCTATCAAGCTGCCTTTTATTTGTATGTTTTGCCAATTTCTATATTTACTGAATACAC
Source organism: Discoglossus pictus (assembly GCA_027410445.1). Classification (NCBI taxonomy): domain Eukaryota; kingdom Metazoa; phylum Chordata; class Amphibia; order Anura; family Alytidae; genus Discoglossus; species Discoglossus pictus. The sequence goes on from CM050163.1 coordinate 285,345,543, forward strand.
TGGTGAGAGGTACAATTGTGTTTTTTGCTTGTTTATAGGTGTTTGAAGGATTTTGGATCTTTGATCCGGCCCTTAGGGGTTTGGAGGGAGGTAAGTTGCATTGTACATGCTTTTCATCCTATCAAGCTGTCTTTTATTTGTATGTTTGGCCAATTTCTATATTTACTGAATACACTGGCGAGAAGTACAATTGTGTTTTTTTTGCTGTTGGCCTATAGGTTTGGCGAGTTTGTTTTTGTGGGGAGAGGAGTTTTGTGGAGGGAGGTAAGTTATTTATATTTTTCTGTTTAATATTAGATCTGGATCTCTCTCTCTCAAAATCTCTCTCTATCTCTCTCTCTATATATATATATATATAGAGAGAGAGAGAGAGATTGATTTTGAGTTTGAGTTTGATTGAGTTTGATTTTGAGATTGAGTTTGATTGAGTTTGATTGAGAGATTGAGTTTGATTGAGTTTGATTTTGAGATTGAGTTTGATTGAGAGATTGAGTTTGATTGAGTTTGATTTTGAGATTGAGTTTGATTGAGAGATTGAGTTTGATTGAGTTTGATTTTGAGATTGAGTTTGATTGAGTTTGATTGAGTTTGATTTTAAGTTTGAGTTTCATTGAGTTTTATTTTGAGATTGAGTTTGATTGAGTTTGATTGAGTTTGATTTTGAGATTGAGTTTGATTGAGTTTGATTTTGAGATTGAGTTTGATTGAGTTTGATTGAGTTTGATTTTGAGATTGAGTTTGATTGAGTTTGATTTTGAGATTGAGTTTGATTGAGTTTGATTTTGAGATTGAGTTTGATTGAGAGATTGAGTTTGATTGAGTTTGATTTTGAGATTGAGTTTGATTGAGAGATTGAGTTTGAGTTTGATTTTGAGATTGAGTTTGATTGAGTTTGATTTTGAGATTGAGTTTGATTGAGTTTGATTGAGAGATTGAGTTTGATTGAGTTTGATTTTGAGATTGAGTTTGATTGAGAGATTGAGTTTGATTGAGTTTGATTTTGAGATTGAGTTTGATAGAGTTTGATTTTGAGATAGAGTTTGATTGAGAGATTGAGTTTGATTGAGTTTGATTTTGAGATTGAGTTTGATTGAGTTTGATTTTGAGATTGAGTTTGATTGAGTTTGATTGAGAGATTGAGTTTGATTGAGTTTGATTTTGAGATTGAGTTTGATTGAGAGATTGAGTTTGATTGAGTTTGATTTTGAGATTGAGTTTGATTGAGTTTGATTTTGAGTTTGAGTTTCATTGAGTTTGATTTTGAGAATGAGTTTGATTGAGTTTGATTGAGTTTGATTTTGAGATTGAGTTTGATTGAGTTTGATTTTGAGATTGAGTTTGATTGAGTTTGATTTTGAGATTGAGTTTGATTGAGTTTGATTTTGAGATTGAGTTTGATTGAGTTTGATTTTGAGATTGATTTTGATTGAGTTTGATTTTGAGATTGAGTTTGATTGAGTTTGATTTTGAGATTGAGTTTGATTTTGAGATTGATTTTGAGATTGAGCTTGATTTTGAGATTGATTTTGAGATTGAGTTTGATTGAGTTTGATTTTGAGATTGAGTTTGATTGAGTTTGATTGAGTTTGATTTTGAGTTTGATTGAGTTGTAGATTGAGTTTGAGTGAGATTTCGACACATATTTGCAATACACATAGGTGTTCCAAACTGCTTCTTCAATGGGGCTTGACAAGAACTTTTTTCAGCCTAGAACAGCAGGACCATGTAGTTCCTTCTACCTCTGATACAGAGGATGGCTTCAGGATAGGTACCATGCCCATGAATATGTGCAGAATATAATGCAGATAGGATATTAGTGGCCTCAGACATGGGCCACTCCCCACACATGATAGAAGCACACAGTAAATAGCCGCATGCCTTGTATATATGCAAACTGTAACTGACCCTTCCACATTGTTTATGAAAGTATTGATCTAGTGTGTTTCATCAGCGCCTCTCAGGTCCAGAGTGAGAGGTGCTGTACACCCCTCCCACTGCTGTCACAGGCTCTGTCCACTTAAGGTTGATTACTGCAGTTAGTTACAACATTGATATCCAAGCAGAAATAGTGTTAAAGGCGATCAGAATGGGGGACGAGCGTGGAGCAGGCAAACCCACTAAAACATTTCTTTATTTCTCTTTCTTTTCTTTTCAGGTGGTGATGGAAGGAGAGGAGCAGAGGGTGGAGGAGTGGCAGGGAGTCTCGGGGCGTGGAGGTGGGGAAGAGGAGGGGAGGAGTGAGGAGGAGGTAATAGTTGAGGAGGGGGAGGTAGTGGAGGAGGAGGTAGTGGAGGAGGAGGTAGTGGAGGAGGAGGTAGTGGAGGAGGAGGAGGGAGGAGAGGAGGAGGAGGGAGGAGAGGAGGAGGGAGGAGAGGAGGAGAAGGGAGGAGAGGAGGAGGAAGGAGGAGGAAGGAGGAGGAAGGAGGGAGGAGAGGAGGAGGGAGGAGAGGAGGAGGGAGGAGAGGAGGAGGGAGGAGAGGAGGAGAAGGAGGGAGGAGAGGAGAGGAAGGAGGGAGGAGAGGAGACCAGGGAGAAGGGAGGAGAGTAGAGGAAGGAGGGAGGAGAGGAGAGGAGGAGGGAGAAGGGAGGAGAGTAGAGGAAGGAGGGAGGAGAGGAGAGGAGGAGGGAGAAGGGAGGAGAGTAGAGGAAGGAGGGAGGAGAGAAGGAGGGAGGGAGGAGAGGAGAGGAAGGAGGGAGGAGAGGAGAGTAGGAGGAGGAAGGAGGAGGAGGAGTGAGAGTGGAGAGGGTCCTCATCCCCAGTCTGAAGAGCAAGAGGCTGGTGGCAGGTCCAGGGCCCACAATTATAGCCGGGAGGAGAACAGGGTCCTCCTGGAGGCCATCCGTGCCCGCCCCGTCATCACCTCGGGGGGTAGGGAAGTAAAGGCTGGGCCCCGTGCTACTGCTTGGCAGCAGGTGGTGGATCTGGTCAACGGTGTGGCGGGCCGTGGACGGAGTCTGCGGTCGATAAAGCATCGGTTCGACGACATCAGGGCCGCGGTGAGGAAGAAGATGGTGCAGGAGGCCGAGGGGCGGAGGGTCAAGTACCTTGCCCATGAAGGTATTGCAAGGGCCATGTTTGCACCCTCCAACGCAGCTGGAGCATCAGGCCCGGTGGAGCAGCAGGACCCAGCCTCCATGGCAGGTGAATATGACATACAGCAACATGCCACCACATGTGCATCACACACACTCCACATGGCCATGACACTGACATGTTAGATCCATGAAATAACAAGGGATAGATGGATGCATCCTTAAATTCATGAAGCTGACAAATCACTGTCATTCCTGGTCACCACAACAGTAATCAAGCAATAGAGCAGGTGTGTCGAAACTCGGTCCTGGTGGGCCACACACATGGCTGGATTTGATAACCCTGCTGCGCACAGGTGAGTCAATCGCTTCTTCTGTCATCCTGATTGACTCACCAGTGCACAGAAAGGATATCTTCCAATCCAGGAAAGAGTTTGGACACCCCTGTAATATAGAGTCCATGTATTGGTGTGCCCGTTCAGCCTATGCAGTTACAGACAGCAGCCGTAATACAGATAGAGTTGTGAGCCGAGAACCATCCAGAACAGAAACCTAAGAATAGATAACAGCTAGTATAAGATAGCTAATCAGAGAATCATCCATATTCAAGGCTAGATGTCAGATAATTAGAAATGAACACATCAATGCGCTAATCAACATACTAATGACATGTATCTTTCTTCTCTATCTCTCAGCATCCAGGAGGAGCTCTGGGTCCTGTGACCAGAGCGAGGAGGCGGGGCCATCAGCCCCGTACCAGGATCCTCCAGCACAGGGGGAGGAGGAAAGAATATCAGAGGGCTCTGGGTCAGAGGATGGGCTGGTCATTGACCTTGCGGGGTCACCTGCCACAAGCCCTGAGCCTATGCCCATCCTCGAAAGGCTTGCTCTGGGGCCCTCATCCCCCCAAGGGACAGCACCTCCTTCCCCACAAAGTGTGCTGGCCTGGTCACCACCGGGCACATTCTCCCCACCGGCTCCAGCTGTGGACCTCCCCGCACCACCTCACCACGCCCACCCAGCGGTGTCGTCGCTGCAGAGCCAGGCTGTGCAGGTGGAGATGCTGGCCGTCATGAAGTAGCTGCTGGCAAGCAGCCAGAGGATTGAGGCCAACCAGCTCCTGATGGTGGCCAGCATAGAGGAGTCTACGGCCAGCCAGCTCCGGATTGAGGCCAGCATCTCTGCCCTCCGGTCACATCAGACCCACAGCCTGGCCAGGCTGTCCAGGGAGGTGAGGAGGCACCACATGACCACTGAACACCTTCAGGTCAGGCTGCTCAGACAGGCGATGGTCCCCAGCCCAACATCAACGGGGATCTCCCAATCCCCCAGTCAAGAGCAGCCTGGCCCCTCCTCTCCTCCCATGTGTCCGCCACCACCAAGACCACCGCTGCCTGGCACCGCCCGCCCCCCCCCCCCCCCCCCACCATCACCACCACAGGGGAGACGGAGGATGGGCACAGGTGATGTGGGTCCTGGGCCCAAGCGGAGGAGGACATAGGGCCTCATTCAATTGCAATGTGGCCGATTGCTAAGTGATCAATTTGAGCACAGAGCATATTTTCTACAGATGTTTGTAGTTAGTGAACTTCTCTTTAAAAACAAGGTCTTCACTAACTACAAACGTCTGTAACTAAATATATGCTCTGTGCTTATATACAGCCCTTTTCAATCGGCCATATCGCAATTGAATGACGCCCATAGGGTCTGCAGACATGATTTAGCCTTCTCAACAGCACTCCTCAGTGACCATCAATTGGTCACAGGTTAAACAGAACACAAAGGGCCTCATTAAAATGTGATTTGGGCAATTGAATAGGGCTCTATATAAGCACATAGCATATTTGTTTTACAGAAGTTTTTAGTTAGTGAAGACCTGGCTTTTGCACAGAAGTTCCCTAACTAAAAACTTGCTTTCAAAAAGATGCTGTGTGCTTATATAGAGCCCTATTCAATTTGTTACATAGCAATTTAATGAGGCTGTTAATTAGTAGTGTGACCAATACATTGTCACTAAGGAGTGCTGTTGAGAAGAGATGCTGCAGGCCCTATGATGTTTTCAGGCCTTATTTGTTAGGTTTTGTCTTTTATTTTATTTTTTTATTTTAGGTCCATGAAGGCATCTCCTACATCTGCAAGCATTGTGGAGGAATTATGAGGTGGAGGGTTTTCCCAGTGCCTCTCAGGTGGACATGCCTTCAATGGCAGCCCCCTTAACATGTAGCTCCCACAATCTTAAAGCTATCATATAGCCAGATATCTCCGACATGATTGTTGGTAGCTTAAATGTAGACTAATACCGATATGGCGGTGGACTTGCAAAGTCTCACAATGGCATGTTAATAACAGCCAGCATTAATATATGCACTAGTGACGCATGTGATCCTGACCTCAATAGCAGTCTGAGAACAGATCTTTGGGTCTGATGTAAGAAACAGTGAATCTGGCTGCTGACCTTTGTGTCCTCTCCATAATAATAGCTATTTGCCCATATTTCAGATTATCCACAGACCTAGCTAATGGTTAGTAATGCTTGCAGATGGGAATCAGGTGAGTTGGTATATTGGTACGGTATTTAGAACTGGACTGTACATACATCGTGATTCTAAATTGTTTTTGATCCTCCTCCGCATTTTTTGATTTGAACACTTCTTTCAGATTTTTGTTTGTTCAACACACTGTATGTGTGAAACTGGATTGGATTACACAGTCCAAAGGCTGAATCATCTGTTTAATTGAGCAGATCTAGTTACAAGTTGTAAGTGCTATGCACATAAATGGTTTCTTCAGTTAAATGAAGAGATTTCTGGTTCCGGTTGCAGCATGTGACCCTGGTAGGTGCTATGCATCATGCTTATTCTTGACTATTAGATTGACCCCTGTAGGTTTCCCCTTTTTTCCAGCCTCTTGCTCTTCAAGGACCCGCCCACACCACACCCATGATATTAATGCAGTTTTGACCACTGCTGATTGTGGTCTGTGTATCAAATAAAGCTTTGTTATACTGTTATGTGAATGCACAATCTTGACCACTGCTGATTGTGGTCTGTGTATCAAATAAAGCTTTGTTATACTGTTATGTGAATGCACAATCTTGACCACTGCTGATTGTGGTCTGTCTATCAAATAAAGCTTTGTTATACTGTTATGTGAATGCACAATCTTGACCACTGCTGATTGTGGTCTGTGTAAAAAATAAAGCTTTGTTAGACCTTTCTGACTGCGTCCATGTGTTATGAATATGTTTGGTTCAGGGAAATCCACATGCATTACATTAGTGTCACATTCCTCTAAATGTAAACTGATGAGCCATAGTTAACATGCAATAGATCAATACATGTAAAACTGTTGAGGAGTCAGAATAGCTTGAGATATCATCTGATCCCAAATATCATATCTACTACTAATATAGGGTTAATACCCTTGACAAGTCTGATTAGCGATACTGTGGAGTAGGAACATTCCCCTGAGGGCCTACAATGAATAGGACAGGTGACACAGGAGTGCTTTTCCAGTTCCTTCTCTAGTTGATTGGGATTAGTCTGACCTCTCTGATAAGACGTACCCCCCTACACTGGCCCGATGTAGGCTAGCTCACAGCTTCATTGAAGTACACAAACTCCTTCACCCACATCAGTTAGCATATGTGTGAATACAGTTAGTTGCCCAATAATGAACATGCATTGGCTAAATATCCTTTGGTTATCATATGTTGTAATGGTCATGCACATGCCAATCTGACAAACCATGCTGCAACATGCATAATATGATTAAAGCCACACTACCCAATTCAATAGCAAGAGTAAAACATGAGTCAGGTCATATGAACCCTTTGCCACGCACATGAGCTCTATTGGGATCCCTTAAATCTCTATCTAATTGCATATACATCTAGCTCATCACATCTACATTAGAGAATACAAATAGTGGCCAAATCAGACCGCCACTTGGCATATATCAAGTAACAGGGAAATATTTCATTATATGTGGTTAAGTTCTTCAGTTGTGTCTGACTCTCCGTGACCCTATGGACTGCAGCACATTCAGCTAGGTCTCTGCCTGTGCTGTTCTCCAAAGTTTGAAGGCCAAAGAGATTGGAGTGGGTTGTCAGTTCCTTCTCAAGTGGATTGGACCTTGTCTGATCTCTCTGCTATGACCTGCCCACCTACAGTAGCTCCCAGCTTCATTCAGGTACACAAGCCCCTTCACACCACTTAGCAATGCTGAAGGGGACCAGGGGAACATGCACCACACATATCTACTCTGACCCATCAGGAAGGGCTGCAAGCTCTGGGATCGACAGCAAACTCACCGCCATCAGGCATAATCTCTGCTACGCCCATCCTGGTGGGAGCCATGTGCCAGGTGTCTAGTTATTCCCATTTGGTGAACTTCCAAACTGTTCTGCTATTTATCAATTTACATGGGTGAGGCTTGCTAAGTGGTGGTGGTGGTGAAGCAGCTTGTGTACCTGAATAAAGCTGTGAGCTACTGTAGGTGGGCAGGTCATAGCAGAGAGATCAGACAAATCCCAATCCACTAGAGGAGGAACTGAAACCCCACTCCAATCTCTTTGGCCTTCAAACATTGGAGAACAGCACAGACAGAGACCTAGCTGAATGTGCTGCAGTCCATAGGGTCACAGAGAGTCGGACACAACTGAAGAACTTAAGCACATATAATGAAATATTCCCCTGGTACTTGATATATTCCAAGTGGCGGTCTGATTTGGCCACTATTTGTATTCTCTAATGTAGATGTGATGAGCGAGATGTGTATTCTATCGTTGATCAACCATATAGCGTGCATCGAATGTGCGCTGGCATCTGCGCACCGACACATGCGCGCATCAACAACAGCAGGCCCGACAGGAGGCTAGCGGATCTCATGATTAGGATTAGGCGGTGGGGTGTAAGGGTTAGGATTAGGCTGCGGCTACAAGGGTTAGAAGGGTTTATGGCATTAGGTCATATCACTTGCGCCCTTTCATCGACGCGCACTAGTCAAAAATATTAGAACTGCGCAATGATGTGGGACCGCTCATGTCAACTACATGTTGTCAAAACACATTTGCTGTGCACGCCAATGTTGGGGTGACATATTCTATTATGGGGCTGTTTTAGAGGCTACAATGGAACCTGTATGTGTGCTGACCAATCAAACATATGAGGAATATTAAACTAATTTGAAGTCTTGTTAATTTGGAGGCTGTAATGCTTGGGCCTCCATTTTAGGGTTACAGGCTTAAACCATGCAGGCTGCAAAAACTGTAACAAAATGGATACCTTTAACCTCCAAGCACGTACGGCCTTTAAAAACGAGCTGCGGGCTTGGAGGACAGCCCGCACGGGCTTGAATACGGAGCTACGGGCTTGGTCAGTGAAGTCCGTGGGACTTGTACGGATTTTAAAATCAAAGTACAATTTGGCAATGTGCAAGCTTGAGAATGTTTGGCAGGTAATCCTCATGCCCCCCCGTTATGTTCCCCATCATTTACAGTGCTTTGCAGTGCTGGATTGAATATATATTGGCTATTACAATGCTTGGTTTGCGGCCCTTCATCTCCGAACCCGTACAGGTTTGAACAAGGACCGCGGAACTACGGGCCGTAAAGTAATCCGTAAATAATATATCTGATTTGGGCTGATGTGCAAGCTTGAGAGGGTGTTGCTATTAATCCTCGTGTTCTCTATTATGATGCCTAGCATTTACGGAGCTTTACAGTGCATTCTCGATTTTATATTTGCATTTTCAGTTTTCGGACTTTGCGGCCGGAAAACAAGATTTACGGGCGCTAGGAAAAAGCTTCCGGCCGTTTGCATGATATGCGGCCGGCCGGAAGGGGATATCCTTGCGGCGCCGTATAATTGAATTGCAAGGTAAAAGTAGCTCTACACGGGGCCGTAAGGCGGCCGCAAGGAATTGCAGCTTTGCGGCCGTTTTACGGCCGATAATTGAATGCGGCCCTTGGTGGCTGATTTTATTAGATGAACGAATTTAAGTCAAAATCTACTTTTAAACCTTTGGGGTCCATGGTGTTTAAATAATATATTATCTCTCCTTTTTGAGATAATGTTTTTACTGTGTTTCACCCCTCTCCAATTCTGTTTAATCTCTAAAACACCTAAACATTTCATTTCTCCTGGGTTTTGTTGGTGTGCTTCCTTAAAGTGTTTTGAAACTGAATGATTTGGAAAACCTTTTTTGATATTTCTGTTATGTTCCTCAATTCTTTTGTGAAGAGGTCTAGAGGTGCGGCCTATGTATTGTTTCTTACAGCTACATTCTAGTGTGTAGACCACATTTTTTTCTAGATTTACATGATATTTAGTTTGACACCTTCATTTGGTTTGTACCGTATTGGTCCGAATATAAGCCGCACCCGCATATAAGCCGCACCCGTAAAGTTCAAGGGGAAAAAATTGAAAAAAGATAGTACTCACATATAAGCCGTACCCGTAAAATTAGAGAGAAAAAGACTCTCAAAGTGATCAGCCATTGCAAGAAACGGGCTTTCTAATTAGCATTGTAGCTTTTTTTGAAGGTTACAGGCTTTACAGGACGTAAGAATCACTAAAACTGTAAATCGCTATTCAATACCGCAGTCTAAAGCACAAAAATCGGCAACCTTAACTCGCAATCGCGCACCCTTAACTCGCAATCGCGCAAATCGGCAGTAATTTTGCATTCGCGAATAGAAGCCGCACGGTTTACAAGCAAAGTTCGCAAATCAGCAATGATTTTTTGATGGTCGCGAATATAAGCCGCACCCTTAACTCGCAAGCTCAAAAATCGGAAAAAAGGTGCGACTTATATTCAGACCAATACGGTATTTGAAGTGCTCTCCACTATACTGTCTTTAGGAAATTAATTTGTACAGGTTTTGCATGCATTACATAGCCCACATCTAAAAAATTTCCCTTTCCTTCTTTTATTTATAGTCTGTTCTGTATTAAGCATGCTTTTATCTGTTTATGATTTGTGTTATACTCCATGATGATAGACATTTCATATTCTTTATTTTCTTCATTATTTTTGCTTTTATTCTAGCATAGTTTTTCTATAAATTTTCTTTATCTCTTCTAAAGCATTACCTATTTCTTGTTCTGGGTCATTTTTTTCTACAAATTTCCTCTTAATGTTTTCTGCTTGTTTTAGAAATATTTTGTTACCACTGCAGTTTCTTTTATTTCTTCTGAACTCCCCTTTTAGTATATTCCTAAGCCATTGCTCATGGTGTTGACTGTTTTATAAGAGGAAGTTAGCTGTTTTTTTAAGAGGAAGTTCCATCTGTGGGTTTAAAATATGTTTTTGTTTTAATGTTTCCATCCTCTATGTAGATGTTTAAATCTAGAAAGTTTACCTCTTTTTTACTTATTTGTTCTATAAAAAAATTTTTTTATAACAATTCATTTCTATTAGGCAATGGTAAATCACATCATAAAGAATATACATTCATATCCAGTAGGTACAACTTTCACATATATAGATTTATTTTTGTACTCAGTATCTGCGAGTCTAGCTCCAGTGTTTGGAGTATCAAATTGTTAGCTTATTATTTTCATAGTCCCCTCTCCGGAGATCCATTTACCAAAGCCTAAATTTTACTTTTTTATTTTTTATTTAACATATCATGGTTTCTTTGATTTATAACCTTAGTACAATCCAATTCCCAACTGGGGAAAGGAATAAAAAAAAAAAAAAAAAAAAAAAAAAAAAAAAATAGACAATTAAATAAATAAATCAATAATTAAATAAATCATATAACGGTTCCTTCATAGGTTAACCAGGTAGAAAAAAGATGTTGTCCAGTATTTCTTGCCTCTGTCCACCTCCTCCAGGGCCATCAACCCCCCCAGACCTCATCTATTTCTCAACAGTTTGTGCCAGCTCCCAGCACAATACTATCGGGTTCCAATAACCATGGAGCCCAAATATCCATAAACTTAGGGACCGAGTCTTCCAGGATAGGAATAGGATGGGTTATTCGCTCATTGATCAAAATGAAATTTAACTTTTTCTTCACTGCCTGCAGGTTTAAGTTTGAGGACTTCCACTGTCGAGCAATATGGCTTTTGGTGGCCAGCATCAGAAATTGCAGTAGCCGGTTCTGATGAGATGTTAGAAGCGAGCTGTGTAGGCCCAGGAGGGAGACCTCCATGGACTTGCGTATTTTCATTTTAAATATTTTCGAAGGTAACTTAAATACTTCTGACCAAAGTCCCCTCACCTCAGGACACACCCACCATATATGTAGGAAAGTACCTGGGTCTCTGCAGCCTCTGAAGCAGTTAGCATCTTGAGTCAAACACCACTTAAAGAGTTTAACTGGTGTGTGATAAATTCTGTGAAGAACCTTAATTGATGTCTCCAACACACTATAGTTTAAGGATCCTCTGGTAAGGCTGCGCCAGCTTTGTTCCCAAACCGTGTGATCTAGGGTATATCCCAGGTCCTCTGCCCAAGAATGCATTTATTTTGTTTTAGGTGATTTTGGCATCTCATTAAATGCACCATATAATAAACTTATAATATTGCTCGACAGTGGAAGATCCCTACAGATTCTAACTAGCCAATTGGTTTCCGGGGGTCCTAAAGAATTTATAGTAGAGCTTACAAAATGTCTCAACCTACAAAATGTGTAGTGCTTTGTTAAAGGTAAGTCATGTTTGTCTCTCATATATTCAAAGGTAACTACTGCCCCTTCTCGATACCAGGCCCCAAAACACAATAACTTCCTGGAGTACCACCAATGTTTAGATGTTGGGGTTAGCAGAATGGGTTAGGTATGATAGGAGAGATGCTGGCTAATTTTGGAGCCACCTGATAAAGACTGGTCACCCCGGTCCATATCGCTAATGAGTGTTTGATCATTGGGTTCTTTATTTTCCCCAGAATTTTACTTGGCCTAGGGAGCCATATAATGGTGTCCCATGAGTATGGAAGCATTTGCATGCTTTCTATAAAAACCCATAGAGGTTGGTGTTGGGAGGAATGCGCTAGGGGGATAAATGAGAGCTGTACCGCTTTAATTTAAAGTTGGGACATGATAGCCCCCTTTTGGTTTTATCTTTGTGCATGGTAGATTTGGAAATCCTCGAAGGTTTGTAGTTCCATATGAATTTAAAGATTTGATTTTGAAACCTCTTGAGATCCCTATAAACAATTGGGATCGGAAGTGTGCGGAATAAATATAAAAGCCTGGGAAGAATAATAATTTTAACCGCATGGATCCTACCTAGCCATGAGATTCTGCCTTTCGACCATCTCTGCAGATCCAACACCAGCTCCTTGTACAAGGGTAAATAATTTGTTTTATATAATTTACCGGTGATAGACACTCCCAAGTAGAGATGTCGCGAACAGTTCGCCTGCGGACTATTCGCTGCGATTTTGGTACGTTCGCGTTCGCAGCGGAAGGCGAACACATGCGCTTTTCGGTCCGCCCCCTATTTTTTATCATTGAGGAAACTTTGACCCTGCACCTCACAGTCAGCAGACACATTCCAGCCAATCAGCAGCATACACTCCCTTCCAGAGCCTTCCATCTGAAGGAAAGCATACATCAAAACTGCTAGGATTAAATAGTACAACTGAATACACAACTCTCCTATCTGGTGGCACCTTAGATTGCACGTGCAGTGCCCCAAATTTGAAGTGGGAGGACCGACCAAGCATCTTTTTCCATCTCCCGCATCCAAAAATCCATGCCATATACACGTCCCCTGATAGGTGACGTAACAGGTATCAATTTGATAGGAATAAATAGTACAACTTAATACACCACTCCTATCTGGTGGCACATTACATTGCACGTGTAGTGCCCCAAATTCGAAGTAGGAGGTCCGACCAAGCATCTTTTTCCATCTCCCTGTTCCAAAAATCAATGCCATATACACGTCCCCTAATAGTGGACGTAACAGGGATTAAACCAATAGGAATAGTACTACTTAACAGTACACACCTTATAATAACGCAGACAGAGGCAACGCAGAGAGAGGAGTCTGAAGAAGAGGAGTCAGAGGAGGAAGGTGGCTTTGAGGAGGTGGAAGAACAAACACAGCAGGCGTCCCAGGGGGCTTGTTGTCACCTTTCGGGGACCCTTGGTGGCTGGGTGAAGGAAGAGACCTTCAATGACATCAGTGAGGACAAGGAACGGGACATGGCTAGCTTGGTATCCAACCTTGTGCAAATGGGAAGTTTGCGGTTGTGCAAAGGGACTGTTTGCGGTTGTTTGCGGTGCATTAAACGGGGAGATTGGCCTGTTACTGTGAAGCGGTTGTAACCCTTACACTACCTGATCGATACAACATCATACCTGATGTTTTAAAGCATGTTATTCCAAACAATTTAGGAATGTTAGGTGATTTATGCCCTTTATGGCTTAAAACCAGACTCTGCATCAACTATGTAATTTTCCGTGGGAGTTTTGCCATGGATCCCCCTCCGGCATGCCACAGTCCAGGTGTTAGTCCCCTTGAAACAACTTTCCCATCACTATTGTGGCCAGAAAGAGTCCCTGTGGGTATTGAAATTCGCCTGCCCATTGAAGTCTATGGCGGTTCGCCGGGTTCGCCCGTTCACGAACATTTGATGAAGTTCGCGTCCTCGGTTCCCGAACCTAAAATTTAATGTTCGCGACATCACTACTCCCAAGTATTTAATATAGTATATAGTATTTAGACCAGGAAAAATCAAAGTTTTGCTTAAGGTATTGCATCTCCGTCTGAGAAAGCGCAATGCCTAGTGCTTTCCGATTTAGCCACATTTATTTTGAGTCCCGAGAGGTTTCCAAAGTGGGTAAGAAGTCCTAGTAGTTCCGGGATGGAGGTGGCAGGTTTCGTGAGTAAACCTAAAAAATCATCCGCAAAGAGGCTGCATTTGAAGTGATGATGGCCAATCTGGATCCCCGTAATCTTAGAATTTGAGCGTATAGACTGCGCTAGCGGCTCTATTGCCAGGGAGAATAGTAAGGATGGAATCGCCTGGAAGTTTCAACCTTGCTTTGGGAGATCTATAGTAGGTCTCAATCAAGTCCATAAATTTACCACCAAAGCCCAATTTGGATAGAACCGCTCTGAGATATGGCCATGCTACGGTGTCAAAAGCTTTTTCTATATCTAAGGCCAATAAGCAAGTTGGGGTGCGGTTTTGGGACGCCCATGAAACTAGATTTAAAGTACGCCTAATATTGTCCCCTGTTTGCCTGCAAGGAACAAATCCCACTTGATCTTTATGGATGAGTCTGGGGAGGAATTGTGAGATTCTATTAGCCATTAGCTTTTAATATCTCCATTTAGGAGCGATATTGGGTGATAATTTTTAACTTCTAGGGGATCCCTACCTTCTTTGGGGAAGAATATCAAGTCTGCCTGGTTCAATTCCTGTGGCATTTGATGGCCTTCCAGGATGTGATTAAAAAGATTTGTTTACAGGTTGGTGAATCCATCCTGGCCTGGGGCCTTCCCACCTTTCAGGCCGATAATAGTTTTTCTAACCTCGGATTCCTCCACCCTTGAGTTAAGGAGCTCCCCTTCCTCCAAAGTCAGAGTGGGCAAATCACATGAGTTCAAGAAGGCAAGATTCTGCTGCTCTTGCTGATGTTGATGCGGGCCTGATGAATATATCTTCTGGAAAAATTCCAGAAAGGTTTTTTGTATTAGATTAGGGCTGGCCGTGACCTCGCCTGTAGGGGTTCTAATTCTGTAAATTTTTGACTGCAAAATTTTGCTTTTACTTTTTTTGGCTAGTAAGCTATCCGGCTTATTAACTTGGCATAGAACCTGTGATTTGTCCATCTAATTGCTTTTTCAGTGTGATTAGATAATAACATATCCAGCTCCAGTCTAATTTTATCTATTTTTTTATGTAAATGTCTGGAAGTGTTTTGTTGATTTAATCTTTCTAGATCTCCTAAGTTTTTTTTTAGGGACTCCTCCCTTTGTTTGGATTGGCTTTTGAGACCGCTTGCTATTTTAATAAGGGAGCCCCTTATGAAGGCTTTGTGGGACAGCCAGGTCCATCCTATATCTGAGTCTGGGGTGATGTTGGTTGCAAAGAATAGCTCAAGATCATCGACTGTTTGTTTTCCCACTATTGGGTTGGACAAAATGTTCTCATTTAGTCTCCAGCTGTAGGGGGTCTGCTTTTCTGACCCATGTCTACAGATACACCAACCTGGGAGTGGTCTGACCACGGGCACTGATGGATATCTGCCTTATCTATATTATCTGAGAGTAATGAGTCTATCAAGATGGTATCTATTCGGCATACGTGCCGTGTACTGACGAGTAAAAGGTGTACCCCCTCTCACCCTGATGTAGTAACCTCCATGCATTTAACAGGTACAGGTCTTTAAGTAATGTGTCTATCCATTTCAATTTGTTTAAATATTTGCCACCTCCATCCCGGCCCGATCTATCTAGATTGGGGTCCAGAACTAGATTAAGATCTCCCCCTAGCACAATCCTCCCCAGGTCCGCTGACTTTAGGTATTTAAGAAGGTTTATAAAGGATTTGTGTGGGGCCGTGGTCCGCGAGTTAAATGAAACCAAAGATAATTTTGTACCCATCAATGTACCTGTCAATACCCCAAAGTTGCCTTTAGAGTCTATTTTCCTATGTTCGATAACAAATGGAAAGTGCTTATGAAGCAGGATAGCTACTCCCTTTCTTTTGGTAGGTTGGGTGGTAGCGACAAAAGACGGGTATTCCTTATGCAAACATTTGGGAAGTCTATTACGTGCAAAATGTGTTTCCTGTAGGAAAATCACATCTGGGTGTAGGGGTTTATAGGACAAAAAGGCCTTTCGTCTTTTAAATTGAGAGTTAAAACCCCGTACATTATGTGAAACAAAGACAAAAGAGGTGTCTGTCATGGTACCTCCACAGATATGCAGAAGCTTTGCTAATCTCTGTAAAAATCTCTGTCTACCCCTACTGCCCCACATGCTAGAGGTTTGACGGTCGGTGGGGCTGGCCCCGGAGAAGGCGGAGGAAACTTTTCATGTAGTCTGGTATCTGGAACCACAAAAGGGAGAAAAGAAAGAAATAACATATTGAACCAAAACCTGTAACACATAACATATAAACATAACAGGATAACCGCTAAACCTTTACTTTTCCTCAGCCAATTACTTAAGGCACTTTCATGCCAGGGGAGGAAAACGAAAATCCTCATTTTCCTATCTATCCCCTATGCCGAGGAATCACTTTCCGATCAATAGTCGGTTGTAGATATCTAAGATCTACTCAAAGTAAAAAACAAAATACCCCTTCTCAGAGCCTATATCCAATGATCTGACCCACGGTTAGCCCTTCATCTTGAGACCCCACTGAAGGCTCTTTACTACTGGACTTAATGGTCTCACAGTTTACTCATTCCTGTCTCTCAAACTCTAAACTGTAATACCCACATCTAATAGTGCTATTGTACGTTGTAAGATTTACTGGGAACCCTATCAGGGTGGTCTCAAGAAACTTATGACAATTTAATGTTACAAAAGCTAGAGAATTTTACCCTGACATCTTAACCCTTTTGCCAATTGGTCACAGTTCCCAAATTGTAAGTCCAGAATTTTGTCTATGAGTTATAGAACAGGTGGTCCTGCACTGAATAGCGTCCTTCGGGTCCATTATTCTTTTGAACCTCTCCAGGCACAGTTCACCGTGCCCTATCCCCTCTATAGTTCCATAGTATAAGTCCAGTTTAGATCTTTGCTAAAGATCTTGGAGGCGAGGCAGTGGGTTCTAAATTTTGATCCTGATGTTTACTTTGACGCCTTGACCATTGGACTTCAGACCATTCCCTTCTTGGCCTTGAAGACAAATTTGTTCCCGTAGGAGTTTCAAGAGTGTGCCCTCTGGGTATAAGATTTAAATCTGAAAGAACTGCATTGCATTGCTCTAGGGTGCGAACCATATGATTAGTCACCCCTACTTGGAATGATAAGCTGAAAGGGAACCCCCACCTGTACTTTATCATTCTTGATCAAGATTAACAAAGCCGGTTTTAATTGCTTTCGTTTTAGCAGAGTGGAGGGAGCCAGGTCAGCGAAGATCTGTATTTGGGCACCATCCGGGCCGGTGATGGACTGTGTCTTCCGAGACGTTGCCAGTATCAAGTTTCTTGTCCCCTGACAGAGAAATCGAGCTATGACATCTTTCGGTTGCTCTGAGGAATTGGGACCCCCCAGACCCCTGTGTGCCCTTTCAATCTCCCAAGAGTCCTCAGGGAGGTGCGGTAGGAGATTGTGGATAACCGCATTCAAATACATTTTCAGATCTCCCGCTGATTTCGGTATCCCTCTGATTCTTATATTATTGTGTCTGGACCTGTTTTCTAGGTCTTCCAATTTGTTTTCCAACGTAACAATATGGGCACAGTTCTGTGTTATATCCAACTGGTCTTTCTGTTGGGTATCCACAATTTGATCGTTTATTGTTTCAAGTAAATGGATGCAATGCCAAAGATCTTGTAAATCCTGCCTAATTTCTTTCATGGCTTTGTCAAAATGAGATTTAAGTAAATTGTTAAAATCTGGTAGAGAAATGTCTGACAGTTTTGTAGATTGTTTTGCGTGAGGATTATCCTCTTCTATGTCTGTGCACTCTGATGAACCCATTATAGATGTATGCGGGGAGACTTGGGTTTGTTGGTGTGCCTTGAAATGTTCTTGGATACTGCGTGAGGGTAGATTTCGCTTTGATTTGCCCATCTTTATGTCCAGGTTATAAAGACCATACTTTTATAAATGTTGGCCCAATATTTAAGTTCTCAGAGATGTTGCAATGAGATCGTTTGATCCCAGGTGGGAGCTCCCTTCAGTCTAAGCTTATCTATTCATAGTGTCCGAAGGTCTAATAGGTCGATCCTGGGGCCTGTGAGGGGTATTACTGCTTAGTGAGCTTCATTTACAGAATGTAACCTCCGCAATTGGGCTGTGATCTTCAGCATTTGACCTGTTATGTATATGCACATGCTTAGCTGTCCCCCCTACGGTCAACACTGTACAACAGTCCAGCATACAGAATTTCCCCGTGTTTAAGCGGGGCTGCAGTGTATGGAGAACAGGCAAATGATGGCCGTAGTCCTGTCTTGTACCTGACAATTACCTGAAGATTGTTTTTCCGTGGAAGTTTATGTGTTGGCTTACACTTAATGTTTTATAATGCTCCTGGTACAATGCCTGGGTGTACCCCTCCACTGTGATTAATATTCCTGTTGAAATTATCTGTTTCCACCAGTGGCCACAGGGTGGTAGTCTACTATCAATAGTCAGCCTTTACCAGTGTTAACTTTCCAATATCATCTTAATTTCTTTGGAACTATCTCCACTGTAATAATATTATCAATCAGTTGGAAAAGAACCTTCTTATTAACCTATAGTGCTCCCTGGGGTATTGTGAGTGTCCTTGTGATCACTATCTGCTTGCCCCTTTGTGAGCTCTAGGTCATCATGTCTGTTTCCTTTTTTTTATGCTATGAATTGCTGTAAAGATTGTGTAGGCCCTTGAGTGGGCTGCCACCATAAAAACTCTCTGCTGCTCCAGCTGTCCCAAGATGGCCGCCTGTGTTTTTGCAGGAAGCCTTGCAGAGAGGAAGCTAAGATGGCGGTATAGCGCCCCGCGCTATCCCCTTTGCTACTAAATGGCTGCAACGGTTCTGGTCCTCCTGTAGTTGCCACCACAGTGGAGGGGGGAGCGATCCTTTCACTTGGTGGCACCCAGAGGTAGCACCTTATCGGTGCCTGAATCTCGGGATTGCCTGGTTGCGTGGCCTCCCAGTCTTATCCCTGTAGCCCCCCTACCTCGTGGTGGAAGATGGCCACTGGATCTCCGCCTTTCCTTCCCAGCCGTCCGCTCACCTCTGGGCCGTCTCAAAGCTCTGTGTCCGCCTCTCCTTTTGTACCCAGGTGGGTCCCTGGGCTCTCTTGATGCTTTGCGTCTCCTTCTGCCGATGCTCACCGACCGTTGCTGTAAGGAGTCCGTTGAGGAAGTGCCAGGGTATAAGACATCTAGACTGCTGCGCCTTGCTTCTTATGCTGCGCCGTGCCCGGCTGGAATGGCAACTGGACTCTGGTGACGGTCTTTGTTGTTAGCGTGGGGGGTTGCCGCAATCCACCGCCGTGCAAGGCCAGGTGTAGTAGGCCTCAACCACGCTATGGGAGAAGTTGACGGATCTAGCTGAAATTTGGATCTTTCTGCTGCTTCGACATTGCTGTTTCTGATTGTGTCTTTATATTTGGGGTATGACCCCAATCAAGGGTTTATATTCCCTTATTTATTGTTGTTTGTGGCAGAGCTGCAGCTCAGCACGTCTGTACTCTTCGGCTGGTAGACACGCCCCCATTTGTTCTATAAATTTTAAGTTATTTTAATTGTTATTAATTTCCTTAATAAATTCCTTTAGGTCTTGTTCACTACCTTTCCAAATGAAAAGGATATCATCCACATATCTTTTCCATGTAATAATGTAATTTTTCAAAAGTACCATTTTTAGGAAGGTCTCTTCCCACCAACCCATGAATAGATTTGCATAGCTTAGTGCAAATTTAGTTCCCATTGCTGACAGAGGGTCTTGCACGAAAAATTCATTTTCAAACCTAAAATTTGTTGTTATGAAGAATAAAATGTATTCCTTCTAGAATTAAGTTTATTTGTTCCCTTTTTAACTTATTTTCTTGAAATATTTTGTAGCATTTAAATCTTGTTCATGATCAATGATGGTGTATAATGAGGTGACATGTATTGTAACTAACCACCAATCTTTTTCCCATTTCAGTTGTTCTACAAAGTTAATTATAGCGATGGTGTCTTTTACATATGTCCAAAGTTTTTTTTACCTCAGACTGGAGGAAGTAGTCAATATATACCTGAAATTATTGGTCTGCCAGGGGGGTTAGTTAGATTTTTGTGAATTTTTGGTAATATATAAAAAACATGAGATTTTTGGATATTGATTAAACAAAAATTTGAATAATATTTTTTTCTTTTATGCCTTTATTAAGGAATTGTTTATATGATGTGTTAATTTTTTTTGTTTTTTTTTTCATTTCACATTTTAGTTTGTTGTATGTTTATTTATCTGCTAGTTGTCTCTGGCATTCTTCAATGTATTTGTCTTTGTCTAGTATAACTATTCCTCCCCCTTGCTGAGTTTAAATTAGAAAAAGATATTACGATTAGAAAACACCACGGGCCTCATTCTATTATCGGCCGTAGGAGCTGCTGGCGCCTTGCTATCCCTTGCGGCCGCTCGCGCCGGAGGAAAGCCTTTGATCTAAAACGTCCGCAAGAGAATCGTCCGCAAGAAAATCCTGTTTGCTATTCAATTGCTCCGGGAAGCCTCTCTGCAAGGCTAAAACCGAGCCGCAGCTTACTTGCAGGAAAAAGGTCCCGCTAGCACCAATTAAGCACAAAATATACCCAAAATAAAGCCATCCTGCACTCTGAGGAGACCATAAAGTGATTGTAGGTGTTAGCAAAAATAGCACAACATTCCCCTATACTCAAATCCGTAAATAATTTTTTTTTTATATATATGTCAAATATTCATGTAAAAAGTCCCGAGGGCTTGGAGAACCTCAGACCCGCCCATGCTGCGGCCGGAAAATAAACAGTTAATGTAAACTCGGGTTTGGGCTGATGTGCAAGCTTGAGAGTGAAAGATTTCTGAGCTTACGGCCGGTTGCAAGATATGCGGCCGCCCGTAAGAGGAGATCCTTGCGGGCCGTTTAAGTGAATTGCAAGGTAACGGAACCCCCGCAAGGAATCGCAGCCTTGCGGCCGTTTTACGGCCGATAATTGAATGAGGCCCCACGAATTTAATAGGAATATCACATATTTTGCATACAGAAAACATCTAAATTGGATGGATTTTAACCATAACCTTTATCGTAAAAACACAAAATCCTCAGTGCCAAACAAAAATTACTCAAACAATGTAAAACTAGAATCCAACTTAGATGAAAAAAATATAGAAAAAGAAATAGAGCAACCTAGTGAAATAAGTACACAAAAATAAAAAATAGAACCAAAGGATGCTAGAAAGTACATTCAAGTAAATTAAATGAATAAAAAACATAGTTCTAAAATCATGACAGTATAAGCAGAAATTCACCATGAATTACAGCCTGCTACCTCCTTCGCACTTAGCAATATATTTGACATACTTAAGGATATAGGGGGGGGGGACCCTATAATAATAGAACAAGATGTTAATCCAACCCCTTCAAATGCTCAAGACTCTATTAAGCAACATATTAACACAAATGACCAATATTTTTTTAGATACAGGTATCGAAAAAACAATAAAAACATATATCAACACAGGGAATTTTTAATCTAAGTAAAAAAATACTAAACAAGGCCAAAGTAAATCTACCTAACAAAGGATTCAAATTTGCCCCAACATCAAATATAAAAAAATTTAAACCTTTTGTCGATCTCAAAACATTTTTGAGAAAATTAAATCTAAATAGATTCTTTGCTAATAAAAATATAGAGAACAAGAAAAGCAACTTGGAAGGAATTATACATACAAATTTCAAAAGAAAATCCACATTTAATCCAAATCAAACTAAAAGCTATTATATGGAAATCTTTGAAAATCTACTTATAGCGGATATATAAAATATAGAGATGACAAAAGAAAAAAACAACTTATCAAAACTAGAGAAACAGGCATTAAACAATCTAGAAAGGACAATAATATAATTATCAAACAAGCAGATAAAGGGGGAGGAATAGTTATACTAGATAAAGACAAATACATTGAAGAATGCTTGAGACAACTAGCAGATAAAGAAACATACGACAAACTAAAATGGGATCCAACTAAAAAAAATAACACGTCATATAAACAAAGGTATAAAAGAAAAAAATATTAATAAAAATTCATGTGAATTTCTGTTTAATCAATATCCAAAAATCCCATTTTTTATATATTACCAGAAATTCACAAAAATCTAACTAACCCCTCTAGCAGACCAATAATTTCAGGTATTGATTCCATCACTATAAGCTTGTCAGAATATATTGACTACTTCCTCCAGTCTGTGGTAAAAAAACTTCAGTCATATGTAAAAGACACCAACGCTATAATTAACTTCCTAGAACAACTGAAATGTGAAAAAGATTGTTGGTTTCTTAAAATAGATGTTACCTCATTATACATCATCATAGATCATGAGCAAGGTTTAAATGCTACAAAATATTTCTTAAATCAAGAAAAAAGTTAAAAAGGGAAAAATAAACTTAATTCTAGATGGAATACATTTTATCCTTCATAACAACTATTTTTGGTTTGAAAATGATTTTTTTCTGCAACACAGAGGGACAGCAATGGGATCTATGGGCCTCATTAAATTCCAGCCTCGTAAATAAGAGGCTTCTACTTAAGCCCTACGTACTGCAAAGTTTCTCTAACTTACAATGCTATTAAATTACCCCTGCTGCGAGCAACGTATGAGCTACGCAGCAGGCCCGTACGTATCTACACTGCGTAAATGTACATGAGGAGTGACAGCCTGCGAGATGATATCGCAGGCTCCCACTCCTCATCAAGTGCTGCGGGGGTCCTAAAAGGGACCTCCGCGGCAGTCCCCCACATAAGCC
This sequence comes from Discoglossus pictus, assembly GCA_027410445.1. NCBI lineage: Eukaryota > Metazoa > Chordata > Amphibia > Anura > Alytidae > Discoglossus > Discoglossus pictus. Next base: position 285,368,193 of record CM050163.1, read on the forward strand.
CTGCCGTGGGGGGTACTCCAAACCCCCCCCTAGGCACCTAAAATAAACCCCCCCCTCAATGCGGGGGTCCCTGTCGGGACCCCCGAAGTGTCCCCATATAAAACCCCTGCTGCGGGGGGCCCCGATCGGCACCGATCGTGACCCTGCTGCAATTCAATTTTAAATTTCCCGCCTCGCGGGTCCTCAAAGGACCGTAAAGGTCCTGAAAGGACTCGCACTAAAAATATTAACCCCAGGCAACTATAATTACCCCATTAACTCATGATGGTCAATCCAGACCACCATAAGGCCTAAATTAACCCATTAACTCATGGTGGTCAATACAGACCACCATAAGGCTCTAATTAACCCATTAACTCATGGTGGTCAATACAGACCACCATAAGGCTCTAATTAACCCATTAACTCATGGTGGTCAATACAGACCACCATAAGGCCTAAATTAACCCATTAACTCATGGTGGTCAATACAGACCACCATAAGGCTCTAATTAACCCATTAACTCATGGTGGTCAATACAGACCACCATAAGGCCTAAATTAACCCATTAACTCATGGTGGTCAATACAGACCACCATAAGGCCTAAATTAACCCATTAACTCATGATGGTCAATACAGACCACCATAAGGCTCTATTTAACCCCATCAGTCCCATAAGGGTATATTATTACCATTATGGGCCTGTTACAACCCAACATTAACCACATAAGTGCCATGATGGTCCTCAAGGACCATCATGACACTAACTACAAACACTACACTATAACCCCCAATAAACCATTTAATCTAAACTAACCCCCCTCTACACTAATCTATTAACTCTTACACTACCTACCTACACTACCTACCCCCTAATAAACCTCCCCAACACTCTAATTACAAAAAACAATAAACCTACAGCACAGAAAACAAAAAACCTACAGTACAGAAAAAATAAAAATTACAACCCCACCCCCCACTACAGAAAACAAAAAAATACATTACAACCCCACCCCCCACTACAGAAAATAAAAAAATTACACACCTGAAAAGGAAAGACAGATAAACACAATACAATACATACATATAATACATTACATACATTACATACAATACATGACATTACATACATTAAATATAATATATTAAATATAATATATTACATATAATACATTACATACATTACATACAATACATGACATTACATACATTAAATATAATATATTAAATATAATATATTACATATAATATATTACATATAATACATTACATACATTACATACAATACATGACATTACATACATTACATATAATGTATTACATATAATATATTACATATAATATATTACATATAATATATTACATATAGTCCTAATCAAATACCCCCTATCTATCTAACATACAATCTATTTAATTTAAAATAAATCCTAACTATATCAAATACATCCCCCTATCTATCTAATATACAAAAAATCCTAACTACATACACAGACCCTAATTCTAAGCTAAAATCAATAAATTAAGACCACTTACCTTTAAGATGTTGCTTCAGATCACTAACCTATGGGTCAAACAAAAAATAAAAATTAGTACAAAACATTAACATCAAATAAATAAACATTCTATACATTCTAAATATTCAACTCACCTTTACAGCATGTCCAGTCACTGTTTAGCTCTTCCGGCGCGGCCCTGTTAAAAAAAAAAACACAATACATGAATACATGAATACAATATATAAACAATAAATAAAATACACAAATAAACATCTAAATATACATTTAACTTACCTCCCCGCGATGTCCCCGGCCTTCTCTCCTTCAGCCCCGGCTGGGCCGCGGAACCATCCGCGCTCTAAAAAAAAAAAAAAAAAAAAACTAACGGAGGTCTGCACTGGCAGACCTCCCCGACGCTACTGAACCTCCCGGAGTCGTTTCCGGGAGGAAATTGGCATTGTCGGCTTGTGATTGGCTGAAAAAGCTGTCAGCCAATCAAAAGTCGTCAATGTAGGAGCCAATCAGGATGCGCAGATGTCTTCTACCAATCACTCCGTGGGGGTGTATCCCATAGTGATTGGCTGAAGGCATCTGAGCGTTGTGATTGGTTCCCAGAAAGATAGACAAGTGTTTAAGCCAATCAGGGTGGGATATTGGGGTGTATCCCATCCTGATTGGCTCACACATTGACGACTTTTGATTGGCTGAAATTGATAGACAGCTTTTTCAGCCAATCACAAGCCGCCAATGCCAATTTCCTCCCGGAAACGACTCCGGGAGGTTCAGTAGCGTCGGGGAGGTCTGCCAGTGCAGACCTCCGTTAGTTTTTTTTCTTTTTTTTTTTTAGAGCGCGAATGGTTCCGCGGCCCAGCCGGGGCTGAAGGAGAGAAGGCCGGGGACATCGCGGGTAGGTAAGTGAAATGTATATTTAGATGTTTATTTGTGTATTTTATTTATTGTTTATATATTGTATTCATGTATTCATGTATTGTGTTTTTTTTTTAACAGGGCCGCGCCGGAAGAGCTAAACAGTGACTGGACATGCTGTAAAGGTGAGTTGAATATTTAGAATGTATAGAATGTTTATTTATTTGATGTTAATGTTTTGTACTAATTTTTATTTTTTGTTTGACCCATAGGTTAGTGATCTGAAGCAACATCTTAAAGGTAAGTGGTCTTAATTTATTGATTTTAGCTTAGAATTAGGGTCTGTGTATGTAGTTAGGACTGTAATTATTTTATTTTACTTTAGAATAATGGTCTGTGTATGTAGTTAGGATTTTTTGTATATTAGATAGATAGGGGGATGTATTTGATATAGTTAGAATTTATTTTAAATTAAATAGATTGTATGTTAGATAGATAGGGGGTATTTGATTAGGACTATATGTAATATATTATATGTAATATATTATATGTAATATATTATATTTAATATATTATATGTAATGTATGTAATGTCATGTATTGTATGTAATGTATGTAATGTATTATATGTAATATATTATATGTAATATATTATATTTAATATATTATATGTAATGTCATGTATTGTATGTAATGTATGTAATGTATTATATGTATGTATTGTATTGTGTTTATCTGTCTTTCCTTTTCAGGTGTGTAATTTTTTTATTTTCTGTAGTGGGGGGTGGGGTTGTAATGTATTTTTTTGTTTTCTGTAGTGGGGGGTGGGGTTGTAATTGTTTTTTGTTTTCTGTACTGTAGGTTTTTTTGTTTTTTGTACTGTAGGTTTTTTGTTTTCTGTGCTGTAGGTTTTTTATTTTTTGTAATTAGAGTAGTGGGAAGGTTTATTAGGGGGTAGGTAGTGTAGGTAGGTAGTGTAAGTGTTAATAGATTAGTGTAGAGGGGGGTTAGTTTAGATTAAATGGTTTATTGGGGGTTATAGTGTAGTGTTTGTAGTTAGTGTCATGATGGTCCTTGAGGACCATCATGGCACTTATGTGGTTAATGTTGGGTTGTAACAGGCCCATAATGGTAATAATATACCCTTATGGGACTGATGGGGTTAAATAGAGCCTTATGGTGGTCTGGATTGACCACCATGAGTTAATGGGTTAAATAGAGCCTTATGGTGGTCTGGATTGACCACCATGAGTTAATGGGGTAATTATAGTTGCCTGGGGTTAATATTTTTAGTGCGAGTCCTTTCAGGACCTTTACGGTCCTTTGAGGACCCGCGAGGCGGGAAATTTAAAATTGAATTGCAGCAGGGTCACGATCGGTGCCGATCGGGGCCCCCCGCTGCAGGGGGTTTATGTGGGGACACTTCGGGGGTCCCGATGGGGACCCCCAGCATAGAGGGGGGTTAATTTTAAGTGCCGCGGCCGGGATTGGGTAATAGTGTGCCGCGGTCCCTTTAAGGAGCCGCGGCGGGGAATTTAAAAGTTTTAAATGCAGCGGGGGGCCTGATCTATGCAGATCGGGGACCCCCGCTGCAAGGGGTTAATGTGGGGGTGCTGCAGGGGTCCCGATAGAGACCCCTGCAGCATGGGGATGTGTATAGGGTGCAGGGGGGAGCCTCACACTGCTGTCTCGGGCTGTTCCGAGGCAGCACGTAGAGGCTTTCGGATCCCTTGCGTGGACTTTTTGTCCACGTAGGGATTCTTACGATATGCGAGACTCGTGCATAGATTTAAGGCTACGTAGCTCTCTCGGAGCCTATTCTCGGCCATTTTCTCGCAGTCATATCGTAAAGCAGGCTGCGAGAGATTCGGTTCTCGCAAACAGCAGGAAAACTGCCTTTTGCGAGCACCGAGAGAACTACGAGGGAGAATTTAATAGGGCCCTTAGTTCTTGAGATTTTTTTTTATCGTTTTGATTTATTAATAATTCAATTATACTTAGTGGTCTTATCTTCAAACATACTATACTCTCAAGTTTTTAAACCAGTTATTAAGGTATTATGTATAAGCCAAAGGTTTGCAAATATGTTATATTCATTTACAATCTCTTTAAATCGTTTAATATTTCCTCTAAGGTATAAATCTCTAATATGTTTAATTGTATCCCCTCCAATCTCTCTACTCTTTTTTAGATCACATTTTTCATATATAGCTTTGATCTGTGTTATCGGAGAAGAAAGTGTTAACATATCATATTTTTTATTTCATTTATACCACATCTTTATTCCATAACTAACAATTTTTAGAGATTTTTTTAATAATGATAATATATCTTCTTCTCTATACCATATTATAAATTGAATGTTCATATTCATCATTGTAGCTTTTTTTCTATATACCACCATTTTGCTGGATGTCTAGGAAAAACCCATTCTAATATTTGTGAAAGTCTGGTTGCTTCATAATATTCAAATATAGATAGAGCTGCTAGTCCTCCTTTAGATAAATCTCTTTTTACTATTTTATAATTTACACATGGATTCTTATCTTTATAAACATATTTATCTAACATGCTTTGTATTTTTTACAATAGAAATTTGGGGATTTCTAATGGAATAGCTCTCATTATATACATGATTTTTGGCAATATCACAATTTTGATTGCTGATATTCTTCCAAGCCAAGTTAGTTGTAAATCTTTCTATTTTATTTGGAAATTTTTAATCTGCAAACATAATATTTCAATGTTATTCTGAACCAATTTATTTAGATTTGGTGTAAAAATGATCCCTAAATAGGAGATCTTATTTTGTTGTAAATTATATCTAAATTGTTTACACAATAATTCTATTGTAGATTTATCTACATTTAACTATATTTAAGTTTATAATAAGATATTTTACTAAATAAGTCTAATTCTTCATGTAATGAGATTACAGATGTTCTCCGATTAGTTACTGTAACCAAAATGTCATCTGCAAATAACATTAATTCAAATTCTTTCCGGTAAAGTTTCTATTAGTAGCGCTAATATCAAGGGGAAAACAGGGCACCCCTGCCTGGTGCCATTATTGGTTTCAAATCCTATAACCGTGACGGATTACTATAGAGGGCTCCCAATGCTTTTATTGCGGATCTATCAAAGTCTTGACGAAGCTCCTCCCAGGAAATGGCTACAGCAGAGGTCTAGAGTGGGAGTCCTGGTGTTAAGGGAGCTTAGTTTTAAGATGCCTCTGAGAGACTTTGCAACGTTTGCCTGAGCTGAATTGCTGAACCCCACATAGACCCTGCTTCAGTAATAAACAACAGCTGATTATATGCTGTGGAAGGAAATCGAGGACACATACCAGCTAAGCCATACTTTAACTCTGTTAAATTGCAGACCAGCCATAGATGCTGGTGAGATGCTGAGACTGATGTTTGCTAATTAGCAGAACTGCAATAGATGCTGGGACTGATCTTTTGCTAGCCCATAAGCCAGCTATAGATAAAGATCTGTTACAGCTACAAGGGAGATGTTCTGTTAAGCTGCAGATCTGACATAGAAGTAGGGGGAAAGCTGTGATTGATTTGTATGAACCTACAGACCTGCCATAGATGCAGAGGAGACACCCGGAAAGTTTTTACCAAAATACAGACCGGCTATAAACACAGAACTGCTATAGCTACAAGAGAGGTGCTCTGATTAAACTCTGTTAAATTGTAGTAGGGGAAAAGCTGTGATTGATTTTGGTGAACCTGAAGACCTGCCATAGATGCAGAGGAGACACTCTGACAGATTTCAGCAAAATGACAGACTATAAACACAAATGAGACACTGTAACTCAGATTATTTAAACAGAGATTGTGAAGCTTAAAAGCTATTTTTTTTTCTGTTGTGTCATAACCTAAATGTTCTAAAAAATCTGGTTCAAGAAGCATTAGCTGGAACTAACATTATTTTTGTTAAATTGAATTATAGCTTCTCACTGAAGAGTCTTCTCAAAGTTCTGAAGTTTCCCTAAAGTCTTACACAAATACTATTGACTTGGAATAATACCTTTGATGCCCTTTTTTTATGAACTGTTAAAGAAATTGCTGCTGGAACTCTTACCTTAAAAAACTTACATATATACTTATATTCAAAATACAAACGGAATTGGAATGATGAATAAATTAAGCAAAATAATTTAAAAAAAAAAAAAATTTGAAGAGTATATGAACATTTTCAAAGAACTGTTGAAGCCTCGGCAATACTACTTATAGTAAGTATTGGATAAATATAGGTGCTTGAACAAATGTTATCTTTGTTAAATGGAATCATAGTTTCTTAGTAAGAGGTGAATGTAAGAACTTCCAGCAATTTTTTTTTTACCTAAATCAAAAATGTATATTTCTCAACCCAGTATTCCCCAACCCAAATTTCCATATAAGATTAGTTCAAGTTATAAAAAAAAATCTAGGGGGTGGCTATTTTGTTTAGCAAAGAAATAAATATTATAGAGGAGTATAAAGAAGTGGATAATGAATCTAGATATATTATTTGGTTGGGTAGTATAAATGGTCAACAATATACTATTCTTAATATGAACTGTCCCAATGTGAAACAAAATGCTTTATTTAATAAGATTATGAAAAAAGTGTATAAGATTAAGATTGAAACTTTCATAGTATGTGGAGACCTAAACATGTACTTAGACCCTGAATTGAACAGGAAGCCCTTACTCAATACTGAACCAGATATTCAGGCAAAAAGGAGATCAAATAACTTCTTTAAATCACTAATTACATTTGATATATATGATGCCTGGAGCGCAGTACACAGTAACCAAAGAGACTATACACACTTCTCATATAGACACAAAGTCTACTCCAGATTAGAATTTTTCCTTGTAAATGCAAAAACTTTGGAAGCTATTCATAATATTGATATTAAACCGGTTAATTGGTCTGATCATGCAATGCTACTATTACAAATAGGTGTTAAACCTGAAAGCTATAAAAATCAATTGAAAAGAATTAACATAGCTTTACTAAAAGACTCTGAAACAAAAATTAAATTGGAAAAATAAATGATTGATTTCTTTGAAAGAAATCATGAATCAGTATCTTCAAACATAATAATCTGGAACTCACATACGGCATACGTTAGAGGCGTATATGATAAAGTGGGACAAACAATGGAGGAAACAAAGAGGAGCTACTTTGGGGGAATTACATTTAAAATTGGCTAAAATAGAAAGTGATAATAAAATATGTCAAAATCAGATTAATATAAATTAATTAAGTGAAATTAAATTACAAATAAGAAAAATAGAGTTGATAAAGCCATTTGGTAAGACCAACAAAAACAATACTTTTGGGGTAATAGACCAGGTATACTCTTAGCAAATAAACTGAATAAAAAAGAGATTAAAAAAATAATTGATATGTTAAAGGATAAAAAAGGGAAACAATACAGGAAACCAGAAGAAATTGCTGATATTTTTTTCCAATATTACAAAACTCTGTATAACTTAGAAGAGGAAGGAGAGGTGGTTAAGCCTAATAAACTTTTTGAGTATAATAAAATTACCTACAATAATAGAACAACAGTTAGAAATAATGAATAAAAAAATATAAATTAAAGAAATACAAACAGCTATATCAGAACTAAAGGTCGATAAAGCACCTGGCCCAGACAGCTTTCCAAATCAATACTATAAACTGTTTGCTCCCATTTTGATTGGAAACTTGGAAATGTATTTAACAAAATTAAACATAAAGGAATAGCTCCTCCAGAAATGCTTTTAGCATCAATTGTTACAATTCCACAAAAAGGCAAAGATACAACTCAATGTAAAAACTATAGGCCTATCTCGTTAATGAATACCGATATTAACATTTATTCAAAGATCTTGGCCACAAGGCTTAGTGGTATTCTTCTGGATTTGATTAACCTAGATCAGACAGGATTTGTGAAGAACAGACAGACCAACTGACAACACAAGAAGATTTATAGATATACTGTCACAGGCCAAGTCCATGAACACCCCACTTTTGTCCCTGTCATTAGATGCAGAGAAAGCTTTTGAGAGGGTCAATTGGGTGTTTATGGACCTGGTTCTACGAAAGTGCAATTAATTCTAATGTCTTTCATCGCTTTCACCGTCATGTACAGTACAGTATTGATTTTTTTATGTGCATTGACAGTACTATGGACAGGGGTTAAACCCCCTTGCAAGTCCTATCTGTTACTTGTAGGATTTTCTCCTACATTTGCGGTTTACGGGTGTGAAATCATTTGCAGACTTGGGGAATTATAGCAATTGAATAGCAATTTGCGATTTTAGCCCTTGGAACTCTTGTGGACGAGAAAGATCAAAAGCTTAGATGGGCTGTAAGTTCCGGTTTCAACAACCACAAGGATTTCAAGGCCATAACCCGTTTGTAGCCCACAAAAAAAGACCAATTGAATAGCAAAATAACTTCCAGCTTCCATTACTGGCTACCGTAAGATACAATTGCTCAATTGAATCAGGCTCTGTGACTCACATTATGGGGCTCCCCCCATGAACTAGCCCGCACATACTTCTCCCTCCTCCAATGTTTTCTTTTCTCTCATTTCATTGGTTTGAAGCATAATATAGAAAAAATAAATTATATAGACACAAACATAATTTGGAGCTATGCAAACAATTTATTGGGGTGTTAATAAATGTAATTAAGATGAACTGTACTCTGGATGGAAGATTTTCAACTATGGAATATAACAGAATAGTCAGAGTTAGGTTATGCATAATGCAAATATGTATTGTAATTTAGCAATACAGAAAAAAACTAGCACATTATATATAATATAATATACAACACTGTACTTTCATATTTCAAGTATACAATGCAGAAAAAAGGATATATATGACAAACTACTTTTACAAACTACTCTTTCACCTATTTTATTTGGCAGTCCCATTAGTTCAATGTATTTCCTAGAAAAAGTAAAATGATGTAGACATAAAGCTTTTTTTAAGATTAATTCCACTTCTCTAGATCAATGAGCCCTATTCTATTAGCTGCTCTCAAATGCCTCGAACTCACAAATTTGGCTGTGGGTGTTTTCTTTTATTTTTTTAAATGTTCAGATGGATTCTACTGACTGCAGCTCTCAAATTCCGACCGCAAGGCTGAACCTGTAATCCCTGCCTTTTAAAGTCTGATTTCAGGGGGCATGATCATATGGTCTGACAAAATTTAAGCAAGCCCATAATTAACTTCTTAACCATTTGCAATACTTCTTAGACACAGCCCATAGTAAATGAGTTTGTCATCATGACATCAGTAAAACATGGAGTTTATAATTAAACTTCACTCAGAGAATATGGATTAATTAGTGTTGGGAAGTAAATTTAGCGATCAGACTCGCAATCCAGCAATGTAACAATCAATACAATTCATTAAAGCAATTGTTCAAGTCAATGAAGGCTTCTTAATATGTATTAACCCCTTAAGCACGGTATTCACTTCACACAAAAATATTGCATATTTGTGGGTTTGAGACTGTTCTGAAATTAATTCTAATGTATTTCTATGCTTTCTCATATTTTTAAAGTACAGTACTGTGTGTTTTATAGCTGTTAATAATAATTGATTAAAAAATGCCTTGCAACTCCTCTCGAATAATCTTAATATTTTTGACAGAAACGTGATACTTTTTTCATTTGTGAATTTGAAAATATTTGCGAATTAGAGCTGCAAGTAAAATAGAATATCAATTTTATGTAACTAGAGTGCTGGGAAATCCTATTGTCACCACGCCAAAAGGCCATGGAAATAGACCCAGGGAGGAAATGTTGCTTAAACCGTTGGGCCATAAACAAATGGATTTACAAAAAGAGTATGCTTGAGGAGGTGGGCCCTGGTGGGACCTGGCTCAAGTACTTGGAGTTACCCCATGCTTCCCCAGCTAATCTAGCAGAGGATACACTGCCAGAGAAAATGGACTGTTGCCTATACCCCTATAAGGTGGAGGAAGGAAACCAGAAATGAACTGGAGATCTGACCACTACAGAACAGGAGAGATCAGAGGAACTGCTGGGAAATCACCAGAATAGGGAGGCCAGACCCTGCCAGATGAAAGACCGGTTAGCATTGTAAAGCAGCACCAGCCACTGGGAGATGGCCAGCAACCAGAGAAGTTCTAGCCGCTAAACAAGTGTGAGGTGCTGGAGACTGAACAGTTGGCAGAGGAGGGTGCACGGCCCGAAAGTCTGCCCAACTACCCATGGACTGTTACCTGTCCTGAACCACAGACCAGTGAAGTCCAGGTGGTCAGGAAACAGGTGGAGATGCCAAGGCTTACAGTCAAGGAGAGTGTGATGCCATATCGGGGCATGACGCTATCAGGAGAGGGGGCATCCCTTGAGACCCTGAAGCTCTTCCCCAGCATGGATCAGGTGGATCAAGATAAGTGTGGGAGTTCAGTTCAGGTGAGGGCACTGGCCTTGAGACCCGGAGGAAGGAGCAAGTTAAGGCTCCACTCCCAAGCCCTACACAGTTGCCAGCAGGGCTGATGGGGATCACTTCAGTCCAGGCAGCCCCAGAATTAAAGGATATGGGCAATCAACCCACAGTACTTGAGGACTTGACACAATGTACTCTAGCTGCAGTAGTAATCCCAACCTTACCAGCCCTTGAGGATACTCACCCTAAGGAGCTACCGACTCCAGCAAAGTTTGCTACCCCGGGTGAGCCTCAAACAAGAAAGGGGCTCCATCTAGAGACCCTAATCCTGTGTCCTGCTATGTTTTTCCCCAACCCTACCTTGACAACAGGCCCTAAGGAGATTGTGCTTTTTACCCCCATCTGACCTGGTCCCTAGATGGGATACCCCAGAACTACTACCTGCCTGTGGCTAAGGGGTCGCAGTATGCCTCTGGATGAGATCCTAGTTTCTGAGACCTTGGATGTGTCCCCAAGAATTATGCCTGCAGTGTGTGGTTGGTTATTGAAGGAAAAGGAGCTGGGTTTGGGTTGTGTTGCTACCTTGGACCCTGAGGATTGGTATCCCATATGTTGTGAATAAAAAGGGGGAGGGTGGCTGAGAAATGACTGTTAGCTCAGATACCCCCTGAAAGGACTGTACAAATGGATTGTGCTCCCAAAATCCTACAGAAATTGGGATTAGAGCCCGTGGACACTTTCCTGAAAGATGGGCCATAACCCCAAGACCGGGTAAACCTACTACCCCCTCCAGGAGGTGGACATGCAATAGAACTTTTGCAGTGGCCTCTTGGGTCAACATTTTTCTTCTTTGGATTGTAATTAGAATCATAAGCCCCAAAACTGCTGTCTGGAAGAGGGGAGTAATGTCACCGACCCCTTTACCAGTTCCTGGATCTTAGCCCATTGAGCCACCATAAAGGAGAGACTGCTTGGCTCCAGCCACTGGACTGTGTGCATAAACACCTTTGTTGTATTGTAATCTGTTTTGTCCAATTGTTTGCCAGACAAAGTTAATGTACTCTATTAGAGGTCTGGACCACTAGACATGGAGACAGCATTATGTGTATTTGGAGGTTGGGCTATTGTTCAACGGTGCGTGACAGGATGCCAGACTGTTAGACCCCATGTGGAGTCAATCTCCTGTGTTTGTCTGTCACTCTCTGTCATTGTTGTGTTGTATGCACCTCCCTCCCTTATAAATATTGTTGACTATCCCAAAATAAATCAGTTCACTGCTGAAAAAATATAGAAATGGTATGTTCTCTTATTTGCTCCTGGTGGCTGCAATACTGATCATATCTTCACCCTGCAAGTAACTTGTCCTAGTCACTACCACAGGAAGGTTACTGAGACTCCTGGAACTGCTGATTCCTGATGGAGAGATCCTGAATGATACAGAAGCCAGATATCAGGATGCTGGTGCCAAGATTTCCAAGAACCCACATGGTCCTTGTGAGTAGTTAACCTGTAGACCTGTAGGCTATAGCAGATGGCCCTGGGCAGTAATAGCCCCTACCCCTGGATCATCACAATAATAATCTCTCTAAGCCCTATTCGTGTAATCCTTACTGTAGGGTCCTTACACTCTGATGTTATATTATTCTAGGTCATTGTAGATCCTCATACTTTTATCATTCTTGGATACCCATGGTTCTTCAACACAACCCCACCAATAACCATCTGTCGAGTCCTGTATACATCACATTATGCTAGATGATTATATATTGATGTCTTAGATAAACACAAGTATTAAGAATTGCTACGACATACACTGTAAGACTGTTCTGTTGTCTTGATTACCATGACTATACCACCTAAAGGAAGGGCCCATCCTCTATAAATTCCAGAAACCAAAAGTTATGGATGAATTAGATTGAAGAAAAAATGTTAATTCAAAAATTCTGTACTCCTACAGGGCATGAGTTTGTCTCAAAGAAAGATGGTGGCCTGCAACCTTGAAAAAGTTACATAAATACATAAATAAATTATATCCACTTTCATTAGTTTCACAGTTTCATTAGTTTCACAGTTTAAGAGGAGAAAGACTATGCACTAAACTTCTTGGAGCTTAGAAAAAAATAATTTGAATCAAAATACTGCCCTGTAGAGTTCTAATTCTTCATGAATATATCTTCCAAGGTCAAGCGAATATTTTGTATATCTTGATTATATACTGATCTCAAAACTATTGTCAGAGGCATTCAATAGCGACTACAAGACCATCAATTTGTTGCCAATTTGAAATAACCTTTTTTGGATATACATTTCTACTAACCAGAGACCATCTGTGAATGGCCTCTTCTAGTGGGTCTAATCATCTAATTTGAATAAAAGAGGGTGATGCATGGAAGATGGTCTCTAATCCCCTTGAGTACAGTAAATATTCTGCTTTGCCATTCAGACTCTCTAATTCTCCTGCAATCTCCCAATCGATTGTGAATTATATCTTCCAAGATATTCAAGAAAATGATTTTCCTCAATGATATACTGATCTATGAAAGAACATCAAACTATTGTAAGAGGCGTTCAACAGTGGCCATATGTTTGTGGCCAAAGCAAAGAGATACTCTTTCTTGGCCATACATTTCTTGTAAGGGTATCTCCTTTGATCCATCAAAACTATCAGCCATTCACGAATGGCCTCTACTGATGGCTTTGAACATCAATCAAAGGTTTAGAGGGTTTTGCAATTATTACCAGAAATTTATCAAAAATATCTCCAAGATTATTTACACTTTTACTTTTCTAACCAGGAATTCTACGTCTACTGTCAAATAGTTTCCTGAAGTAGTCCAAGGGTCTTAACTTCTCAAGGACAAGTATATCTAATTTACTATCCTTGATCATCCTGACTCTGGTCTACAGTTCATTATTGAAATTGGACTTATATGATATTGGAGCAAGAGCTATTTTGTCAGTTGTTGATACTGGTTGCCCAAATCTCTGTGAAAGTGTTCTGAAAACCTTTTCAGGTGTGCAGAAATATGATATAGGTAAGAGAGAGTTACTAGCCTACGATATATATTTACTAGCTTTAGATGAATCACATCATCTATTGGAGGGAGCAGTTGTATTCATAACATTCATCATCAACCACAAGGACATACAATTCAGTGAATCTGCCAGGTAGCTAAGCTACCAACAAGAGCTCTGATCTTTCTTTATTGTCAACTTTAACTTTGTTATCATTATCTTCCTAGAAGCAAAAACATGAAGATTGATACTCTGTCCAGATAAATCAAAGCTGAAGATTCAATGTCTTCTAAGGAATTCATTACCCTACAAAAGGTCATCTGTTCTCAAAATGAAGTTTGTACTTGTAACGGAGCTGGAACACGCAGTCCAATATCTCCGCTGGTATACGGTAAAATACCCAAGAGGCACTACAGTTTCACCATTCCCGACCTCCCATATTGGACGACACACAATTTGGGAGTCAAATATGGGAGGTCGGGGATGGTGAAACTGTAGTGCCTCTTGGATATTTTACCGTATACCAGCGGAGATTTTGGACTGCGTGTTCCAGCTCCGTTCATTTGGTGGCAAGTGGCGGAATTGTTCCCACGGTCAGAAGGACAGCTACAGGAGACACCATTCCGTGGAGTACAAATTGAGGGCAACGCTAGTATCCGTACAACGTCCCTGGCTACCTCAGGATGGAACCGGCTAGTTTTCAGACAGCGTTCCATCATGAGGAGGAGGAGGAGGCGGCCGCGGACTACAGGGATGCAGACAGAAATGAACTCATGGTTACAGTACCTCTTATTACCCCACAGAATGAGTTTGGAAGAGAACTCCAAAGCAGACTGGCCTTTTTCCCAGGTACGCTTCCCATAAAAACCTTGGAATAGTTAATGACAGATGTACACAAATACATAATGGAAAAGCAGCGGGCACGGGAGCGGTCCATCTTGGGAGCTGCTAACCCACCTCCCACCATTAACCCCGCCCCAGCACTGCGTCCGGGTGGTGGGAACTACCAAACCCCTCCACGGTACATCAGGTGCCACACGTGTAATCAGCAGGGCCACATGCAGAGAGACTGTCCCAGAAACAGAAACCGCTCGACGTGGAATACTCCAACTAATTCCACCTCCCAGCAGCAGTGTGTACCCCAGGGGGCCGAAGGTGTCGTCCTTCCCCCCCAGCGACAGTGTGTACCCCAGGGAGCTGAAGGTGTCGTCCTTCCTCCCCAGCAGCAGTGTGTACCCCAGGGGGCCGAAGGTGTCGTCCTTCCCCCCCAGCGGCAGTGTGTACCCCAGGGAGCAGAAGGTGTCGTCCCCCCCCCCCCAGCGACAGTGTGTACCCCAGGGAGCAGAAGGTGCCGCTCTTTCTCCCCAGCGGCAGTGTGTACCCCAGGGGGCCGAAGGTGTCGTCCTTCCCCCCCAGCGGCAGTGTGTACCCCAGGGAGCTGAAGGTGTCGTCCTTCCTCCCCAGCGGCAGTGTGTACCCCAGGGAGCAGAAGGTGCCGTCCTTTCTCCCCAGCGGCAGTGTGTACCCCAGGGAGCAGAAGGTGCCGTCCTTTCTCCCCCACGGCAGTGTGTACCCCAGGGGGCCGAAGGTGTCGTCCTTCCCCCCCAGTGGCAGTGTGTACCCCAGGGAGCTGAAGGTGTCGTCCTTCCTCCCCAGCGGCAGTGTGTACCCCAGGGAGCTGGAGGTGTCGTCCTTCCTCCCCAGCGACAGTGTGTACCCCAGGGAGCAGAAGGTGCTGTCCTTCCTCCCCAGCGGCAGTGTGTACCCCAGGGGGCCGAAGGGGTCGTCCTTCCCCCCCCAGCGGCAGTGTGAACCACAGGGGGCAGAAGGTGTCGTCCTTCCCCCCCAGCGGCCGTGTGAACCCCAGGGGGCAGAAGGTGTCGTCCTTCCTCCCCAGCGGCAGTGTGAACCCGAGGGGGCAGAAGGTGTCGTCCTTTCCACCCAGCGGCAGTGTGAACCCCAGGGAGCTGAAGATGTCACCCTCTCCCCCCAGCGACAGCTTACCCTAACAAGGGGAGACACCAATCCCCCAGACGGCGCAGATGGGACCAGGGTCTCTGTGCCTGACCTACCGGGATGCTGGACAGCCTGTCCAGATCCCCAACTACTCTCACTGGTACAACCGGAGGAGGGGGTAAGTACAAATTCCCCTCCCCAGCTAACTCCTAATGTGGCTCCAGGGTTAACAGAGGAAATGTTAACCCCCACTGACCCCCACCTTTCCCTGGCTACTGAGCCGGAATATGTCCCAAGTACCCCAGCAGAAGAGCTGACAGTGGGGCAGAGTGCAGTCGGCCTCTGCCCTCCCTTTGTCCCTTGTACAGAGCAGGATGTCCTGCAGGTTATACCAGCGGAAGAGCTGGCATCAGGGCAGAGTGCCGCTGACCTCTGCCCCTCCAGTCCCCTCAGCGTGTTGCCCCATCACCCCACCGAAATATCCAGGTGCCTGGTTAGACTTCCCCCCAAAGGGGAGATGTGTGACGAAGTGCCCTTCGCCACTTTGGCTTGGAGAGGACTGTTTGCCAGCCTCCTGCCCTGCGACTATGGCCCTGGTACATATTGCCCTTTGGAACCAGTGTTCGGCCATACCAGAGTGTATGTCACTCATTCTGGCCCTTTACATACAGGGGGGTCATTCTGTACTTGCCCTGTGGGAGCGGTGATACCACAGATAGCTATGCCATGGAGCCCATTCATATAATGAAAGACTATGGGAAAGACTTTAGCTACTTGGCAATTGAACTGTGTGAATAGGATCTGAGCGCTATTCGGTAGTTTTGTGCGCTCAGATCCCAGCTATCTGGGGATATGGGAAATGTGAGTAAATGTGAATTGCAGTAATGCTGATGGGTTGTCAAGCTAGAGAATTGACCAACAAATACTTTTGTCCGGACATCCCCAGGCCGATCCGTTGGGATCAGACCGTGTATGCCGGCTTATGGTCACGGGGGAGGTGTGTAACGGAACCCATCACTGTTTTACCCTGTTTTATGGTTATTTAATTCTTGGTTAAAATATGATCCTACTGTTATATTATATGTATGTTGGTTGATGCTCTGCAGGATATTAGCTCAGAATATTACAGACACCTAGCAGAATACATAATCCTAGTAGGGTCTCCTAGAGGCAGGAGAGCCCTATTGTGTAAAGTGTTCACATTGTGAAAGACGGAACAAAGAGAAGCATTATCTTATCAATGTCTGTTATTGAATCAAAGTAGCCGGCTAGTCCCTGGGAGGTGTGACCCCACCTATTGTTCTCTCTATGTTTATTGTGTGGTCAAATATGGGCATGTGTATTACCTGTGCCCAAAGAGATGTATAAATATTTCTGTAAAGGTAAATAAAGTCAGTATTCATTTGACTCCCAAATTGTGTGTCGTCCAATATGGGAGGTCGGGGATGGTGAAACTGTAGTGCCTCTTGGATATTTTACCGTATACCAGCGGAGATTTTGGACTGCGTTTTCCAGCTCCGTTACAGTACTACTTATCAAATACCTCCTGGAAGGATGTTTACACCACCTAATAAATATTTGTGGTCATATTTCACCCATGTATGTATATCTAGAACCTGAAAAACACAAAAGCCATTAGTCATTGATCCTCAGGAACTTGGTATGACAGATTTGAGTTTATTTATTTTTAAGTAGCCTCTGCTTTATCTAGCCAGGGGGTGAGAGTATGCTCTTTGTTTTGGTGAGGAGGAGGGTGTGAAGGGGCAGACTGCACTATAGTAAAACAAACAGGGCAATGGAGCGCATAGGCCACTGTCTATACCATCCTGCTCCACCATGCACAATAACATGCAGTAGGTATCAGTTTATTATACTAGCTCTGGTTCTCACTGTATGTCTACCACCAATCATTCCTCATCTTTAAAGCACCATAATGACTAACTGGCTTTCCTAGGCAAACATGGCGTGTTTCTGTTCCTCTTATTTATGGGTCCCAGAATGGCCAATTACTACTCCACATTATCATATCTGTTTGCATGTCCACATTCTCCCTTTTCCAGTCCACTGCTTCTTTTACATCAGAGAGAAAGGCTACTTTTGGAGAGTTTTTTTTTTACTTATGTTCTTTCCATATACACCTGTACTAACCTTTATTATGCCACTTTTCTTATATATAATATTTTAAAGGAATATACTGTATAATATTTGAATTCACTTATAAAGCTCCTAAAGAGTAATTAATGTAAGGCATAGAACATAATTCAAAACATGCTTGTACTAAAACATACTTGTAGCCACCACAATAGGTTAATTATATTAAAATGTTATGTAATAAATTATTGATAAATTAAATTATGTCATCAACAGTTTTTTTATGTGTGGAGAATGTAATAAAAAAAAAATGCACGTCCCAATGGATAAAGCAGTCAAATACAGAGGTGGAAAGACATATCTAAGACTTAGAAGCCTGGATCAAGGGGCCACAGTAAAAAGCCAGTAAAAAGGCCACAGTAAAAAGGCCTAATTCCAAATGACGGCACTTTTTTTCAGAAAGTTAATTTGTCTTGTTATAGTCTGGATCACCATATACAAGGTCCCATAGCGCCTCTTCCAGCTCCAAGGGGAAAACAGACCTCCTCACCGGGGACCCCAACCGCTCCCAGCTAGGCCGCATTAGCTCAATACCCCACCACAATCCCAGGAATGCCTTCCATTGAGCTAGAAGGGACACATTTCTGCATTGCTTAGCGCCCATCTTGCTGGACCTCTGCTGTTCCCTTTGGGTAGTGCTCTCCTTTACCTCTGCCATGCCTGCAAATGCTCTACTGCCTGTTCTGGGCTAGGGGTTTCGCGTCCAGGCTGCTGCTAGTTACTGCTGCTGAGATCTCCACCACTGTCACCAGTTGTGAGTTGAGGGGCCACATGAACCTCAATTTTCTCCTTCTAGCTCACACCTCTTGTGTTTAATATCTCAGTGCCCAGCAAACAATTCAGATCAGGACATCATTTCTGAAGAGGCAGGCACAATCAGATCCCTTTAGTTAGAATACAAGAAAAACACATGCACTTTTACTTAGCAACCAGACTGCCTTTATTTTTACCAGATATAGTTTTAAAAAGTACCAAAGACCAACTCTAATTAGCTTCTCCCTCCCCCTCATGGAACAGCAAAACTCAAACTAATTTGGTTTATTACTTTAGGACTCTCTAACAGGACTGCACATTCCATGAGGGTTAACCCCTTCCCGTCCAGGCCATGACACACAACTTTATAATGGGGCATATCTTAGCATATTCTTACCACATTCTGAGCACACATAAATTCTTTAAACATGACACATATATGAAAGACAAAATGTCACAGTCCTTACAACCAGGCTCATATCCATTTTAATAGTCTTGGATATTAGCGAACCAGTGTGTGCCAGAGTCAAAAATAGCAGGGTTACTTGTGGGGTTCATGGTGGTCCCAATATCATGACAATGAGCATTAATAATGATGTGTCATCTCACAATGAATGCTTAGCTGTGACCACAGTCAGCAGTCCAATAGTACTATCACCATCTCCATCTGATCTTGTTTAGCAACATTGATATCACATTCAGCTGATATACAGGTGTTATCACATTTCAAAGGATTCTTATGATATCATGAGGTCTGAACACCTGCCCATTAATACGGAGAGGACACAAAGGTCAGCAGCCATTATTTCTATTACTTACATCAAATGAAATAATCTGTTGTCATGTTGATATTGAGGAAAGGATGACATGCTTCACTAATGCATGTATTAAAGCTGGTTTTGATTAACATGCCATTGTGGGAAGTCCACATTGTGCAAGTCTAAAATCTGTATTGGTCTAAATTTATGCTTAAAACAATAATGTATCAGAAAACTGGATATATGATTTAATTAATATTATGTGAGCTACATTTTTGGAGGGGATGTCATTGATTGAATGTCTATCTGAAAGGCACTGTAAATAAATTACTTCATGTTTTTAACAATGCAGATGAAGAAGTTGCCTTCATGGACCTAAATTCTGCATAAAATCAGAATATTCAATTCAATAAAAAATATAGGGACTGCAGCATATCTTCTCAATGGCATTCCTCAGTGTCACAGACCCCTTTCCAGGACCTGGATCCTGGTGCATTGAACCACCATAGAGGATATAGCTCCCCATTGGAAAATGGGTAAGAGATTTATATTGCCACTTGTGAAATGTGGGCATGCTTCATGTGGTCTTATGGCATATGCCCCTGCCTTATCCTGTATACGGTATGCAATTGCCGATGTAATATTATTGTGTTCTGTGTTATGTTAAAAGAATTAATGTGTACATATAGTACGGTCATGAGTTTATTGTGTAAGTATAGTATATCAAGGATAGAATGTATGCATATGGTTACTGTCATGACATCTTGCTTGTATGGTGTAGAGTTGATGCAGTCATATATGGGACAGGGTTGAGTTCTACAGAAATGTATATGGATTTACGACTACTGAGAGTGGCTACACGTGCATTCTCTTCTGGCTTCAGTCGAAGAGGAGGTTGGTAGCCTTAGTTACAAGGTGGGGTTTTAGTTATATAGGGGGATGGTGTTGTTTTCATCATATATATTCTATGAAAAGAAATAAAGGGTTGTTGACTTCTGAGACATAGAAATGGTATGGTCTCTTATTTTGCTCCTGATGACTACAATACTGATCCTATCTCCACCCTGCAAGTAACTTGTCCTGGTCACTATCACAGGAAAGTTTCTGAGGCCCTTGGAAGTGCTGATTACTCATGGAGAGACTCTGACTGATACAGAAGCCAGATACCAGGGTGCTACTGCAGGGATTTCCAAGAATCCAATGGTTCTTGTGGGTAGTTAACCTGTAGTCTATATCAGGTAGCCCTGGGCAGTAATAGCCCCTACCCCTGGATCGTCACACTCAGTGACCATAAATTGGTGAAATGTTAAACACAACTCTATGTGTCCGCAGAGAAGAGAATCATGGACCATGTATTGGGGGGGGGTGTAGGCATCTGCTTATCACACCATCTCACAGGCTATGATCCTCTACTCTGTAGCCAGGCTAGATTATGTTAACATTTGGACTTGGATTGTCACTGACCAATGGATTGTCACTGATGAGTGCTGTTGAGAAGGTCAGAACATATGTGCAGTCCTTACATCCTCCTCAGCCTTGCCACAGGGCTCCAACTCCAAGTGGGGGCACTCTTTATCCCTAGTTGAGAGGTGATTGCAAGGGAAAGCATCCCCCAAGAGGCAGCAGCAGCAGCGGAGGTGACAGAGGCATTGACAGAGGTTATGAGTAGTCAGGCTGCAGTTTGAGGGGGAGGTCTCTGGGGTGGAGGATGCAGTACTTGGTGGCCCAGTGTAGAGGGGCTGGGGGCGAAAAATGGGTTTGTTTTTGTGGTGGTGAAGCTGGTGGTGGTGAGAGCCAGGTTGTGCTGCCGGTGGGAGGAGGAGGTGGTGGTTGTTATGAAAAAGATCTGTTGTCTGTCCAGTAGGAGGGCCAGGGTGGTGAGTCAATGTGTTGGAGGAGGGGGCCAGTTCGGTCAAATGAAACTGGTGTGGCCGAAGGTCCAGCAGATGCCCCCACTGACCACATGAAGTGTTCGTCCTCCTCTTCATATACCGGGCCCTCTGATCCTCTCCTTGCCTCCTCCTCTTATGACAGATCCTGTTGGGCGGTCTGTATCTGCATACGCTGCAGTGGGCCTACCCAGTGGGTACGCAGTGGGCCTACCCAAAAATGTATGTTGGATGTGTATTTGTTTCTATGTTAGGGCATAGGGTGTAGGGGGGGTTGGGTGTTTATGGTTGTTGTGACCTATCTATATGTATACCTATGTGTGTTATTACTCTATGTGTATGTATATTATGTGTTATCTGTTAGTATGTGATATATTACATGTAAAATAAGTAGCGTAGTAATAGAAAAACAATATAACCTCAATAACCTGCTCTCCAAAATCTCCTACTTTCACGCTCCAAGACCAAAACCAGCAGCTCCGGGACCTTCATGCTAATTTGTTCAAATCTACAACACAGTCAATGCAGGGGCGTGAAGCTTGCAGCTTCTTTATCTTTCCCTGTCAATCACTGATGTGTTAGGCCATTTTCTATTGGCTCATAGGGCTTTGGTGCACGCTTAAATTGCGGGATTGGTTTTACCACGCAAGCATCATGTAATCACTCCCTCAAACAGCTTTAGAGCGCGGGCAGGGTTCAGCCGTAAGATTGGAATTTGCGAGCTTGCAGCAATAGAATAAATCTAAACATTAAAAAAAAAAAAAAATCACCCACAGCCCAATTTACGAGTTAATAGTGCACAAAAAGTTTTGTTCTGCTAGATGCCCGTAAGTGACTATAACCCATGATTTTGGCTGTGGGTGTTTTTTTTCTCTAAATGTCTAGATGTATTCTATTGACTTAAGCCTGCAATTTACGTCTTGCAGCCTCCATACGTAAACCCTGCCTTTTTAAGTAGAATTTCAGGGTGCATGATCACATAATCTTGCAATATTTAAGCAAGCCTTTAATTTACTTCTTAGCCAATAGTAAATGAGCCTCATGACATCATTAAAACATAAAAGATACACATAATCTGCAATAAGAGGCTACAAATTAATGAGAGACAATAAGTAAAATTTGCTGATCAGGCTTCAAAGCAAGCAATCTAGCACTCTATAAAATGCATTAACCCCTTGAGTCTAAGAATTTATATTTCGCAGAAAGAACAGTTATAAAATTATTTTTAATTGCATCTTTGTAGGTTTGAGAGTGTTCTGCAATGAATTAATGTATTTCCCTGCTTTGCCATACTTTTAAAGTTCAGTATTGTGTGTTTAATTGCTGCTCCAGCTTTAATAAGGGATTGAAAAAGCCCTTGTGAGTCCTATTTATTTCTGATAGAAACGTGATACTTTTTTAAATTGTGGGTTAGACTTTATTTGCAAGTTAGAGCTACAAATAGAATATTGATTTTGTGTAACTTTAATTGTTTAGTGCTCATAATATTTGAGCTGTGCTAAAACCAATGGAGTTCTAAGGCCGTATTTGCCTCTTTGGCTGGCCCATAGTGATTGTGGGCGGGTAACTCGTAATCAGATTAGTAGTGTATCTAATAGAATCTGTGGCAATTTTAAAAGTGGTTTTAAGTGTGTATAAATTTCCTAACTGGGCAACAGAATTGGGCCCAAAGTCGGTAAACCAAGTTAAAAGCAAGAATGTGAATAGAGAATAGAAAACATGTAAAACCATAATGGGAATTTATGTGTAAACGCTAGAGACATAGAGAATATTTTTGCTAACTATTATAAATCTCTCTCTATAATCTAGAATCAAGTCCTAACTTTGTTAAATCATCTAAAGATCAAATATTAACGTGTTTTAGGCTATTAAAACTCTTTAAAATTTCTGAAGAACAATTAATATGCTTAGAGGATATATCTGAAACAGAAATAGACCTGGATTTCAAGCCTTACAATCAATGAGGTGCTTGGTTGATTGATTGTCATATTCAAACATCAGGAAAATTCCAGTAGTTGCTTTATAGCTTAATGCGGAGATCAGGTGACATACTAATCACAGACATGTACCCATAACAGCCATTTTACTCATATACACAGAGAGTTATTATTTGTTTATTAATGATTTGATGGTGGGCCGTATTATTTTTATTTTTCTATGGGCTGTCAGTGAGCGCAAATTACACAAACACATATCATGATCACTTGCATCACACATAAAAACTGAGTAAAAGGGACAAATCACAATGAAACCGAAACTGTTTGAAACTAAGTCTAAACAAGAGCATAGGTAATCAGGGAAAAAAGTCATACAGCTAGTTTTCAATTAGAAAAAATAAATGTTGATGCAAATGTCCTGAGGGAGACCATGATACGTGTGTGAGAGGGGTGTTTACATTTCTGGAGAGATATGGTTGCATATGTATGTGTATGTTATATTTTATTATACTGTGTTTCCCTGAGATTTCAGCACCCTATAAGGCTTTCTACTTAGTCATTATGTGCTACCATGAGAATTACTGCTTCCAATAATCTCTATGTGCTGAATTGTGAATATATAACTAAATATAACTAATCCCTATATCTATGTAATTATTTGTCCTTTGATAATGATAAGGTAGAACAGTATACAAAGAGAGTGACCCAGAGAATTTAAAGCTTCAGGACAGATTAGTGTATTAATTGAGAATGTGGACGGGCTGTATACCTCCCCAGGCCTCCTGGGGTTGGTAGAAGGGCCACGTGACCTGGCGGGCCCGGGAGTATGGGAGAGTGCGGGTGGCTAGCTGGGAGGCGGAGCCACTAATAGGGGTTGGCGCCATTTGGCCATTATGACCCCAGCTAGCCAAGTAATTAGATGGTCTGGGTAGCAGCTCCAGGTTTTCTTCACTTGCTCTCCTTCTGTCCCTTCACCCTCTTTCCCCATCAGGAGTGCAGATCGCGGGAGCCTGGAGTGAGGCGGAGGCCAGAGCTGCGGCTAAAGCAGGTGCTGTGGGGCATCCCTGGACGGTCCCCCGGGATCCGGACGGCACACAGGGCCATCAGGTGGCGCAGAGGTCCCAGGGTGATCATGGGATATTGTGGGTATGCCACACAGCGCGTGGGCACTTGGTTGCCCGCGGAGAGCCAGAGAGAGAGGAAGCCTGGCAATGTCAGGGGAGGAGTGGGGGCCGCCTGAAGGTCCGGCTGGAGCAGGGGCAGATGGGAAACAGCATTGGGTTGCAGCTCCTGGCGAGGCTCCCGGGCAAGTGAGGCATCACCCTCCCCCGCCTCACCTCACGTTGACCGTTTGACCCGTCAAGGGGTTTGGCCCGCATCCAGGCAGTCGTAGGGATGCGGCGAGTGCCCCCCCCCTTCTTAAACCTTTGCGGCCTTTGGCTGGAGCAAGAAGATTGGCGAGGGACGGGTTTGGAAGCTGCCAGGCATTGGACCGGCAGCTGCTCAGGGACAGGGCGCTGGCCTGACAATGCTGCTTGGTGAACGTGTTGGGACAGGGCACCTGGCCTACGTGCATGGGGAGTCGCTCTAGGCTGCTGCCGGAGTCCACGGGTGGCTGCAGGGGTATGCTGGAGTTCCTCAGGTTCAAGAGAGGTGGGGGTGCGCAGGCAGGCCATAGCTACGCTGGGTTGCCGGCAGCCTATATTACATTATGGTATTAGTTGCAGGCTGAGTATGGCACACTTTCAGTAAAACTAACCACAAACCTCACATTTAAGCAGTTCTACGGTTAAATCTTTCCTCAAAGTTGCAGGACTTTTATTATTTAGAACACTGCATGGGGACTCTATAGCTTACTGTGATCCATGCAATGTTTTAGTACCACCCCAATCTAAATAAGAACATTGCTGTAGAGCATCTTATATAGCATCATTTAGGCCTGGTATGGCATCAGCAAGTTAGGGCTTTTCCCTGGTTTATGTTACATTGCTCGTTAGCTGCTTGTTTTTTCTAGTCATCCTGCATGGAGAGTTTATTATTATTATAGTTCATTTATAGCGCGCCGATATATTCTGTAGCGCTGTACATAAATTAAGTTTATAACCCACTTCCATGTCGTCTAGGAGGGGGTTAATCCCCGCTTTCATAGGTATTTGGCCATCAGGGCCATATTTCGCAAAAATAATTGGTTATATATATCTATATACATATGTGTGTATGTATGTGTGTATGTAGGTATGTATGTATATATATATATATATATATATATATATGTGTGTGTGGATATGTATATATGTGTATGCGTGTCATGTGTTTATGTGTGTGAATATATACTGTATATGTATGTATGTATGTAGATAGATAGATAGATATAGCTGGCCCTTGCTCGGGTAGAGTATTACGTAATATCATTCTGATTATAACTCTATGCATGAGCTGGTAAGTACTGGGCCAGTGGACTTACTAAGAATCCCAAGCCACCGTAGAGGGAACGGGCACTCCCCTTAGTATATCTGATATGTATTCTTGGGGTTAGGCCTATAGGTCTTGTTTAGTCAGGTTGTCCGTATTACGCTCAGGAGTCTGCCTGTCATTGTAATATGTTAAATTACTTAAATTTTTGGTAGGGTCAGTCGGTTGTAGTACACCCACTACCTGAACAAGCAGTTGCCAGTTAGGGTTAGTTGCCAGTTAGGGTTAGTTTAGTTTCGGCAGAAGCCCATGATCCCCAGGCAAAGGTTAGTACTATGCCTAGTCACAGTAGGGTGCCCGTGGGCAACATAGTATGTTCCGTTATGACAACAGGCTTCTAATGTGTCATTGTTAGAGCTAGTGATTGCTTATAGAGTACAAGGTAATAGGAGCAGCAAGCCTTAAAATGTAGCCGTAGCAGCATCAGGTGACCCGTGACGACTGTGGGCCCCGCCAATTTGTCATCGCTTAGAGCTAGTGGATTTTATGCCAAGTGGTCGGATCAGCCCGTGATCCATTCTTACGCCACGCTGTTAGCCAGTAAGCTTTGAACCAGCAGTACGCGATAAGGTTTTCCAGCCGGTGTATTATTCAACTTTAGCTTTGCAAAAAAGCTGTGTAAAACAGCAGGCATAAGGTAAAGGAAGCCAGTTTTAAGACAAGGTTAGAAGAGCGAGGCATTCAAGGGTACATGGGCCCCTTATGAATTGCACATCAGTCCCATAAAAAATTAAGCACTGGTAGTCAGCGGGGGGACCCGGTACAGCTTCAGGTTTAGAAAAGGGCGGAGTTACGGTGTTTTAACAAAACAATTAGAGCTCGGGTAGCCGCGAGTTACAATCGTGGGTCGAAAGCCAGTAGACCAGGCGGGACGGCATATATAATTCCAAGTCTATGGGTGTAAGCACGGGGGGCGGCCTGGCCCACATTAGACATGCTGGCTAGCGCCTCGGGTCTGGCTGGTGGCCGATGCTCTTACATACTCAACGTCGGTTTTGATGGCCGGTCCTCTGGTGTTATATTTTTAGGTCTCCGGTAGGTCCTGGGAGGGTCATCAAGTAAAGTGCGTAGTCAGGTGGTAGACATTTTCTGCCCATTCGGGGGTAGACAGTTCTCCAGAATACTAATTGTGTGTTTCAGTAAAGAATGCACGGGGGAAGTCAAATTTTCTCCTCGTTAGGGCCGTCTAGGGTGTCAGAGTTGATTACACTTGGGCGCAGTACCGGTAATGGACCTTATTGTTTTAAAAGAATACAGGTACTAGGTTTCAAGACAGGTGGCTAACTAATCCTGTTAATGGCGCACATAAAAATTGATGGCTTAATGGGAAGGACGGTTTGGTGCGCGCGTTGGTCCGCGAGTGTAATGGGCAAGGATGTGGTTTCTTGGTTAAGGCCGGGAGGAGGGTTCCCCGTAGGTGTGACGTCGGGTAGGAGCCGCAGCCTTTCAAAACGGGCCGGGCAATAGGACCTGACGTAGGAAGTTTCGGTATTACAAGTGGGGCAAGGTGTCACAGGAGGTATGGCAAAGGGTTGGAAGGCAAGTGGTAACCTTTCCCAAGGTCCGTAGATACCACTGTGTGGAAAGAGGTCTGTGGAAAGCATGAGGCCTTGTGGTTCTGTACAGCCATCTCTCCTTTTGGCAAGTTAGCTGGTGGCGAGAGGTTGGCGTAAACAGACAAGGCATTGGTGACCTCAGGTGTTTGGCCGTGGGATCCTAAGGTGATCAGGTGACCATGTGGCCGCGGTGGTCCGGGAACCAGGTGGAAAAGGGAGATAGTTACAGTGTACGAGGTACACTGGTCGCTCTCCTTTTGTGGTAATACGGTTCTTGGACCTCAACGTGTGAGTTGGTTGGTGCTGTTCCTTACGGGGAAACGGTGGTTCCCTATGAGGATGATTCTGCAACTTGGTGGCATGTGATCAGTTCTGGGTACACTCCATGGTGGAACATGGTACTCACTGGCTTTGTGCATAAACAGGCACTGTAACAACCAGACAGGCCGTGTTGCCCCGGGGCTTGGAGAAGGGAAAGTCTTTGATGGTGGACCATGGGATATTCGGACATTGGACCAAGCAGGGACTTCGCCTCAGGTGCCGATCCTAGCCCCAGGACAGATGGAAGTACGATCAGTCTGTTATAGAAATAGGAATGTCATCAGTGTAATGAGCAGGTGGCGAGTGGCACTAGTGTCGCCTACCTTGGAAGTGATCCATGTGGTGGTAATACCCCCGGGTAACCGTGGGTTTTATCGAGGGTAGAAAAGGATCACTCTTGGTAACAGCTGCCAAATGGGCTAGCTTGGAGGATCGGTTGGTGAACGGCCAAGTAAGGCCAGTAGGAGAAGTAAATAGGCAAGTGTAGCCTTGCCCAGAAGAATTTTGCTGGAATAATGATAAACTAAGGGTTTCTGGCTCAATTATTCAGGATTTAGCTGGTCGAGGTCATGAGTAGGTGGAGTTTTTTAGTGTTAGGAGCTAGGGAGGAAGGAGGCTGGCCATGGCATTTTTTGGGGGAGTCGTATGCCGCAAAGGTATTCTGCGGCCTACTCCGTGGCAGGTGGAGAGGGGTGTCGCCGGGACAGTGGTAAAGTGGATGTGATCCTACCCTACGGGGGTACGGATGTTCCATCACGGTAGGCCCTGGACGAGGATTCAGGACGGAGAGTGTATTGTCTCGGGTCAGGCTCCTCCCCTAACTTGTTTATGTTTACTTAATGGTATCATTGTTATTATTATGTGATTTTGTGTTTACCAATAAATGCTGTGGCCAGTATGTTATCTTATAGGGTGGTTGTGTCTAATCATTTCTTTAGAGGGCTCAGGAAGTTATTTGTGCCCAATTAAATATTCAGGGAGCGAGTTGTGCCCAAAGTGTTATACAGACATACCCACTGGACCGTGGTCAGGTCATGCAGTCACAGGGTCAGGCGGTAAAATGTCTACTACATTCATCTGTCTAATAGGTTTTTTTTTATGCCAGAATCAAATTTTAGGGTTCTTTATGTCCAAAAATGGGCGCTCCTCACAGGGAGACGCCCTATGGCACCTGTCTCGTCGGCCTAATGGGTAATCCGTCCATGGTCGTACAGCAGAGTTTCATACTATACATTTAATACTTCCTTCTTTGAAGAGTTTATGTTAAATCTTAAGAGATCAACAAGCTAAACTTAGAATTGAATTCCCCTTTAATTGGATTTAAAATGATATCATCCATCTAGGTAAAGATTTCACTCCCAATCTGAAAGTTTTAGTTAAACATAATTTTGATAAATTATAA
This sequence comes from Discoglossus pictus, assembly GCA_027410445.1. NCBI lineage: Eukaryota > Metazoa > Chordata > Amphibia > Anura > Alytidae > Discoglossus > Discoglossus pictus. The sequence continues at coordinate 285,397,164 of CM050163.1, forward strand.
ATTCATTTTAATAATATGTTGATTAGTTGGATTCCACTAATAATTCAGTTTAACATAATAAATTAGTTGAAGCTAGTCTACCGCTAGCAAATTTATTTAAAAGAATATTTAGGGGCAGTGGCCCTATCTCATCTATTGAAACTTTGTAGTATTCACTTTAGCCTGGAATTTGTACAAATTGAAAGTATTCTATCTCAAAATGTAAATGTTTAATACCTGCCATAAAAAGCACCTATTGAAGCTGCCTTTGGTTATTAAATCATGTCTAAAATCATAGTATTATTTTAATAGCAGTTATAACTTACTGTATATACTCGAGTATAAGCCGATCCGAATATAAGCCGAGGCACCTAATTTTACCACGAAAAACTGAGAGAACTTATGGACTCGAGTATAAGCCTAGGGTGGGAAATGCAGCAGTTACTGATAAATTTCAAAAATAAAAATAGATACCAATAAAATGTCATTAATTGAGGAATCAGTAGGTTAAATGTTTTTAAATATTTCAAAGAAAAACAGTAAGCTAGCTGTGTAAGTGGAAAATAGGGTAAAAAAAACATATTATGAGCCCTAAGCTCCCTCATCCTCCTCCCCCCTCATCCTCCTCCATTTCCTCCCCTTCCCCCATCATCCTCCTCTTCTCCCCTTCCCCCATCATCCTTCTCTTCTCCTCTTCCGCTCCTCAACCTCCCCCCACTCACCCTCTTGTTTCCCCCTCTTCTCCCCTTCCCTCTCACCCTCCTCATCTCCCCTTCCCCTCTCACCCTCCTCATCTCCCCTTCCCCTCTCACCCTCCTCTTCTCCCCTTCCCCTCTCACCCTCCTCTTTGGGATCTATGGGAATTAAAATATTTATCTGATGTTTATTATAATGGATTTCTCAGACCATTTGATCATGTCGTATGTACCAAAGGATAAATGGTTACACTACAACATATTGAAACAGGCTTTTATTTAGCCTTGATAACTTCAAAAGGTTGTTGGTTGAGAAAAATAAGAAATGTATTATCTCAAATAAAAATAAAAAAAACAACAAAGTCAGAGGTGCTCAATCAGAGAATGAACTAACCTTAATAGGCTAGTTCTATGGACATAAGAGCAACCTCTTTTAGCTCACTTATGCCATTCACAGGGAGAAATATCCTGTAGTATATCAGTCTGGTCTCACTCAATAGAGTGGTCCAGCCCTGAAATACCAGGCATACGCTCACATGTAGTGGTTTTGCGATAAAATCCGAAAGTTTGGATCTTTATGCATTTCTCATATTTCTTTGATAACTAAATGTGATCTAATATTATATTATTATTTCACGTCTACAAATAACTTCAACTATAAAGCTAAGGGCAATATAATTCATATTTTGTTAGTCGCCAAATAGCTGATCTCATAATCTGGAAAAAATACAGATGTAATAGGTAATTTATAGAGTAGATAAAGAATAGAATGGATTCATATTTTTTTTAATGCTTACGACTTCTTACGAGCATCAACTTTAAAAAGATATACTAAAATGCTTCATAAACAATATTTTTTTATTTATACTGTTTAAACTCTACTATATAAACTTTCTTAGTTACAGCTACATGTTCAAGTACAAAGCCAAAGTACTTTAGTTGCTAGAATCTCCAAGGAAAGATTATAGCATAGATTACAGTATAATCATATACTTAAACATTTAATTAAAAGTGAAAATAATGCATTATACAAAAACATTACCATTGGTTGGTTTGTTTTTGATGAGCTACAGCGGATATACAGCATATCTGTTCTTTGTTATTTCTTTAAAAATATATATTACATAAAATTGTTTTTGATTGAGCTATCTGCGGTTTTAATTGCTTTTATAAATTGCTTACGGTTACTAGAAAATAAGATTTTTTAAAATGCCTTCTAATAGAGTGCATGGGCTTAATTGTCCAAAAAATTTGTATTTAGCCAACTCCTAAAAAAAAGCCTTCTCTGCAACCAGATTGCATTCCTAATTACCGGTCTACCTATTTCAATTCTTCAATTTCTAGGGAAAGTCATTGAGTAAGTTGTTGCAAAGCGACTGGAGTCCTGGCTGTTATCTAACAACTTATATGATTCATTCCAATCTGGATTCGGAAAACAGTGTAGGCCTGAAACAGCTCTGGTATGTGTCCTAAAACAATATGTGGGGATGGCATGAAACAGAGGTAACTGCTCCATACTAATCCTCTCTGCAGCATTTGACATGGTGGATCATGATATTTTATTTGATTGTCTCAAGGAATACTGTAGACTGGATGGTACAACGGTGAACTGGTTCAGATTCTTCCTATCAGACACATCCCATAGTGTCTTACGGGGACAAATCCCTCTATACCTTTGTCACTCACATGTAAAGTTTCACTGGGATCAGTTTTTTCTACCATGTTAGTTGTGTACATGCTTCCAAAGATGTAATTATATCATAATTATCATAAATATCATTATTATAATGGGTGATATAATAAGACATCATTGTCTAAGCTAGAACATTTTAAAAGGGAGTAGGGGAGAGAGAAAGTGTACCACTTTCTTGTGCAGATCAGTAATATCACACACATGAACCCACACAGTATTTTCACTCACCTGTGGAAGCCTCATTACATGAGGTAGGTATATTTCATGCAGATGGTCCTTATGTGGTTATGGCTCCTTAGATGTTCGTGATTGATGAATGTTCTTTCCCTTCTGGATAGCATTGCTTACACTACAGTTTATATAGGTACTATAGTTGATTTACTTACTATAGTCTAGATTGTTGTAAATATATCAGTCGATCTTTCATCATTTGTACCACCCTTTACTTGTTAATGTATATAGTCAGGCATAATGAATGACCCATAATGACTAAAAATGGATAAATATGTAATAATAAAAAAAAAATATTGGTAACATTTTTTTCTTTTTACATACATTTAGAGTTTTAAGTCTAAATATTGGATTGTTTACATTGACCAAGACAATATATATCAATAAAACAAACTCTTAGCAGTGATCAAACGTGTTTGGTTGCTCCTTTGCAGCTTTATCAATTATCAAATTGCCTGTATGGTACAAAACATAAAGACAAAAAAGAAGAAATAAAATAAACAAACAGGATATAGTGTGGCCAGTCTCCACAATGTATCCCATCTTAACAAACAACTATATATTCTCATTACCATATCTAATGTGTATAATTTGTGTATAACTATATGTGTCATACTTGACCCATACTAAATATGGTGGATATATAAAAAACAAGAGGTACAAGAAGTGGCCCTTCTCATATATATAGTACACTAGTCGTTTGCCGTCATAAACGTGCTGTGTGCTGTGTCTCTCTACTCTGTCACTCTCTCTGTACGCCCCCTCTCTCTGTGGGCCCTCTCTTTTTGCGTGTGTGCTGTCTTTCACTCTCTCCCTCCTCCCTCTCTTCCCCTCCTTCTCTCTCTCACCCTCTCTCTCCCTCCCCTGTGTATCTTTCCCCCCTCCTCTTTCCCCTGTGCCTCTCCCCCCCCCCCCCCCCCCCCGCCCTGTTCCTTGTGCTAATGCAGCACTTTGCGCACGGTGCGCGCTGCAGCAAGTACAGAAATACGTACAAATAGTTGTGAAGGGCGCATGCGCTCCCCTGGAGCATTACGCACACTTCACAAACTATATTAGTGATTGTTCATAGTAGATGCCACTTTCTACTTCCTTTTTACCAAATACAGTATGTCATATTGTAAACCTGACCCCTACTAAATATGGCGGATATATAAAACAAAGAGATACAGAAAGTGTCTTTTCTCATATATAATAAATCGCAATTACTAGTAGTAACTACCATTTTATCATTACACAAGAATACATTGGTACGTGAGCACATTTATATATACACTTTATCGTTACACATGAATCTATAAACTTAAAAATAATAATAAATATTAATAACATGTCCGATGTATAGTTAAAACAATGACTCTGAACAATGTTACAATTGATAAAAAAATGCATCTAAAAATGTATTTGTACATAATTCCAATAATAAGAAACAGTAGTCTTATGTGTGATAGTAGATAAAATACTCTTACACCATTTTTTAGTCCTTTATATACCTGGATTTGAAATTCAAGTGATAAATCAACATCGACGCTCTCTACATGCTTATAAATAGATTCAGCACATGCATCACAACATAAATGAATAATACTAGATTAATTAATTTGCTCTGAATTTGTAACCCTTGCAGGGGTGTAGGAGCCAGAATAATTCTGGGGGGGGATACAGCTCATTGTATACACGGGCCATAAAATAGCTTATTTAAACATGCATGCAAACATAGAAAAATCTGAGTGGGATTTGTCAGACATATCCCCCCCCCACCCAGTTCCTACACCCATGCCCCCTTGTAATGTGTCAGCTTATTACAAATTATATAAACTTTCTTTCAATTCCTAATTTCATGTGTAGTGCTTTAAAGTGTGAATACAGTCAGGTCCATAAATATTGGGACATCGACACAATTCTAATATTTTTGGCTCTATACACCACCACAATGGATTTTAAATTAAACGAACAAGGTGTGCTTTAACTGCAGACTTTCAGCTTTAATTTAAGGGTATTTACATCCAAATCCGGTGAACGGTGTAGTAATTACAAAAGTTTGTATATGTGCCTCCCACTTTTTAAGGGACCAAAAGTAATGGGACAGATTAACAGGCATAAATCAAACTTTCAGTTTTTAATACTTGGTTGCAAATCCTTTGCAGTCAATTACAGCCTGAAGTCTGGAACGCATAAACATCACCAGACGCTGGGTTTCATCCCTGGTGATGCTCTGCCAGACCTCTATTGCAACTGTCTTCAGTTCCTGCTTGTTCTTGGGGCATTTTCCCTTCAGTTTTGTCTTCAGCAAGTGAAATGCATGCTCAATCGGATTCAGATCAGGTGATTGACTTGGCCATTGCATAACATTCCACTTCTTTCCATTAAAAAAGGGTCATTGTCCATCTGCACTGTGAAGCGCCGTCCAATGAGTTCTGAAGCATTTGGCTGAATGTGAGCAGATAATATTGCCCGAAACACTTCAGAATTCATCCTGCTGCTTTTGTCAGCAGTCACATCATCAATAAATGCAAGAGAACCAGTTCCATTGGCAGCCATACATGCCCACGCCATGACACTACCACCACCATGCTTCACTGATGAGGTTGTATGCTTTGGATCATGAGCAGTATTGGCAAACTCTGATCTGGCCTTCCTGTTTTTGAGGCTCACCAATGGTTTACATCTTGTGGTGAACCCTCTGTATTCACTCTGGTGAAGTCTTATCTTGATTGTTGACTTTGACACACATACACCTACCTCCTGGAGAGTGTTCTTGATCTGGCCAACTGTTGTGAAGGGTGTTTTCTTCACCAGGGAAAGAATTCTTTGGTCATCCACCACAGTTGTTTTCCGTGGTCTTCCAGGTCTTTTGGTGTTGCTGAGCTCACCGGTGCATTCTTTCTTTTTAAGGATGTTCCAAACAGTTGATTTGGCCAAACCTAATGTTTTTGCTATCTCTCTGATGGGTTTGTTTTGTTTTTTCAGCCTAATGATGGCCTGCTTCACTGATAGTGGCAGCTCTTTGGATCTCATATTGAGAGTTGACAGCAACAGATTCCAAATGCAAATAGCACACTTGAAACAAACTCTGGACCTTTTATCTGCTCCTTGTAAATGGTATAATGAGGAAATAAGACACACCTGGCTTTGGAACAGCTGAGCAGCCAATTGTCCAATTACTTTTGGTCCCTTAAAAAGTGGGAGGCACATATACAAACTTTTGTAATTACTACACCGTTCACCGGATTTGGATGTAAATACCCCTAAATTAAAGCTGAAAGTCTGCAGTTAAAGCACACCTTGTTCGTTTAATTTCAAATCCATTGTGGTGGTGTATAGAGCCAAAAATATTAGAATTGTGTCGATGTCCCAATATTTATGGACCTGACTGTTCTACTATCTCTTACATAAAATGCCTAGAGTTTTTGTCCACTGGCAAAATTGTTGTTCCTGATATTGCAACTCGTCTAAAAATAATAAAACCGGCGTTATCCAAGGCCGGAAGTTTTGCATGTGCGTCAGTGTGGAGTCCCCATTGCTAAGTTACTAGTATAGTATACATGTGCATTGCTAAGTAACCTCATATGCGGCTTGTGGCGTTCTGGCTCGTATTATTCGATCAGCTGATCGGACTATAGTGTGGGGATTTCTTTCTACTAATGATTAAGGGCTGACCTCTGCACAGGGGGGTATGTATCAAAATATTTAACAAGTGTCTATCATGGAGGCTACTTGGGGCCAATTGATCCTCATCAGTGTGCCATTATTGGTTATCATAAGTGTGCCTTCACTAGTGAATATGCCTATTTACATAAGGCACTTTACACTACATATTATGGTCTAAGCTATGATTCCTATGCTGATGATACACACATATATATATATATATATATATATATATATATATATATATATATACACAGTTGCAAGCAAAAGTATGTGAACCCTTTGGAATGATATGGATTTCTGCACAAATTGGTTATAACATGTGATCTGATCTTCATCTAAGTCACAACAATAGTCAATCACACTCTGCTTAAACTAATAACACACAAAGTACTAAATGTTGCCAAGTTTTTATTTTACACACCATGTAAACATTCACAGTTCAGGTGGAAAAAGTATGTGAACCCCTAGACTAATGACATCTCCAAGAGCTAATTGGATTGAGGTGTCAGCCAACTGGAGTCCAATCAATGAGATGAGATTGGAGGTGTTGGTTACAGCTGCCCAGTCCTATAAAAAACACACACCAGTTCCGGGTTTGCTTTTCACAAGAAGGATTGCCTGATGTGAATGATGCCTCGCACAAAAGAGCTCTCAGAAGACTATGATTAAGAATTGTTGACTTGCATAAAGCTGGAAAGGGTTATAAAAGTATCTCCAAAAGCCTTGCTGTTCATCAGTCCACGGTAAGACAAATTGTCCATAAATGGAGAAAGTTCAGCACTGCTGCTACTCTCCCTAAGAGTGGCCGTCCTGTAAAGATGACTGCAGGAGCACAGCGCAGACTGCTCAATGAGGTGAAGTAGAATCCTATAGTGTCATCCCTGTTGGCGAATCTACGATACGTAATACACTAAAAAAGAATGGATTTCATGGGAGGATACCACAGAGGAAGCCACTGCTGTCCAAACAAAACATTGCTGCACGTTTACAGTTTGCACAAGAGCACCTGGATGTTCCACAGCAGAACTGGCAAAATATTCTGTGGACAGATTGAAACCAAAGTTGAGTTGTTTGGAAGAAACACACAACACTATGTGTGGAGAAAAAGAGCCACAGCACACCAACATCAAAACCTCATCCCAACTGTGAAGTACAGTGGTGGGGGCATCATGGTTTGGGGCTGCTTTGCTGCGTCAGGGCCTGGACAGATTGCTATCATTGAAGGAAAAATTAATTCCAAAGTTTATCAAGACATTTTGAAGGAGAACTTAAGGCCATCTTTCCACCAGCTGAAGCTCAACAGAAGATGGGTGTTGCAACAGGACAATGACCCAAAGCATAGAAGTAAATCAACAACAGAATGGCTTAAACAGAAGAAAATATGCCTTCTGAAGTGGCCCAGTCAGAGTCCTGACCTCAACCCGATTGAGATGCTGTGGCATGACCTCAAGAAAGCGATTCACACCAGACATCCCAAGAATATTGCTGAACTGAAACAGTTCTGTAAAGAGGAATGGTCAAGAATTACTCCTGACCGTTGTGCACGTCTGATCTGCAACTACATGAAACGTTTGGTTGTAGTTATTGCTGCCAAAGGAGGTTCAACCAGTTATTAAATCCAAGGGTTCACATACTTTTTCCACCTGCACTGTGAATGTTTACATGGTGTGTTCAATAACAACATGGTAACATTGAATTCTTTGTGTGTTATTAGTTTAAGCAGAGTGTGATTGACTATTGTTGTGACTTAGATGAAGATCAGATCACATTTTATGACCAATTTGTGCAGAAATCCATATCATTCCAAAGGGTTCACATACTTTTGCTTGCAACTATAAATATAAATATATTGTTTAAAACAAGAACGAATGAAAATGCCAACTTTCTGGCTAAACCCTGACAAGACAGAAGTACTTTTATGGGGACAACATCTTGTACGATGAAAACTGAAGCAGGATCAGGTAACTGGTATGTAATATGGAGGATTACAGATACATTATTCAAAATACATGTGAAATCTTGGTATGGAACGTGATTGTTGATTTACCCTTACAATCAGTTATCAGCTGCAATCAAGACCTGAAAAATATAGCAAGGTTTAAGCACTTAATTTCTTCAGCAGATCTGGATTGACTATTACAGTGCACTATTCCTGAAAATTGCTGTGGCAAGGCTGCTGACAATGGGTCCAATCCAGACACATAACACCCATTCTTCATTCTCTGTACTGGTTACCCATCGAAAGAGAATTTCAAGGTTGGTTTACGGACTTTAAAAGCTCTAAATGATCAATGCACCAGTTACCTGAAGGAACTTTTGGCTTTCTACACCTCCATCCATTGATTTCCATTGGCAAGTTAATCACAGCTAAACTTACCAAAGCTTTGCTTAGCATCATCAGTGCTTTTAATCATGCAGCTCCAGTTCTGTGGAAGTTTTTCCCTGTAACAGTTCATCCTTTTTAAACTGGTACTGGCTGGTTATCTTCCAGTGCCGATGAGGACCAACTTGTAAATATTTTAATACATGTAACATATTTTCATCTAGTTTTTTCCTAATATAAATATAGTATATATAAAGTGTAGACAAATTCATCAATACTAACTATGATTAATAGTAGTGGTATATTTGTTACTCAAAGACTCTCGGAAAAGTGGAGTAGAAGAAACATTGAATGTAATGCTGCCTCTACTGCTCTATATGGGATAGATATATTTTAAAAAATGCAACATATTTCATTCATAAATGTGAGACAAACCCTATAAAATCTGGCTTTAGGATAGCATGAGAACTGGAAGATTCTCAAAGCTAAATATATAGTATAAAATAGAACATACATAAACAAATATAGAGATTTGATGGATTTCCAGTGGAGAGAAGATGGAACATGGTCAGACACCCAACTAATCATGCTAGGAATTGTGTAGCTGCCCCCCCCCCCCCCCCCCCAAAAAAAAAATAAGATACATCTATTAATCTTCTATGGGGATTTAAGCTGTTGGCTGTGGGACAACTCCCTCTCTTTCTAGAATCACATTTGGTGTATCGGTTACTGAATTTGATGGATGGATCCATGACAAGTTTATTGAAAAACAGAAAATATATAAAAAGAAAAAGAAGACGAGCACAGACCTTGTGTAGTACCGTATTTAAGGATGGATACCTCCCATATAGTGCTCTTTAATAATAATTTTCTATTGCAGATTTGCGAGCTTAAGGCTATTGTGCAATTAAGTCTAATGTCTTTCATCGCTTTCCCCATCATTTACAGTGCAGTATTGATTTGTTACTTGCATTTACAGCGATACGAACAGGCGTTTAACCCCCTTGCGAGTCCTCTCTAGTACCCGTAGGATTTTCTTCTACATTTGCCATTTACGGGTTTGAGAACATTTGCAGGCTTAGGGAATTGTAGTAATTGAATATTTGCAAATGTAACATTTAAGGGCTTGAAAGATCAAAGGCATAGATGGGTTGGAGTTACAATTTTCACAACCGCAGTGATTTTCAGCCTGTGGCCCATAGATCTTTTGCGGGTATCGAAAAGACGCCAATTGAATAGCAAAATTGTTTACGGGCTCCAGAAACTTACAATTGCTCAAATTAATATTAATATATTTTATTATATTTCAATTTTATTTATTTACAAGGAACTTGCCTGTCAAAAATGACAGGAGTTAAATTGGAAGCCTGGAAATGCGGTTTGCCACACAATGTTAGTCTCTTACTCTTATTACCTTGATTTTTTTCTTATTATTATTTCTTGTTTTTGCTTGTAATAATCCTTATGTATGGAACAACAAATTATTGTTTTGTACTTAATGTGTTTATTGTTGTAACTTTTTGAATCTTTGTTTATTGTAATGGGTACATCAATAGTATAAGACAGGACAAGATACATTTTTGTAAACCATTGTAAAACATTACATGTTATTTAACACATATTGCATTTTTTTTATGAAATCCAATACAATGCAAGAACCTTATAACCAAACTAGCGACTTGCCCCTCAAAAATGACGGCAATAAAAACTGAAGCCTGGCAATGCTGTTTGCCACACAATGGGAGCCTCTCCCCTGTACTTTACTGGCCTCGCAATGGGCGCCTTTGGTGCTCACCACGGGCCTCGCCTTCAGTGCTCATAACGAGTACCCCACCACCACCAACACCTCTCCCACCGTCTACTTTACTGGCATTGCGATGAGCACCTTTGGAGCTCTTTGCGAGTTTCTCCCCCACTCTAGTTCCTCCCTTGTGTCTCATTTCCCCCTCCTCTCCCTCCCTTGTGTTTCCTTTCACCCTCCTCTCCTTCCCTTGTATCTCCTTCCCCCACCTGTGTCCCCCCGCTTCTCACTCCTGTGTCTCTAACTCCTTCCCTGTGTCTCTTTCCCCCTCTCCCTCCCCTGTGTCTCTAACCCCTCCCCTGTGTCTCTAACCCCTCCACTGTGTCTCTAACCCCTCCCCTGTGTCTCTTTCCATCCTGTGTCTCTTTCCCCCTCTCTCCCTCCCCTGTGTATCTTTCCCCCTCCCCTGTGCATCATTCCCCCCTCTCCCTCCCCCTCTTTTCCCCTGTCCCCCCTCCCTCGTGTCTCTCCCCTCCTTTCCCTACCCTGTGTATTTTCCCCCTCCTCTCACTACCTTGTGTCTCTTCAAACGTGTTTGGTTGCTCCTTTGCAGCTTTATTAATTATCAAATTGCCTGTATGGTACAAAACATGAAGACAAAATAGAAGAAATAAAATAAACAAACAGGATATAGTGTGGCCAGTCTCCACAATGTATCCCATCTTAACAAACAACTATATATTCTCATTACCATATCTAATGTGTATAATTTGTGTATAACTATATGTGTCATACTTGACCCATACTAAATATGGTGGATATATAAAAAACAAGAGGTACAAGAAGTGGCCCTTCTCATATAAATAGTACACTAGTCGTTTGCCGTCATAAATGTGCTGTGTGCTGTGTCTCTCTACTCTGTCACTCTCTCTGTACGCCCCCTCTCTCTGTGGGCCCTTTCTTTTTGAGTGTGTGCTGTCTTTCACTCTCTCCCTCCTCCCTCTCTACCCCTCCTTCTCTCTCTCTCACCCTCTTTCTCCCTCCACTGTGTATCTTTCCCCCCTCCTCCCTCCCCTGTGTACCTTTCTCCATCTGTATCTTTCCCCCTTTCCCCTGTGCCTCTCCCCCCGCCCTGTTCCTTGTGCTAATGCAGCACTTTGCGCACAGTGCGCGCTGCAGCAAGTACAGAAATACGTACAAATAGTTGTGAAGGGCGCATGCGCTCCCCTGGAGCATTACGCACACTTCACAAACTATATTAGTGATTGTTCATAGTAGATGCCACTTTCTACTTCCTTTTTACCAAATACAGTATGTCATATTGTAAACCTGACCCCTACTAAATATGGCGGATATATAAAACAAAGAGATACAGAAAGTGTCTTTTCTCATATATAATAAATCGCAATTACTAGTAGTAACTACCATTTTATCATTACACAAGAATACATTGGTACGTGAGCACATTTATATATACTTTATCATTACACATGAATCTATAACCAAGAACCTTATAACCAAACTAGCGACTTGCCCCTCAAAAATGACGGCAATAAAAACTGAAGCCTGGCAATGCTGTTTGCCACACAATGGGAGCCTCTCCCCTGTACTTTACTGGCCTCGCGATGGGCGCCTTTGGTGCTCACCACGGGCCTCGCCTTCAGTGCTCATTACGAGTACCCCACCACCACCAACACCTCTCCCACCGTCTACTTTACTGGCATTGCGATAAGCGCCTTTGGAGCTCATTGCGAGTCTCTCCCCCTTTCTAGTTCCTCCCTTGTGTCTCATTTCCCCTCTCCTCTCCCTCCCTTGTGTTTCCTTTCACCCTCCTCTCCCTCCCTTGTATCTCGTTCCCCCACCTGTGTCCCCCCCCTTCTCACTCCTGTGTCTCTAACTCCTTCCCTGTGTCTCTTTCCCTCCTGTGTCTCTTTCCCTCCTGTGTCTCTTTCCCCCTCTCCCTCCCCTGTGTCTCTTTCCATCCTGTGTCTCTTTCCCCCTCTCTCCCTCCCCTGTGTATCTTTCCCCCTCCCCTGTGCATCTTTCCCCCTCTCCCTCCCCTATGTCTGTTCCCCCTCCCCTGTGTCTCTTTGCCCCTGTCCCCCCTCCCTCGTGTCTCTCCCCTCCTTTCCCTCCCCTGTGAATTTTCCCCCTCCTCTCACTACCATGTGTCTCTTCCCCCCTCCTCTCCCTCCCGTGTTTTTTTCCCCATACTCTCTTTCCCCTGTGTCTCTTTCCCTCCTGTGTCTCTTTCCACCTCCCGTGTCCTTCCCCCCCCCCCCCCCCCCCGTGCCTTTGCGATCGGATCGTTGTCAAACTGCGATTCGTCGCAAAGCGTGACAATGAATCGCAGTTTGACAATTATATTATAATCCACGTTCTAATTCACCTCAATACTACTGTGTAAACTTGCACATCCGCAGTTTACCGCTTTTCCGCAATTTCAAGGTGTAGATCTCAGTTTTATGAAGTTGTGGTCTTGGTTACTACAAAATGTACGATATTACGTGCCTTGCTATGATCGGTTAAGTGTTTCACGTTGTTTGGCTAAATTCTACTTGCTTGGTGATCATCTTTCCTGTCTTGCGACGTGTTAGTGTGTTCGTGTGAGTGTTTTCGGCTAAGTCCTGCATTGTTCTTGTGTGTTACTGTTCGTCGGCGTTGGGCAGCCTCATTTTCATGCTGTTTAAGACTTTTTACGTTTTTCGTCCACCATTTTTTCCCATGCTTAGCCAATTTCCGTTCGACCCAAATCGCTAAATATGGGTCCAATTTGTTTGCAACGTCACTCCGAGGCTTTCTGGCTCTTCCCCTGAGTGTGTTATTATTTTTGTAAAATTATTTTGTTGGTTTTTTGGCGTTACGCATTTGAACCAACTGCGTGCCTCGCACTCATTGCAGCCCAAGTCCTGTGTGCTTCAAGCAGCCTAAGTCCCTCGTGCTTCAACTGCTCGCTGTGCAATGAGCGCCTTCGGTGCTCATTGCAGTCTCCAGCCTAAGTCCTGTGTGCTTCAACTGCTCGCTGTGCGCTTATTGCAGTCTCCAGCCTAAGTCTCACATCAACGGCTTGCCTCGCTTTGTGAGGCTCGCAAAGAGTGACCAACATCGTAAGTGTTCCAGACAGCCTCGCAGATCCACAACTATATATGTGATTGACATAAGTGTTTTTTTGCCTTTATTTACAACTGTAAGCCCTCCCCTCAGGTCACACCACCATCTCTAATAAAGGTGTGTGCCTCTTTGCCTATCAGAGCACTGGCTAGTGTGGCTTTAGTGCCGGTCTATGGAGGGAGTCTGTTACTCACAGAGCTTCCCCAGCACAAGCTGCTACATCCAGGCTCTCTGTGTCCTGTCAATGGGCAATACAGCCTCTGACCTCCCACAAGCAGAGCACAGGTACAGGGAAAGTGTGTGAGAGAAAACAGCCCAGCAATGAGCCTGTATTGTGTGTGCCAGAAAACTACACTGTGCTATGTGCTCTACATCATACCCCTGGAGTAAGGAGCAGAAAGGTAAGAAAATGCATAGATTTAATTATTTATTAATAAACATAGAACAATAAAACATAAATATCCCACAACTTGCAGTGTCAGTACATCTATATGTAATCTATATCTGTGTATATGTATGTATGTGTGTATGGAGCAGGAAGGCTTCTCTAAAGCAGGCTGTTAGTTGGTGACATACAGAGCAGGAGGTCCAGCCTCTATCCATGCTGAATAAGCTGGCCCTTTAATAAGGGGGTGTGAGTGCAGCAGGGCCTGCTAGCTCTGTACCACGCGGGTCATTGGGCTAAATGGGGTGAAAATGTTATTGACAGATAGGGGGCGGGCTTAACAATGATGTCATGTGTGATATCACCGATAAGCCCACCCTCTTGTCAATCAATTCAACACAGGCGCTCAACCAGCAATACTCCCTACGCTGATCCCGCCTACCTCCAAACATGGCTGCCTGTGAGGATCTCCACTAGGGGGTAAGAGCCATGTGTGTGGGTTATATCCTTCTATCTATCCATCTCTCTGTCTATATCTATTTGTATCTATCTCTCTGTCTACCTATTGTATCTACCCATTCCATTGTATCAATCCATCCCATCTATCTACCTACCTATTGTTTCTACCCAATGTATCTATCCATCCCATCTACATAACTACCCATTTCATTTACCCATCCCATCTGCCCACTATATCTGCATATCACATCCACCTATTTGATCTACCTATTGCATCTACCCATCCAATTTACCTATTTTATCTACCCATTGTATTTACCCATCTACCTATTCAATCTACCCATTGTATCTACCTAATCAATCTATCCATTATATCTGCCAATTGTATCTGCTCATAGTATCTGCCCATTGCATATACCTATCACATCTACCATATACCTATTGCATTTACCCATTGTATCTATCCATCCCATCAACCTACCTACCCATGGCATCTACCCATCCAATCAACCTATCTACCCATCCCATCAACTCGTATGTACCTATTCCATCTACTTATTTTATCCACATTTTCTTTCAATCAATCCCATCTAACCTATTGCATCTACCTATTCTGTCTGTCTCTTTCCTGTATAGAAAAGGCCTCTTCACAGCATATTGTGATAAAGTCCAGATGTTTATTATCAGTCTATTCCAGCATTACATAAGAAGAGGGCGGCTGATCATATTCCATACACTTCTATTAAGACCCCCCCCCCCCCCCCAACCTGATTGAAGTAAAGAAGAAGGACCTCCACTTTTAGCTAGAAGAGTCTGTGTGCAGTCCTCGCACATATAAACACACATATTATATCATCTACGTAAAAAAATAATGGATTTAATTTAGTATTTTAACATGCTTTTAGGAGAACTTGACAGTGGTGTAGTGCACATTATGCAGAATTACGTGGCCCTTTAAGCTCAAAATAAAACAGTGTTGTACTAAGAAGGCACAAATACCTTCAGGATCCACCAGATTTAGACTGTGGGCCTAGTAGTTTTAGTGGGCAATATACAAGATGCAGCACAAGCTTTAGGGCAGAGCAAGACGTTCAGAAATAAGGAAACTAATATGATCCTGTCCTGGACAGAGAAACATCTCTTAGGAATAACAGTACTGCATAGCCAATTAAAGGTACAAGTTGTATCCAGGATAATGGAATCTCTATTAGAACAAGTATATAGAGGTATTCATGTTGGCCTCTCTGCCTCCTTTTCTTTGCTTCCTTTTGCTCCATGCAGTCGTGTGCTGCAGTTTCTACAGTAGGGCCAAACCCCAATTGTTACCTTTAAGAGAACAGTAGCCAGATTATAGATGACAATTGTGTGGTCCTCACTTTCTATGGTATGACGCTATCTGTGTATGGCTCAAAACTTCAAGAGGATTTACTGCAAGGATTTGGAGCTATTGAAGAAGTTGTGGTTTCTTTGAGATTATAGTTCCCTCTAGTGGCCTCTTCTAGGTATCACAATGTGCCATATGCTTTATTACTGGCAGCTTGGTTATATTTGGGACAGAGAAGGGTTCTGGATTTCACCAAGAACATAATATACCTATGTATCTATTTTTCTTTATTTTATTAAGTGCTGGAAAATGTCACTGGTTTGCTAATTTGAAACACTTTATGCTCTAGATCTTCATGAGCTCTAGAGGGTAGATCCTAACAGGTAGTATTGTATGATTTTTAAATACTTCTTAATAAAATAAAGTACATTCAAGTAAATAGATACATAGGTATATTTTAGTTAAATCTAGAAACAGTCCCTTTAAGCGCAGTTTGTCTATAAAGTAGTTGAGCTTGTCTTAATACTCATATAATGTAACTTGAAGGGCTGGTTTCCTTTGTGAACCTATCAGCAGGTGACTGCCCATGGTGCCAACATACGAGAGGTGCCATTAGGTACCATTATGTGCATACGAGAGGTGCCATTATGTGCGTACGAGAGGTGCCATTAGGTGCATACGAGAGGTGCCATTATGTGCGTACGAGAGGTGCCATTAGGTGCCATTATGTGCATACGAGAGGTGCCATTATGTGCGTACGAGAGGTGCCATTAGGTGCGTACGAGAGGTGCCATTATGTGCGTACGAGAGGTGCCGTTAGGTGCGTACGAGAGGTGCCATTATGTGCGTACGAGAGGTGCCATTAGGTGCGTACGAGAGGTGCCATTATGTGCGTACGAGAGGTGCCATTAGGTGCCATTATGTGCGTACGAGAGGTGCCATTATGTGCGTACGAGAGGTGCCATTATGTGCGTACGAGTGGTGCCATTATGTGCGTACGAGTGGTGCCATTATGTGCGTACGAGTGGTGCCATTATGTGCGTACGAGTGGTGCCATTATGTGCGTACGAGAGGTGCCATTATGTGCGTACGAGAGGTGCCATTATGTGCGTACGAGAGGTGCCATTATGTGCGTACGAGTGGTGCCATTATGTGCGTACGAGAGGTGCCATTATGTGCGTACGAGTGGTGCCATTATGTGCGTACGAGAGGTGCCATTATGTGCGTACGAGAGGTGCCATTATGTGCGTACGAGAGGTGCCATTAGGTGCCATTATGTGCATACGAGAGGTGCCATTATGTGCGTACGAGAGGTGCCATTATGTGCGTACGAGAGGTGCCATTATGTGCGTACGAGAGGTGCCATTATGTTCGTACGAGTGGTGCCATTATGTGCGTACGAGTGGTGCCATTATGTGCGTACGAGAGGTGCCATTATGTGCGTACGAGTGGTGCCATTATGTGCGTACGAGAGGTGCCATTATGTGCGTACGAGAGGTGCCATTATGTGCGTACGAGAGGTGCCATTAGGTGCCATTATGTGCATACGAGAGGTGCCATTATGTGCGTACGAGAGGTGCCATTATGTGCGTACGAGTGGTGCCATTATGTGCGTACGAGTGGTGCCATTATGTGCGTACGAGAGGTGCCATTATGTGCGTACGAGTGGTGCCATTATGTGCGTACGAGAGGTGCCATTATGTGCGTACGAGTGGTGCCATTATGTGCGTACGAGAGGTGCCATTATGTGCGTACGAGTGGTGCCATTATGTGCGTACGAGAGGTGCCATTATGTGCGTACGAGTGGTGCCATTATGTGCGTACGAGTGGTGCCATTATGTGCGTACGAGAGGTGCCATTATGTGCGTACGAGAGGTGCCATTATGTGCGTACGAGAGGTGCCATTAGGTGCGTACGAGAGGTGCCATTGGGTGCGTACGAGAGGTGCCATTGGGTGCGTACGAGAGGTGCCATTGGGTGCGTACGAGAGGTGCCATTGGGTGCGTACGAGAGGTGCCATTGGGTGCGTACGAGAGGTGCCATTATGTGCGTACGAGAGGTGCCATTAGGTGCCATTATGTGCATACGAGAGGTGCCATTATGTGCGTACGAGAGGTGCCATTATGTGCGTACGAGAGGTGCCATTATGTGCGTACGAGAGGTGCCATTATGTGCGTACGAGAGGTGCCATTATGTGCGTACGAGAGGTGCCATTATGTGCGTACGAGAGGTGCCATTAGGTGCGTACGAGAAGTGCCATTAGGTGCGTACGAGAGGTGCCATTAGGTGCGTACGAGAGGTGCCATTAGGTGCGTACGAGAGGTGCCATTAGGTGCGTACGAGAGGTGCCATTAGGTGCGTACGAGAGGTGCCATTAGGTGCGTACGAGAGGTGCCATTAGGTGCCATTATGTGCGTACGAGAGGTGCCATTATGTGCGTACGAGAGGTGCCATTATGTGCGTACGAGAGGTGCCATTATGTGCGTACGAGTGGTGCCATTATGTGCGTACGAGTGGTGCCATTATGTGCGTACGAGAGGTGCCATTATGTGCGTACGAGAGGTGCCATTATGTGCGTACGAGTGGTGCCATTATGTGCGTACGAGAGGTGCCATTATGTGCGTACGAGAGGTGCCATTATGTGCGTACGAGTGGTGCCATTATGTGCGTACGAGAGGTGCCATTATGTGCGTACGAGAGGTGCCATTATGTGCGTACGAGAGGTGCCATTAGGTGCCATTATGTGCATACGAGAGGTGCCATTATGTGCGTACGAGAGGTGCCATTATGTGCGTACGAGAGGTGCCATTATGTGCGTACGAGAGGTGCCATTATGTTTGTACGAGTGGTGCCATTATGTGCGTACGAGTGGTGCCATTATGTGCGTACGAGAGGTGCCATTATGTGCGTACGAGTGGTGCCATTATGTGCGTACGAGAGGTGCCATTATGTGCGTACGAGAGGTGCCATTAGGTGCGTACGAGAGGTGCCATTAGGTGCGTACGAGAGGTGCCATTAGGTGCGTACGAGAGGTGCCATTGGGTGCGTACGAGAGGTGCCATTGGGTGCGTACGAGAGGTGCCATTGGGTGCGTACGAGAGGTGCCATTATGTGCGTACGAGAGGTGCCATTAGGTGCCATTATGTGCATACGAGAGGTGCCATTATGTGCGTACGAGAGGTGCCATTATGTGCGTACGAGAGGTGCCATTATGTGCGTACGAGAGGTGCCATTATGTGCGTACGAGAGGTGCCATTATGTGCGTACGAGAGGTGCCATTATGTGCGTACGAGAGGTGCCATTAGGTGCGTACGAGAAGTGCCATTATGTGCGTACGAGAGGTGCCATTAGGTGCGTACGAGAGGTGCCATTAGGTGCGTACGAGAGGTGCCATTAGGTGCGTACGAGAGGTGCCATTAGGTGCGTACGAGAGGTGCCATTAGGTGCGTACGAGAGGTGCCATTAGGTGCGTACGAGAGGTGCCATTAGGTGCGTACGAGAGGTGCCATTAGGTGCGTACGAGAGGTGCCATTAGGTGCGTACGAGAGGTGCCATTAGATGCCATTATGTGCGTACGAGAGGTGCCATTAGGTGCGTACGAGAGGTGCCATTATGTGCGTACGAGAGGTGCCATTAGGTGCCATTATGTGCGTACGAGAGGTGCCATTAGGTGCCATTATGTGCGTACGAGAGGTGCCATTAGGTGCGTACGAGAGGTGCCATTAGGTGCGTACGAGAGGTGCCATTAGGTGCGTACGAGAGGTGCCATTAGGTGCGTACGAGAGGTGCCATTAGGTGCGTACGAGAGGTGCCATTATGTGCGTACGAGAGGTGCCATTAGGTGCGTACGAGAGGTGCCATTAGGTGCCATTATGTGCGTACGAGAGGTGCCATTATGTGCGTACGAGAGGTGCCATTAGGTGCCATTATGTGCGTACGAGAGGTGCCATTAGGTGCGTACGAGAGGTGCCATTAGGTGCGTACGAGAGGTGCCATTAGGTGCGTACGAGAGGTGCCATTAGGTGCGTACGAGAAGTGCCATTATGTGCGTACGAGAGGTGCCATTAGGTGCGTACGAGAGGTGCCATTAGGTGCCATTATGTGCGTACGAGAGGTGGCATTAGGTGCGTACGAGAGGTGCCATTAGGTGCCATTATGTGCGTACGAGAGGTGCCATTAGGTGCCATTATGTGCGTACGAGAGGTGCCATTAGGTGCGTACGAGAGGTGCCATTATGTGCGTACGAGAGGTGCCATTAGGTGCCATTATTTGCGTACGAGAGGTGCCATTATGTGCGTACGAGAGGTGCCATTAGGTGCGTACGAGAGGTGCCATTAGGTGCGTACGAGAGGTGCCATTAGGTGCGTACGAGAGGTGCCATTAGGTGCGTACGAGAGGGGCCATTAGGTGCGTACGAGAGGTGCCATTAGGTGCGTACGAGAGGTGCCATTAGGTGCGTACGAGAGGTGCCATTAGGTGCGTACGAGAGGTGCCATTAGGTGCGTACGAGAGGTGCCATTAGGTGCGTACGAGAGGTGCCATTAGGTGCGTACGAGAGGTGCCATTAGGTGCCTAAGGTTTTGTACAATAATTCAGCTTCAGGTCAGAAATGAGCTCCCTACCCAGTAGCATATATTTATATATTGGAACAGGATCTATCTTGGTAGAAGATGGGGGTATCGGCAATTAACGCAAATGTATAAAAGATAAGGACGTTTCAAGCATTGTAAGACAGGCTGCTATTGGATTCAGGGGCAGAGCTACCAGTGGTGCAGGAAGTGCAATGCACTAGGGCTTCGGTCCCAAAACCTTAGGCGCTCATTGCATCCTAAGTACTACAAGCCTTCGACACTCATTGCAGGGCACTTATGGGATTGAGGAAGGCATGACTCCTGGACACTGTAGCTTGACCTTGCAGTGACCAAATGACTCGGAGTGGCATGGGCTAATCCCTCTGTTGTGGAGGGCCTTGCATGTGACCAAGGATCTGAGCAATTTAGAGTCTGTTAATCACTAATATAGTTTCGGTAAATGTGAAACGCTGCAGTGGGAGTGCATGCGCATTAACGGAAAGTATTCTATGCGAGCCAAGGAACAGAGAGGGGGAAAGGGACAAAGGGGGAAGGAGACACACGGGAGGGAGAAGGGGGGAAAGAGACACAGGGTGGGGAGGAGAGGGAAAGAGACACAGGAGGGGGAAGAGACATGGGGAGACGCATGTGAGAAGGGGGGAGGAGAGATTGGGGGGGACACAGGGGAGGGAGGGGAAAAGACATGGGAAAGAGACATAGAGGAGGGGGGAGAGACACAGAGGAGGGAGACGGAAAGAGAAACAGGGAAGGGGGGAGACACATGGGGAGAGGGGGTAAAGCACAGGGAAGGGACAGGAAAGAGACACAGGGGAGGGAGAGGGGACACAGGGAAGGGAGGGGGAGGAGACACAGGGAAGGGAGGGGGGGTAGACACAGGGAAGGGGATGGAAAAAATATATTTATTTTTATATTCATTTAATTTAAGACCGGATAACGACTAGTATTAATATATTGGTGGTGAGCTGGTGAATGTAGCAAGAACAGGCCTAGGGGATAAACACTAGAAATAGAGAGGAAAATCTGCCAAAGAAACTGTGGAAAGTATTACAGACTTTTGGATGAGAACAATTAATAATCTCCTTCATGGACTGGAAATAAATTAGCAGATGTTGTCTTTTTCTTCTTTTCAAAACTTTTTACAAACTGGAATTTCTGGCTTTATATAGCTTGTGTGGATTTAAAATTATGTTAAAGGGGAAGGTATTGAAATTATAGCCAGTGAGAGATTTGTATTAGGCGAATTATGATCCCAGTATCTTGATAGGTTTTATAACTTACTGTATCATATCAGTGGGCGGAAATATTTGGTCAATGTTGCCATTCAATAAGTGTGTAAAACTTTCTTGTAAGCAATTCATAAACATATTTGGCATTATTTAAGAATGCAAAAAGGGGCATTATAGCAAGGAATGTGTAAAAGGGGATACATGCGTGTCACGTAATTAGCATATGCCGGGTCCCAAGGACCCGATGGACAGCAGCAGGAGTCCCAGGACTCGCATCACCCCTCCTCACTCCCCTCATCCTCCCCCCACTTACCTTCATTGCGCTGCTCCTGCTGCTGTCCATCGCGTCTTCTGCGTCGGGAACCAGCATATGCTAATGACGTGACATCACATGCGTGTCACGTAATTAGCATATGCCGGGTCCCAAAGACCCGATGGACTGCAGCAGGAGTCCCAGGACTCGCATCAACCCCTCCTCCCTCCCCTCATCCTCCCTCCTCCTCTTTCCCCCTCTCCAATTACCCCCACACCCTCCTCTCCCCTCACTTACCTGCATTGCGCTGCTCCTGCTGCTGTCCAGCAAGTATTCTGTGTCGGGAACCGGCTTATGCTAATAATGTGACATCACATGCGCATCACATCGTTAGTATATGCCAGGTCCCAAAGACCTGATGGACAGCTGCAGGAGTCCCAGGACTCTCATCACCCCTCCTCACTCCCCTCATCCTCCCCCCACTTACCTTCATTGCGCTGCTCCTGCTGCTGTCCAGCAAGTATTCTGTGTCGGAACCCGGTATATGCCAATGACATGACATCACATGTGCTTCCCGTCATTAGCATATGCCGGGTCCCAAAGACCCGATAGACAGCTGCAGGAGTCCCAGGACTCGCATCACCCCCTCCTCCCTCCCCTCATTCTCTCTGTAAACAAGAGGATAAAAATGGCATGATTTGTAGAAGACCTATAGTTTATAATTTATTGTAAAAATAATTAATGTTTGTAAAGGATCCTTGCGTTAGTGCAGCGATGATCCTTGCGTTTTCCTCCGAACTCCAGCTGAAACAAAGTGATTATAGCTCCAATCCCCCAAACATGAGTCAAAACTTCATGAAGGGGTAAACATGAACTCTTTACTGTGGGCTACACGCCCGGTATTATCAGGACTTCCTCCTGGTGGACAAAGGAAAAACAGTAGCCAATCACAGTGGCTATAGCATAAGCACTCCCCTTACACATAAATCACTCCCTCTTTTCTATCCTGGAGGTAATTAAATTAAGGTAGCACAGAGAGCCTTAATTCTCTCCAGGAAGAAAGAAACATGGCTTCTTTGTTTTAATAAAACAGAATAAAAATGTATAACTTTGTTTTGACACAATATAAACTTGAAGTTCCACATATCCCCAGATAGCTGAGATCTGAGTGCATATTCTAGGCGAATAGCGCTCAGATCCCATGAACGCAGTTCTCAGAATCGTCGACTGAAGTTTGTCTTATTAGGTATTTCCACGAAAGCCCATTGTAAATCCTCAAATAACCGAACAGGTGGGTTCGTGAAGTCTGTAAAATAGGGGATTTCGTTACACAGCTCCCCCTTAGTCCCATGGAACGGCATACCTGCTTAGATCCTAACGGATCGGCTAAGGGATGTCCGGTAATCCATAAACCAACCAAAATTACGCCTTTTCCAGTTCAGTTTGCCGGGAGAGGCCATCGGCATTGGCATTCAGTTTCCCAGGGCGGTACTGCATTGTGAAATTATAAGGTTGCAGCGCCAAGCTCCATCTGAGTAATCTGGGGTTATCGCCAGCCACTCTGTTGAGCCAAATTAAAGGGTTGTGGTCAGTCAGCACGGTGAAAGAGCGTCCATACAAGTAAGGCTGTAGCTTCTTAAGTGCCCAGACTAATGCCAGACACTCTTTCTCCACAGTGGCATAGCTGACTTCGCGGGGTAATAGTTTTCTGCTCAGGTACGCCACTGGGTGATCCATGCCATCGTCTCCCACCTGGCTCAATACTGCTCCCAGTCCAAACATTGAGGCATCTGTGTGGACGAGAAACCTTTTAGTATGGTCCGGTGCCGCTAACACAGGAGATGCACTTAACGCAGCCTTGAGTTTCTGGAAAGCCTCCTCACACTCAGTGGACCAGATTACTTGTCGGGGCAGGGACTTTTTAGTGAGGTCTGTCAAGGGCTTGGCCAGGGTACTGTAATCCGCTACAAATTTCCTGTAATAACCTGCGGTACCCAGGAATGCCATAACCTGAGTTTTTGTCCGTGGTTGGGGCCACTGGGTGATGGCCTCAATTTTAGCGGGCTCTGGTCTCTGTTTCCCTGACCCTACTCTGTGGCCTAAATACTGGACTTCCGCCATGCCCACGTGGCATTTCTCAGGCTTCAACGTGAGCCCTGCGTGCTGAATTCGGTTGAGCACTACTGAAATGTGTTCCAGGTGGGCTTCCCAAGTGTCACTGAAGATAGCTATATCGTCCAGGTAAGCACAAGCGAAGCCCTGAAATCCCTCTAGGAGCCGGTCCGCCATCCTTTGAAAAGTGGCTGGGGCATTCTTCATCCCAAATGGCATAACCTTAAACTGGTATAGGCCAAATGGGGTGACAAATGCTGACTTCGGAATGACCCCAGGCTCCAAGGGGATTTGCCAATATCCCTTGCACAGATCAATAGTGGTCAAGTAATTCCCCCCAGCCATACGGTCTAGCAGCTCATCTACTCTGGGCATGGGGTAGGCATCGGTAATGGTCCGATCATTTAGTTTACGGTAGTCCACGCAGAACCTGGTGGTACCGTCCTTTTTAGGAACCAGGACTACTGGGGAAGCCCAGGGGCTTTGGGACGGTTCTATGACCCCCAGTTCTAACATATCCCGGAGTTCCGTTAACATACTTTCCCGTACTGCCTCTGGAATTCGGTAAGGCTGCTGCCGCAGGGGTAACTGGCCTGGGGTCTCCACTCGGTGGACTGCCAGGGTCGTATACCCTGGGGCTGCAGAAAACATGCCCCCAAATTCCTTTAACAGTTGGGAAACCTGAGCTTGTTCCTCGGGACCTAATGCTGGCCCCAACTGTACTTGGTCTACTCCTGTGGGTTTCTGGTGAAGCATATCTGGTAGAGGGATACCCTCGCTATCCTCATATGCTGGAGCGCATACCGCGGCGACCTCCTCTGGCCTCTCGAGATATGGCTTAAGCATATTTACATGGAAGGACCTCCGGATCCTATTATCGGAACAGTCTGCCACAATGTACGTGGTATCACTGATCCGCTCTAGGACCGTGTAGGGGCCCTGCCAGGAGGCTTGCAACTTATCTGTTTTGATGGGTTTCAGAACTAGGACCTTTTGTCCCACTTCTAATATACGGTCCCTAGCTCCCTTGTCATACCAGTATTTTTGCCGCTTTTGGGCGGCTCGCAGGTTCTCCCGAACTGTTTCAGTCAGAGTCTGTAGCCGGTCTCTCAGCTCTAGTACAAATGAGACTATAGTTGTACCTGCTTGTTCCATATCACCTTCCCAATGTTCTCGCACGAGGTCCAGGGGTCCCCGGACCCGTCTCCCGTATAATAGCTCAAAGGGAGAGAATCCGGTGGACTCCTGGGGAACCTCCCTATAGGCAAAAAGTAAATGAGGGAGGAATCTTTCCCAATTCCTGCAGGTCTCTGTGAACGTGATGAGCATTTGCTTAAGGGTGCCGTTAAATCGTTCACAGAGGCCATTGGTTTGGGGGTGATAGGGGGAACTTAATATGGGTTTTACCCCACAGCTCTGCCAGAGTTGTTGGGTAATCACCGCGGTGAATTGGGTTCCCTGATCGGACACTATCTCCCTAGGGAATCCCACCCTAGTGAACACCTGAACTAGTGCTTCTGCTACCGTCTCTGCATGTATATTCGACAGAGCTATAGCCTCGGGGTAGCGGGTAGCGTAGTCTACCACAGTAAGAATGTATTTCTTACCGGATGAACTGGGTTTACTGAGTGGGCCAAATAAATCAACCGCCACTCGGAAAAATGGTTCCTCAATAATGGGTAGGGGGCGTAGCTTTGCCTTGGGGTGATCCCCTCTCTTCCCTACCTTTTGGCATACTTCGCAGGTCCTACAGTAATCTTGCAAATCTCCCATGACCCCTGGCCAGAAAAAGGACTGGGTGAGTCTGTCCCTCGTCTTTTTAATGCCTAAGTGACCTGCTAGGGGAATATCGTGGCTAATCCGCAACAGTTCTACCCGATACTTACGGGGTACTATCAACTGTCTTTTTTCTACCTGGCCCGCTCCTGTCCCTGTCCCCCCAGTCACTCGGTACAGTAAACCCTTTTCCCAGCTAAACATTCCCTGATCTCTGTCTCCCTGGGGTTGTTCTACCTTCCTTCTATATCCTTTTAAGGTGGGATCCTCCCGTTGTGCTTGCCCGAAGTCTTGAGGGGTACCCCAGTAAGAAGTCTGGTCAGGGGGGATCGTCAGAGGGTTATCGCTTACCTGGTCATGAGTCGAGGGAGAGGCTTCCATAGCTCTGGATTGCTGCCGGGTGGTAACCGGTAGGGCTCCTTCGGTACTGCAGGCTGCCAATTGTGACGTCAGGCATCCTAGATCATTTCCCAGCAGTACTTCCACGGGCAAATCTGGTATGATGCCCACTTCCACCGCCTTGGCCCCGGTACCCCAATCGATGTGGACTTGGGCCGTTGGTAACTTGTGAATTGCCCCTCCGGCTACCCTTACAGCAATGGTACGTCCTGTGTGCTGGGTCGGGGCGACTCAGTGTGGCTGGACCAACGTAATAGTAGCGCCGCCGTCTCTCAGTCCTCGAGCCTCTTGCCCATTGAGTTTTACCGACTGGCGGTGATGTGCCCTGTTATCCCCAGCCGCTTGTACAGGGTTTACCTCATGTAAGGTGGCCCAATTTTCACTATTGCCACTGGGTGTCTCTTGAGGCAGATAATTGTAATCCTCTTGCACACAGTGTGCGGCGGCTTTTGTCTGTGGTATCGGTGCCCGTCCCCAGCGGTCTGTAGTGCGTTGTGGGCAGTTAGGTTTGATGTGCCCCACTTGTTTGCAACCATAACACATCGGAGCAGTCTTTTGGTACCCTGGGGTTGTGGTATTGCCCCCTGGTGGTACCCTCTGTGGCATAGTTGGTGGGCCAGAGGCAGGCCGCTGGCTCTGGACCCCTCGGTTTCCATCCATCCGCCTGTTCTCATGAAATTCGTCTGCCAGCCGTGCTGCCTCCTCTACCGTTTTTGGCTTTCTGTCTCTGACCCAATCTCGCACCTCCGCTGGGGTATAATCAAAAAATTGTTCTAGCAACAACAACTGCACAGCATCCTCTAAAGTAGTTGCCTGATTCCCCTGCATCCAATTGCTGGCAGCGCGCTGCATGCGAAATGCCCACTCCGTGTAGGAATCTTTACCTTGTCTTCTGAAAGCCCTGAATTTCCTTCTATGAGCTTCAGGGGTTACAGCGTACCGGGCTAACAAAATCTCTTTTATCTTGTCATAGTTTTGTATATCCCCATCTGGCACAGCTCTCAATGCTTCGGCTGCTCTACCTGATAGTTTACTACTTACTACGGCAGCCCAGTTAGCTCTTTCCAAATCTTCGAAAACACATTGTCTTTCAAAATCTTGCAAGTAATTGTCAATATCCATCTCACCTTCCATGAAGCTTTTAAATGCAGCGTAGTTAATTTTCCGCTGACGCCCCCTTGTAGATCCAGATAGCGACAATATATCCACTGGAGGTGATCTGTCTCTGGCTTCTCGTGCTTCCCTGGCATTCTGGGTCTCAGTAGCTTGTGCCAAGATCTGTACCACGATCTCTGGTGCAGGGTTAGGTCCTACCAGGCTGAGTCTCCATCTCACGTCCCTCTGGAAGTCTGTTTCCTCTGTATTCGCCATTTGTGGTTCGCCGGTTTGATCGCTCTCCAGTAGTTCGGCTATTAGCGTGGCTTTCGTTTTGTTGCTTGCCACTATGCCTCGAGCTTCCAGCAGTTCCTTTAGTGTGGTTCGTTTCAAGCGTTCGTATCTATGCGCCATTCACCAGTTTCAGTTCGGTATATCCGTTCGGGAGGAAATCCCCACCACTTGCCACCAGTGTAAAGGATCCTTGCATTAGTGCAGCGATGATCCTTGCGTTTTCCTCCGAACTCCAGCTGAAACAAAGTGATTATAGCTCCAATCCCCCAAACATGAGTCAAAACTTCATGAAGGGGTAAATCTTATTAGGTATTTCCACGAAAGCCCATTGTAAATCCTCAAATAACCGAACAGGTGGGTTCGTGAAGTCTGTAAAATAGGGGATTTCGTTACAATGTTTAAAAGATTAAATCTTTTAAAAAGATACAGCCAGGTTTATGGAAATATGAAGTAGTAATTAGAATAGATGCTAGGAAATTGTAACCCTGGCAATGCTATTTGCCACACAATGCGAGGCTATAGCCCCTCTGAGCACCTTCAGCGCTTATTGCGAGCCTCAACTTTCCTGCTTTGAAATGATCACCTTCGTTGCTCCTCGCGAGGCCCACCTCTCACCCTGTGTAGTTTAGGGACCTTGCGCTTGGTGTTACTGCCTTGGGTTAAGTGTTAGTGGGCTGGATTGTGTTACTGCTTAAGGCTCGTTTTTATGTCCAGGAGTGGAGCCCGCCACTTACTCCCTAATGGTGCAAAAAAAGATAACTATTCTAATCCCTCTTACAAATCTAAAACTATTCTAAAGAAGAAATCTTAGTTGGTGGCAGTATTGGGGATTGCCACTGATCCCCCTAATGTATCTGAACTATCCTACTCTGTGCTAGAACTAAGAGATCACTTCATCACGTGAATCAGTGGAGCAGGGGCCAGTTGTGCAAGTGCCAGTTGTCATCCCGCTTGCTTCAAGGCCTCAACTGCTCGCAAGCGTGCCAACAACTCGCAGTTTGACAACTATTATATGTGATTGATGCAACTATCTTTGAATCAAGGTAATGTTTATCATATTATTATATTATTTTGATGTTTGTGTAATGATCTGCTGCATAACAGATGGTTTTGTGGAGCTTTGACTGGTCCATTAATTATGTTGCCTGTGCTTAAAGGCCCACACACATTTTCTCTATATGGTGCTTTTGAATAAAAAAATTGGATATTAGCAAACTTTAAAAAAAAAAAAAGTAAAAAACAGCCTTTACATCAGTAATTGTCTTTACTTGGTTGGTTCATGCCACTTCCATTATTACTAATCAAAGCATTGTCTGATTTTGCCAACACATTCCCATTGTCCATAAAGAATAGTCATGTAGTTTAAAAGCTCCCTCCCTCTTCATGAAGTAGATCAGTGGAAACTAAGAGCCATATGTAAATCAGGTACTCTAAGTTAGGGCACTTCCCTAAATTGAGCTTTTTTTTGCCCTAAGCTACAACACTATGCAGATAATTTGCTCCCTACATTAGGACATTCAGCCCACATCTGTAAACCCTTTCCATTGTCCGTAAGAGTTTTCAGTGTGGGAGGTACTCAAACAAAGCTTTACGGATAATAAACAGCTTTAGAAGCCAATAGAAAGCCCTAATGTCATGCCCTTGGGATTCCTTTCATTTAAATCCACACTGGAAGGAATCCCTGGGCATCACATACTCGTGCTCACTGCCCTATCGCCCCATCTACATAACAATGGGGGTCTATACCCCCATGGAAAATAAAGTTAACCTCTGCAAGGCATGTTCTTACAGACCCCCCCCCCCCCCCCCCCCATGCTGCAGGGGGTCTGATTGGGACCCCTGCCACCTACTATTAACACCTATATGCCAAAGGGGTGCTGATCAGGACTTCCTGGCATCAACTATAAACACCTATAAGTCAGGAAGTCCTGATCGGGACTAACATTAACCCCCACTCGCAGAGTAGGTCCTTAAAACCCCTGCCGCTGGTCATTAAATGACCCGCAGCATCTAAATGGTAACGCTAAATTTACCACCCCATGCTGAGGGGGCCCAATTGGACCCCACAGTAAATTTAACCCATGACACAATCATATTTCAGCCAATCAATGCTCCAATTCTTTAGTTAAGGCATGGTTAAGACATTGGTGCAGGTTAAATAGTTAATGGGAGGTTAATCAGGTAGAGGGGGTTCATTTTTATACATTGGTTTACTAGCGACTTGCCCGTCAAAAAAAAGACAGGTAATGCTGCTTGCCACAGACATTAATTTTTTGGGTGGTCCGAGATCCTTTGGCACTCATTGCGAGCCTTCAGCGCTCATCGCATGGCTCGCAATGAGCGCCGAGGCTGTTGTTTGAATTTTTTTTTCTGAGAGGCGCTTTTGCTGTTATTGTTTGGTCGGCGCTGATCTGCTTTTTGCAAGGCTTTGTGTGCTATGAGCAGCGTTGGCGCTCATTGTGAGGCGTTCGGTGAATGGCTTTTGCGTTTATTGCGATAGGGTTTTGTTTTTTGTGTATATGTGTTTTTGTATGGTAATTAAATAATTAATAAATGAATATACTTTACCTATTTGGAAGTAATATTTGCAGGAAGCATTGTGCTGAAGAACTGACAATCTGTTTTGATGTTCCTGCAGCATACAATGTAGGTTTGCACTGTTGTGGAGCTGAGGTGTAAGTGTCAGCAATGTGTGCAGTGTGTAGTGTAAATAGGCTGCGTGCGTGAGGGAAAGCCGTTAATGTAGCGGTGTACTTCCGCATTGTGTAAGTTAGTGTTGTAAAATGTCGGCTAATGTGTATGTGGTACGCGGATGTGGATGATTTCGCTTCCTTGCTAAGATTGTATCTTTACCCTGTATGGCTTTTTGGAAAAGCTGTATGTGCTTGGTGGTATTTTGCAGCTTTAGGCCATTTTTTCTCTCGCTTAGGGGATTTTCGTGTGTCTAAACTCTGTAATTTGGACTTAAATGGAGCTTTAACTTCACTTGCAGAGGTCCTTTCATGTGCAGTTCTTTAAAAAATAGTATATCTTTATATAAAGGACTAGAGTGGTCTTTTAGCATACAATTGAATATGAAAATTGAGAGTATAATCCTACATGCAAGCCATACTCAACTACCTCCCCCCACACCCGTGCCAGTGTCAATGTATGGAATCTCACCAATCAATTATACTTCTACATCCCCTGATAACTAACCACTTCTGATGAACTGGCCATCAATTGACACCCCAACTGAAATATTTTTGGTTTAAAACCTAAAGGGAATACCTCTATTCTTGAAAGGAGGACATGTGCCTAAATTAAGATGATATTACGTAGGAAAATAGAAAAGCAATACAAAAATGATATGGTTAGATGGCATGGGCATTTGTGTAATCGTGAAGCTAAGAGCTATTCTATCCAACATATATCAACTACAGCTGAAAGTGGAATTTGCAAAAGTAGTATAAATGAAATTCAAAAAAACTATTCAGAGGAACAAAACCTGTGAACCCAGCATTATGCTCCCTTTAAGATTTTTCTGATTTACTATTGGAAAACATGTTGTATGTTAAAAGGTATATGTAAGTGAACTGGGTTATGCATGCATCTGATAGATGAGAAATTATAGTGTCGGGGAAAAAATATTTGCATGAAAAAATTCCAAAGTAAACCAATAGCATGAGGTTTGCTGAATTTCTTGCTTGTGCAAAGAGTTCTCTCAATGTTGACACCCCAGAACTTCCCAGGGAAAATTAGCATAAATTAATACATGGTTTCTTTTTTTTTGCCTGGGGATTGTGCAGACATGCTCAGTTAGTGCCTGAAGTCTGCCCTACTGTGGGAAGTCACATTATGTTAGACACTTTTCTTCATTCAATGATAGTTTTATCTACATCCCAGGTGATACTGCCCCAGCCCCAGTGAATTGCCCCATGACCTCCACCAACCCCAGAGAATTCCAACCCCAAAAATTGCCCCATCACCACCCCCAGCCCCAGAGAATTGCCCCATGATCTCCACAAACCGCAGAGAATTGTCCTGTGACCTCCCCCAGCCCCAGTGAATTGCCCCGTGTTGTCCTCTCCCTGATGACGACAATAAAATTGTAAGGCAGTTAATGCTGTTTGCCAGAGAGTAAGTGTTTTGGTGGTCTGAGATCCATGTGCGGTCATTGTGAGGCTGACTGAGCGCCTTCGGAGCTCCTTGCCTGTCCGCAACCCTCGCTTCCGCAGTTTCTCCGTTGCGTTGCCTGTGGATTGTGGCAAGCCTGGCTGCTTAGAACTATATATGTGATGAGATATCCATTATGCAAATCGCAGTTGCTGGGGGGTGTCTAAATCAGTCCCAGCACATTTTTTTTATTGTATATTTCAAAAACAGTTTGCATGTTTTTGTACAAAACTTTTTTTTGCCAGGTGGGTTATGATGCATTCTACTGGATGGATTCATAACCCAACTCACTTACATATACCTTTAAGGTTTACTTTGTATTTACTGCTTGGCTACTGCATTTCCAAATGGGACAGAACATGTTGATGGGAGAATTTTCACAGATTACTACAAATAACTCCACGATTAGCACTGCAATGTAAATCAAGTGAGTATCCACAAGGTAGGACATTAAATTTTACTTTGTTTGTGTTCAGTCATGTATGACTCTCCGTAACCCTATGGACAACAGCACCTAAGGCACATCTTGGGTCTGGTTGTGCCCATCCATAAGGTTATTTTGGCAAAGATATTGGAGTAGGTTGCAAGTTCATGCTCCAGTGGACTGCTCGGACCGCTCTGCTACGACCTGCCAATATTGGGTATACATAGTATAGCTCAAATTTAAGTTTACGGCCATAGAAATGGAGACAGAACTCTCCAGTCTTGCAGGTGCATTGTTTTTCTCTGTGTTTTGTTCATAGGATTTTTTTTAAAAAGTGGGAGTTCGGTATCTGTAGGTAGTTCATGCACAACTTTCTGTCCTATACATTTTCAGAGGATCACTTACCTTTAGGTTGCAGTGCAATGTAGAACATCAATTCGATGTTGCAGTCCTTCCACAATATATTTTTTCCTACTCCTGTTGTGATGCCAGTCCTACACACCCAAGTTTTCATAAAGTGACTATGTAGAATACCCAGTAACTTATACGAGACACGCTAAACTTTGATTGCTGGCCCTAAGAACATATAGTTGCTAATCTTTCCTGGGGACATATAATCCAGCTCCATTCATTTGGCTGAATGGTCCCTTTACATTTTAACTATGATCATTTAAGATTCAGTCATCTCATATTCCCAAAACTAGATTACCCCAATCAGTAAACTATCTTGGGGGGGTTGCTGGAAGTTGAATGGATGGCCTTATAACATTTTTTTGTACCCAAACACTGATCATACCTAGGGGAAGGAGAACAAAATTACAGATACATAACTGGCTCTCCACCTCGATATTCTTGCCATGAAAAATATAGGATAACTATGTGCAGCCACAATCCCATAGATGCACCAAACATGTAAAGATGTGGCATGTAAACTGCACATCTTCATTATAAGACTTAATCATATTACAAGATTCATTCATCTGAGTTATTCCTCCAAAGAAGGGGGAGTGTAGACAAGTGATGTTTATTGTGATGGGAATAAGACATGGCAAAAGTTAAAAGAAAGGGGTAGAGAGGGGGAAAACAAGCCACATGGAATTAAAGTGAACAGTGATCAGGGAATGATTTGAAGAGAAAATACAAAATGGGGGAAGAGGGGAAACTACAAAAAATGTTAAGTAAAAACAGGGAGGCTGCAAAGATACAGTCAATAAGGGACCTTTATATTAGGAATGGATATGATGGGCAAATGAGAAATAAAAAAGGTAGTGATGGTGGGGTGAAATATGTATGAAATCCAGGCAATCTAATGGTTAGATGGGGAAAAGGATGAAAAATATGGATTCTGGAGATAGTGAATAGTTGCCTAGGAGGGAGCTTCCATGTAGATGATTCTGTAAAATGGTTTACACAATGACATGGAAAATGCAATATAATTAGTGGTCACACATTTGCAATATAATTTGGATTATAAACTTTAGCATAGGAGGGCCAAGGCATATCTGCTTCTTGGCACCCCCTATTAGGAGTCTAGGAGATAGGAAGAGATGGTATGGTGTTCATAAGCATGGATGACTCACTTTTACCTTAGACCCAATCCTTCACATATCAGACAACCATATACATCACATAGCTAACCTTTTTAGCTTACCCCAATCAAATTAAAAAATAAAAACAGAAATGAGTCAAGTTGGCTTAGTTATTTATTAATATTATTCAGAAATGCGCTTCTGGCCAGTGTGATTAAATAGAAACGGCTAGTTCTATCAATGTTGGGGCATCGCAAGTTCCCAAACGCTCTGGCAGGCACACACGTTCTCCTCCCCAACCTCAAGGAGCAGAAACATTTGCACCTTGGATTAGAGTGCAATAAAAAAAATGCACCCTGCTACGTGTCCTCTCATTCCAGGGAAGGAGTGAGAGGTGCCTATGGAAAGGCTTAAAAAGCTGTAAATAATTATTTTCCTAAGCCATTAGTACTCCTCAACTTGAAAGACAGAGAGACTAGGTGAAGAAAACATGGCCACCAGAGTCCTAATTTGTAAGCTGCAACACAGGTTGGTTGTAATTAATAAAACTTTTTTTTGCAGAAGAATATGGGGAATCAGAAAATATAAATATGTTTGAGGAGTACAGACAGGGAATATATGAAAGAAAAAACATAGATCAGGTGTGTATTAAACATTTTTTAGAATGGCCATAGGAGTGCAATAAGGCACTCAGGGATTTAAGTTTCAGTTTGGAAACACAAGATATTGCAATATTTTGAGTGTCTACGAATGAAAACATGGATTTTTATGGTAGCCTGAGATGAAGTCAGTCTGTGCTCCTAAGGGAAAAAAAATACTCATTCCAGCCATTTAAACCTTTCCCTGAAAATAGCCCTCCTTTTTTGGAATGGAACAAAAATAATATATATATATATAATATTCTTTCACCCCTCCTAACTTATCATACACGCCAAAAAAAAAAAAAAAGTCAAGTTTAAATTCTAGGGTTCTTTTTACAACAGAGGAAAGAATATCTCCCCCCTCCCCCCTCCAAAAAGGAAAAAAAAAACTAAACCCTTAACAACTGCATATATCAAAAGTTATCTAAACATGTATATTCACACAACAGAAAGAATTAAAATGAACATTATTTTATAAGGGAAGGAGGATTTTATATACTTTTATAGATTTTTTTCCGGCAATCCTTGCACTGTCAAATAGCAACGTGATTTGTAGAGAAAAAAGGGCAGGACAAAAACACAATGGAAGAGTTAAATGATGCTTGGGTGAGGGATATGAACTGTAAGACAAGCCCATCTTTTGAGTGATGGCACCCAATGTGATAGATTGGTATACAGTGCTAGCTCGATAATTTAGAGGAGCTGTCGAGATGTGGGGCTTGAATCTGCAATATCAGCATTGTTGAGAGGGAGAATGGCTGTGTACCAATCTATATCGCTCCGGTGTATCTGCTAACACGTCACAAATCAGTGTCCAACATAAACCAAACAGTCTGGGTTATTTTGTTGTCTGGAGGAGATGATAGGGTAAGATCCTTCTTTAGTACAGTCCTTATAAAGGCCAGCTTAGGTTAATATTTTTATATAATATATATATATATATATATATATATATATATATATATATATATATATATATATATATAAAAATATCTTCAAATCTTCAGTCCATAGATGTACCAACTCTCCGCTAAAAACCCAGGTATACAAATGCTAGAATCCGCAGTGAACTTAATTTGTTTAATTAGCAGGAGACAAAAAAAAAAAAAAAAAATTTAAAGATCCAGTTGCACCCTTTCAAAACCACGCTTGGGACAAAGGCATCCTGTAGTGCCTCTCTTGGGATTGAAAAGGAAGTCAGCAAAGCACATTCTTTCCTTTTTTGAATTTAGGCATGTTGCATCTCAAAGCATATAAAAAAAAAAATTATTTTCAGGTCTGAGAAGAGAAGAAGAATGCAGGACTGAGGGACTTCAAAACATCTGCCAGTTTTATAAAGAACCTGAAAAGAAAAAGAAAAAAAAAAAAAAGTGGAGGTGTGTTTCTGAAATCCTCCTACACACTCCGCTCTTCGTGCCCACCACCTGCTTTGAAAGTTTGCAACCTTGCTTTCTTTCAGCAGAAAATTGGTGGTGCAAGTGAAGCAGAGGTGGTACAAGGCCCATCCTTCAACGCACTGTGAGAGGGGAAGGACAGTGTGGGGAAACAGTCCTTTTTGTTTCTCTCACGTTTTCTAATGTTATTTTGTCTGGTTATTCTGTCACTGCTGGGGGCTGCTGCATTCATTATTTCCACGTGGAGGATTGGGTGATGGAACGAGGAGGAATCATGTCTAAGAGGTATTCCCGTTGGCGGTCCACAGCTGGTGAAGACTTGTGCACTGTGAGGCCAGGGTTGACAAAGGTTAAAGTCCCGCCTGCAAAGAGAAACAGGGCCTTAATAAGCGACCATTAAACATCATCAGAGCCTCAAAGCCACATTCATCCATACCACACACCATAGGTATGTCTCCCAAGCACAGAACTCTGACAGACAGCACCAGTTGAACATTTCTAAGAGCAACCAGCGAACAATTTGAAGGAATAATATACACACCATAAATAATAATAATGTGTAGTTAGATGCCCACACAACTACAGTAATGTGAGCACATTGTACTGCTGCTAAAATAACTATGTATTCTCTGAAAAGGACTACTGTGGTCTAATTATCTATATTTTGAATAAATGAGAATGGGCAATATCCTTTAGAATAAGAATAAAAATAAAAAAAAAGACCAATCTATTAGCTTTTATATACAATGGAGCTGTTGTGGAACCTACCATGATGGTCTCTCAACTTCTTGAGGTGCGAAGATGCAGGAACATGTTAAAGTTTCTGCATGCACAATGGAAATATAGAAGCTAAAACTAGTCAACATGACCAATGAAAAGCTCATTAGGTTACAAGAACACAAACTCCTGAGAAACCAGCAGTCAGGATAAGGCCATAAGGGGGAAAAACAAACTAACCTAGTAAAAAAAATTGCATATGAAAGTGAAAAGAAAAAAGATGTAAAAAGTGGTGTATGTTTTTGCTTCCTAAGAGAGTTTACCTATTATCAAGTTTAATTAAATAAATGACCGTGGAAATAAAACTACAAGTGATCCTTTAGATCGGAAGCATTTTATATAGACTTCAAACATATATATTTTTTCTTTATTTAAATAAATAGTCGTGACTTACAAGTTTTCTGCCACTCTGAACTTTCCATTTCCATGACTTATTCAGAATGTACTAATAAGCATATCCAGATTTAGAATACACACAAAATTAAAAAGTCATTTATGATACCCACCAGCATTCATAGGGCTCTTTTTCCAGTTTCCAGATGCCATGTTCCCCTTGTTCATGACACGCTCTCCAGGCTTTACCGACCTATTGGCATGGATGGCTGCGTTGGGCAACTTGGTCGTGTGAGGGAACGTGTGCAAGACGCCTCGTGTGGTCCCTGATAGTCCACGCGATATTGGGGTGGGACTCTGGAAGGAGGAGAAAGAAGATTGTGTGTCCTCCAGCATCATCACAGCATAATATATTTGCACATACATACTCCCACATATAAAAGCAAAGCCTGCACACACTAAGATCAGGTTTAGAACTTTTTTCCCCCATTTCTTCTCAAGTCCTACAATCTAAAAAAGTAAAACAAATAAAAAACAGCAGCTCTTGCAACTTCAGAAGGACAAATAATAGCTATTGCAAAAGGTTTCCTCTTCGCAAAAGCGATATTAACCGCAGCTCTCACCTGTTTCAGAGAATGGTGCTGCACAGTATGCTCCGACTTTGTCTGTGCAGGGGAGGAGCTCTGCTGCAATATCCGCTGCTCAATCTCCTGCTCTTGCTGCAGAGCCTTGACAAAGGCAGCTTTCAGTCGGTTTGTGTGCTCAGCCTTTAGTGCCTTCTTTTGATTTGAGGTCATGCAAACGTCACACATGATGGTCCCATTTTTCTCCTGCCTCCAGCGGCTGGTGAAGTCAGTCTTGCATTGAGCACAGCTATAAGGCTCATGGGAGGCTGGTGCTACCACGGTTTTACCTGAAAGGTAGAGCAGATGGTTATGATCATAGAAGGATTACTGGAAGTCTAATGCCAAAAATGTCCTTAATGCAAAATGTACCAAAATATGGTAAAATCGGTCATAATGCAAATAAAATGCATAAGGTTAGACAATATATTAATTGGACACCTAATTAGTAAAACAAATCATAGCCCTTTAGCCTTTTTCTCAATTTATTTCTGCTCACTTCTAGGAGGATGCCATTTTTACCTCACTTACACTTCATAACAGCCAGCAGCTTTCTATTAGTTTATAATTTCATGTATTGCAGTTTCTTGTGCAAGAGTCGGTACCACGAGGCAACAGTAAGCAGCTGACTATACTGTGTGCATTACAATACTCAGATACACAGCTTGTAGCCCAACCAGCTCATAGTAATACGATGGAAGGGACAGCAAACGTAGGATGGAGATTATTTTGCACATATGAAAAATAGACTTAGAAAAATCACCAACTGAAATTGTGCCTATTTTTAAGTTGAAGTGCTTTAAATTGACATAGAAGTTAGATTTGTATTATGTGCAAGTCAACTGAAAGATTTAGCCTCTGAGGTAAGGGCCTTAAAAGCAATTATTATTATTAGCAAAGAAGGATAATAGAGAAGAACATACCGTTGAACAATACTGGTGACAAGTATAAAACAAAGGATCAATTGAATTTAAAATTGTTAAAATTTTGGTCACCATTATTTACCAAAAGCCACCAATCTGTATACTTGTCCAGTCGTGAACGGCCAGAACCAGGACAGATTTAGTCATGTGAGCATGTTTGGTAAATTAAAATTTGTTAAATAATTTGATCTACCAACAGTACTTAAACATATTTTTAAAGCAGGTTTCAAGGAGAATAAGTCATTTGTTCACAAGGTTATTTGTGCAAGGGTAAAATCTGTACCATCATATTACAATCCAGCCCCACCTCAACTCTTACCTTGAGTTTCCAGCAGATTTTGCACCACCTCCTCTAGCCCCACTAGGTAAATAAACTCGTTATTGGCTGCACTGGGCAGGAAGTTAAGCTCTGGGGCAGGGGGTTTGGGGGGTGGAATTTCTAGCAGAGTCTTCTCCAACTGCTTGCGGAGGGCCAATTTGGCAGCCGCTTGCCGACTGGCTGGGGATTCATTCGAGTTACCACTCGAGAGGCTGTTTGCACCACCTGATCCCTTCATATTGTTTGGAGAGGCCTGAAAAAAAGAGAAGAAATTATAAAAAGGATTTTTAACCTACTTACTGGGGGGGGGGGGGGGGGGGGGGGGGGGGGGGGGAAAGAAAAATAGGAGCACAGTTAAAGTGTTTTGAGAGCGAGAAAATCTTAATTTTTGCAAACTGCACTTGAGGGATTAAATACTGGCAATCCTTGACATTTTATGATGGCATGCGTGTGTTTTTTTTTTTGACCTATGCAACAGAGGAATGGATGATTTAGGTCAGCTATAGTATTTGACAAGCCCACTATAAGCATGTGCTCCAAAGCATACTGCCCCCAGCAGCTCATGCATACAATGTTTCTATTGGTACTAAACGTACTAGCCACTTACAGATTGTCTCAGCAGCCATTTAAAAAACGCGGTTGAGAAACAGTCCAACAGATCTATTACATTTCAAGCCCGTAAGTACAACGACTGCGGGCTTTAATTTAATAGCTCTGTAAAGCAGCTGAATTTCAATAGGCCACGAGTTACAGGCCAGAGACGGAAACCATTTTTCGCACGGATGTGCCATGATCAATTAGTCAAATGGGTAGTTACGGGTTTAGACTGAGCCAATGGTAAAAGATTGTCATTGCGTCACTGAGAAATGGAGGTTAGATTTCAATCTCTTACAGGTTTCAATTACGAGTTTCGATGGGACCCACATTCCAGATATAATGCAATATTAATAAATCAGTAAATGTGATATTCTAGTCCATGTGAGTGCCATTATATGTATTAACACATTGATTGTCGGGATCAATATAACACAGAATTTAAATTGAAAATAAAGTATTTTACATTGAAGATTTGCGAGCTTGAAATAGCAGACATCGCCTTCCCTTTTAATATAAGTACTGTAGTGTGTGCATATTTCCATTTACAGTGCTACGGCTAGGACTTTTACCCCCTCTAGCACCCGTAGGCATTTTGGCTCCATTTGCGGGCTTGAATGCCTGTGAATTTGTAGCAATTTACTAGCTCGCTACTACGGGCTTGACAGATCAAAAGATTTGTGGGCACGCAGTTCAAATTTCCACGTCCAGTAGCCTTTTCTCACCACTACCCCGCAAGTAGTCGGCTGTTTTTTTTTTTTACGGGGCCAATTTAATAGTCTTGCGGACTACGGTATTATACATGGAGGGAATTAAATAGGGATGCAAGTATCTAGTACAATACCAATAGAAACACTGTATGCGTAAGCTGTGGGGAGGGACCTTTGCCTGGTTAATAAAATGATGTTTAGATATGCACTTAGGGAGATTATTTTAATATTAAAAACAAGGGAACTTGTATATACCTTAGATATAAAATATACTGGCTGTTCTAAAAGCAAAATAACAGTTATAAATTAAAATCTCTCACATTCGCAGCAAGAGCTAAAATGTTCCTATCAAATGCCCAACACCCACGCCTATGTACATATGTGGTACTTTAAACAAGAAGGATTTTGGTCATGTCTGCTTTGATGTACTAGCATTTTGCTAAAGGTGCTCTAACTGATTTTTTACTTACAAAGCTGCTGTTAATGTGGTTTGTTGAAAGCTACGAACGTGAAGTATTTGTTAAAGTACAGTGGTCTTTTAAGACAGCCCCTTTCCATGCAGAAAAGAGCCAACCACTTTTGCTGTAATATATTGTGTACAGCTGTGGATCTAAAAAATGTAATTTTATATATTTTACCTGGATAACCATTTCTCTTTCGGTTTTGATCTTTTCAAGCATGATGTCTTTTATAGATGGTGTTAATAAATATTAGAATATCATACCTGTGATATATTGACCAGAAGATTTGAGTTGGGCACATTAGCTACCCTGATCAACCCCTGCTGGATGATTCTCTGTCCCTGCATTTGGACATTGGGCACAGATGCTCGGGGGGCCAGTAGTAGTGGTGGTGGTCCTGTGCTGGGATGCTGCCTGACGTTGTGAATCTGCTGAGGAGAGACAGAGATGGGCTGATGGTGGGAGAGAGGGAGCAAAGGAGGGAGAGTGAGGCGTGTGAATGAAAGACAAA
The DNA here is from genome assembly GCA_027410445.1 of Discoglossus pictus. Classification (NCBI taxonomy): domain Eukaryota; kingdom Metazoa; phylum Chordata; class Amphibia; order Anura; family Alytidae; genus Discoglossus; species Discoglossus pictus. The sequence goes on from CM050163.1 coordinate 285,437,897, forward strand.
TAAATGAATAGTTCAAAAAAAGAACTAAAGAGAAATGCATACAATTTAAAATCAAAGTACCAGCAAGACCACAACTAAATATTTTAGCCCCTACAAAAATGTAACAAATAAAAAAGGGAGGGAGGGAAAGCTATAAACTGTATTTCAACTATTTGTGGCCAAAGGACTAATTGTAAGGACAAACAACATGTACTAGCACTGATTTTCTATTCTATCAAACTGCATTAAACATGGGCATAACAAAAAACAAAACAAAAAAACAACAACTATATGGTTTACAGCTTGAAAATGCATTACAAAGTACAATGGATGCTTATTGTGCTAACAATTATTCTTATTCTATGACACTTTCTAAGCAAACAAAATGTAATGATCTATCCTAGACACTAATCAAGTACACGGAATTGGCATGTGGGGCCATGTACGCATCAAACATGTTTTAGTGGCCACTGTCTTTATAAAGATAGATAGAACAAGAGGAAATGTTTTAAAATTAGACTGGTAGTATGTTTTGGGGAAAAACGATTATTCCACAGTATAACAGACAAAATATAAATCACATGTATTTGTTGTTGTAATTGCAAATTTGTCGGTATCGCTCGCAAAGTTACGGGAAAAGCTGCTAATCGCGAGGATCCTAAAGTAGAGGGGGTAGAGGAGGCCATTGCAAGAAGCTGCCAATTGTATAGCAAATTAGATTGTAACCTCACTTGCAGATGCAGGGGGAAAGGCAGGGAGCCCGTAAGTGAGGCTGCAAGCTAGTTTGCTATTCAGTTGGGCTCCGAGTTACAGGCATTTTTTTCTTCAAGTCCGTAACTAAATCCCTTTGCGGGCTTGGAGAAAAAAAAATAATTTCACAACAGTAAATAGCAAAAGTGGCACAGGGAAGGGAGAGGGAGGCAGAGAAGAGACGGTGGGGGGAGGGGAGAGACAGAGAAGAGACAGTGGGGGAGGAGTGAGGCAGAGAGGAGGGAGGAGGGGAGTGGGGACAAAGACACACAGGGGAAGGAGAGGGAGGGAATTGAGACGGGGGGGGGGGACCCCAGTGGTCAGAAGTTTTACAGCATTTGAGGACAACAAGAATAAACTGGGTGAGGTTGATCATGCTACACATCGCAAAAAGGAAAAAAGTAGTACTAATTTCACAGCTTTGTTGCAGCTGGCACGTAAGCAAGCATGGCAAAACACAAAAAGGGCAGCCTACCTGTGCACCTCGGACAAGTGGTGGCATTACTATTTGTGTCGATTGCTTGGATGGTGCCTGTTGTCCTCCTCGCACCAATGGAGGGGGAATTACTGTGCCAGAGATTCGAGAGGTCACCTAGCCAAAAAGTTAAGATGTAGAAAATAAATGTATAATATACACACACACACACACAAATATATAAATACACAAATAGGCACACACACAAGTGTACAGGACAAGGATGCTTCCTCTTGATATCACTCCTTGTCATACCTTCTGAGGGGCAGTTTCTTTCTGTATCTGGCTCTGTCGTAGTTTCTTTAGGAGAACTAGTTTTGCTTCCTCTAACCGTAACTCTTCCTTTAGCTGCTTGATCATACGCTCTCGCTCCTCAGGGCTGCTTTTTTGCATGAGCTATGAATGAGAAAGCGAACACAAACCAGTTAAAAACTGCACCGTAACTAGATGTCAGGACTAGCATATGGTTACATTTTAAAAACAAGTGTACATAAAAAATAAAAATAAAAAAATAAATAAAGTAATTCACGAGAGACCTACCAAGAAAGTCTCTGAGTTGGGCTCTTTTGGGAGTCTTGTTAAGCCATTCATTCGTGGACTCGAAGGCTCATTATCAGACAGCACAATAACATCAGGAGAAGGGGCTCTCTTTTCTCTCTTCACTTCACTAAAAAATATAAAAAGTAAGAAATGGAGGGAGGAATTTTTTTTTTATTTTATTTTTTTTTTTTAAAGTCTGACGATTCAATAAAGCAGTCACACTTGCCAATTTGCTTAAGGAAACTTTAAGGCAACTTCTACATATCCCTTTGAACATGCAAAATATAAAGTTTTCATTTTATTAGTACCCTGCATCATTTTTACCATCTTAACATGGTCAACTGCACTTTACTACCCAGGCGCCTCCTAATTATGTGCATACCATGGGCCTCATTCAATTGCGATTTGGCCAATTGAATAGGGCTCTAAATAAGCACATAGCATATTTTTTTTAAAGAAGTTTTTAGTTCGTGAAGACCTTGCTTTTGGATAGAAGCTTACTAACAAAAAACATCTTTAAAAAATATATGTTATGTGCTTATTTAGAGCCTTATTCAATTGGCGCAATTGAATGAGGGCCTAAACGAGCACCAAACTACGCACAATATACCTTTACTGGAAGATAGAAGAGGGGGGAAATATGTCGATAATGTACAAAATGTATCATAGTAATTTATTAAAGCACAAAATCTTGGGGGCTATTGTAGTTCTTTCCTATTTTTTTACTTGAGCGATTCAAATTACCAATCTACTCTCAAGAGAGAGTTACCAATGAAAAGAAAAATGAAACAAAAAGATATGAACTGGTAAAAAGCTTTTTACCATATTACCATAACTCTGAGAAAAGTAAAAAAAAAAAAAAAAAAAAAAAAAAATATGAGAACACCACAAATTCGTTTTGGAGAGGGAACTAATCTAAACATATTTAAGAGAATTGGTTTGTAAAGGTACATTTTATAAAACTCGACAAGTTTAAATAAACACATCAGCGGTTTTACTGCAGTACATGAAATAGGATGTGCCTGTTTTTAAGGTCCTTTGACATGATCTCTTATAACGGCTGCTGTCTGTAAAACTGCCACTAGATGGAGTAGAACTCCACATGAGACATAAAAAGGGATGTCCAGACACAGGACAGAGACCACACTGGAGATGGCTGGAGGATGCTGGTATCAAAATATCATGCATTACAAATATTGATTTTAGTTAAATAGATATGCAGAAGTGAGCAAATATAAAAGAAAATGAATGTTCCAACAATATACAAATGTGTCCAGTCCTTAAGGGTACCAAACTGTCAAGGATTATAAGATAACATTGGAACAGGTAACCATCACTTTACATAATGCTGTAAGAAACTATTTTTGCTAGATTTACATTTTTCTTAAATTTTATTTCCTTTTGAAAACCTCTTGTAAAAATTACACTTCTGTATCTCTCTGATCAACAGGAAGGCTCCTCCAGACTAAAATACTAGTCTCAAAACCCGTATGTGTGGCACAGTGACACTTTTACATACTACCCCTTTCTATTTGCAAAGCCTATCAAGTACAGTCACATGAGTAATTAATGTCAGCATGCATAAAGTGAGGCTTAATTACACCAAACTTTCAGGTATACAGAATCGGTAGACAAGATGAGCCTTTTGGTTCTCGCCTGCTGTCACATCTATGTTGCGATATACACAAGGGGAGTAATAAGTATGTGAATAGTACAAACTGTTTTTTTTTTTTTAATTATGAAAAAGTTTTTTTTTTGTAAATGGACAATAAGATCAAAACGAGCATAAATGGTTATTTATCTTTAGATGCACTTATACTAGATTTTACCAAGAGAATCACATGTTTAAAAAGGTGTATTACAAAGTGGTTTACTTTACTGTAGACTAAAATAAATACTGTTGAATGTCAAAGCTTTAAATAAATTTGTGTTTATTCCTTTCTTCCAATAAAAGTTATCGTTTTTAGAGCGGGCAGGGGTCACAAAGTAATGGAAAACACTAAACTACATATAATCATTAACTCTTTTTTGTGGGTACGTCCACTTTTCTACAGGACATAATGCAAACGTGAAACTTCAGTGTTACCGTTAGGAGTCGCAGTCCATGAATATACGTGGAGTCCAGCTGTAACCACAGTGCTAAAATGGGGGAACTAGTATGGGAGTCTAGGCAATGTCTACACCAGCACTACTTCAGCATAACACTGAGACCATGCACCTCTTTCTGATTGCTATAATCCTTCAGACTACCGTATTGACTCAAATCTAATGGCCACCTATTTCATACAGTGGCACACACAGCCTGGCACCCAGAGAGCCCCAGTACCATGGCATAAGTTGGTAATATAAACTCACTGTTCAGTACTTCTTGTACAAGTGACAAATGTGCATTACATGGGGTGCGCACTAGATTCAGTGGAGCACTTTATTCGTGTAAATACTGTATATAATCATTCTAAATATGGCTGCAATGAAGTACAGGGACAAAAATAATTCCAGCAAGTTAATTAGGCCAAAGAGAAAAAGATAAAAAAGACAGACACAAAAGAAAAGTAAGAACAGCATTTGAGTGTTGTCCATATTGCCATCTCCACGGTGTCAGAAGACGTATAGAGTGACTATTAACCTGTTCACTAGCCTTGACCTGCATATAAGTGTTATGTTTTGCTTCTGATCATGGATCTGTAACAGGAGTGCTTTGCTTGTATTCTCTGCAGTGCCTCTGCTGGTGACCTAAGAAATATCATTTCTCAGGTAACCGGAGCATTAAAGTGAAATCCTGTAGGTTTGGTATATGCATTTCTCGATACAAAGCTGACGAAATCCTCTATGAGCCAACTCCAAAATCTCAGCAAAGCAGTGACATACAGCACATGATGGCTTTAAGGCTGAATATACAGATAATGCAGAGGGTCTATCAGACCCAAACTACCTAGGGGTTTTCCATAGAAGCTACATTAACATAAATATACTGCTACCCTCATGGGACCGACTCCCAGTACAAGTGGTATAAACACAGTAAGGCAATAATTAGAAAAATGATACTTGGGAAACGCCAGCTAAATACAAAATACCTGAGATATAGACTAAAATATATAACTGAAAGCCAAGAGAAATAATACTGTCTGAGAAGTAACCACGACATACAAATTTCCTGAATATCAAGACCCAAATATGGTGCATTTTAGAAGAAGAGGTAGGAAATAGAGTTGTCAGGGGATTGAGATTTTAAAGATATAGAAACTTAAAAACATGACCGTAAAATAGGACATACATAAATTGTTCTTTAGAGGACGCAAATTTCCTCTAAAACATTTACACCACAAGAGACTGAACAGCTTCTCAAAATGTTATTAGGAATACAATCACTTGTATAGAAGATAATTCAGACCCTAAACTCACACTAGTCTCCATGTGAGAATCAGGGGGATAAGCGCTTATTAGCAGCCCATTGCAGATTTAATACAATCCAAGTCTGTAATGGTTTCTGCTACCAAAAAGGGCACTGAGGCTCATTAAAGTATTATCCTGCTAGTTATGTGACACCAAGCACTGCACCCTGACATAGAGCCAGACACGCTCCTCCTACATTGTGCTACCTTCAAGGGCAATTATTTCCCACTTTCTGTGCATTCTGGGAAAAAAGTCCAAAACTTCCTGCATGCAAATGGCACCTCCCAGTCATGTGACCAACACATTAGCCTCTGGTCAGGTGACCTCCTACCCCTCCTTTCTCCCCACATGGAAACCATGGAAACGGCCTGAGCCAGGGATGTGACACATAGCAGTCATTTTGTGAAGTTAGGTGGGGTTAAGGTGACAATAAGATGGAGGAGATCACAGAGAGAGTGCTGGGTGGGGGAAGAAATACAACTATCACAAAACTCAAAAACCAACCCCACCTATAAATAAAATAAAAAAGTAATAGAACTCCCTTCAATAACCAACTACTACAAACTTTACCAAAGTATCAGAATAAAACCAACATAAACTCATGACCTTAAGTTTACTTATTGGAATGGAACATAAGGTTCTTATATTTGGCAGCTAAAAAGATTTTAAAAAAGATAGGAGCTGTTGCTAAAACTATCCTTAGTTATATTTTACAGTTCTACATGTACCACTGTAATTTTACCAGTCAAGAGACTATATCTACTATCAATACATCTCCCATTCCCAGAGATTACCTCAGAATCATTTGTTTATCCCCCAGATATCATACAGACTAGGTTTGCATTTGTCTTATTAAATAAATATGCTGTTTACCAGCTGCATGTGACTGCAAACATGGCTTCATGGCCTCCATATGTATAGTTTAGAGCAGTGGTTCTCAGTTGCCAGTGCAGTCCTCGCCTATCAGTACTCAGGGATAGAGGGATGAGGAGAGCCTAACACTTTAAACAGAGTACATCCATCAGTGGCCTCCTGAACCATATTAATCTGGTCTTTTAGTAATGACTTAACCCAATCTAGGTTTTCACAGATTAGACTAATATGCGACATGTAAAATCACCTGATCAAAAATGTCATGTTTCTTGAAACTGGTCCCCAAGAGCACTGCAAAGTGACCAGCCAGTCCCTAAAGTGCCACTGTATTAGAGAACAGAAGGGAGAGGTGATCTATGACATGAAAGGATGTTAATACACTTGATCATTTCTAAGGTTCAGGAGGAACCATCGTCCAAGAAAATGAAAAGGAATGCAAGAACAAGAGGTCATGGCTTGAAGTTGGAAAGACTAAAAGTACTACTTTAGATAGGCAAGACAGATAAGTAACTGTCCTTACTATTTTTTTACTGGAAGACTGCGTAACGGCGTGCAAGCGTGCCTGTGATAAGCACCAAGCCATTCTGATGGTTAATCAAATCAAAGATTTTAGGTAGATCAAACCAGCAGAAACGATTGACCCTTTGGTTCTTATCTGCCGTTAAATCTAAGCTTAAAATAAATAAATACTAACAATAATAATAGTATGGGGATTTGTGGAGAGACAAAAAGGGCCATATTCAATTCAGTTGGTTTTCCGTTTGCGAGGCTATTCAATTGTTGCAGGTCGCGAGTTGCGATCTTGAAGCAGACTGTGTAAACCATGCACCGTTTCGGAGCAGTTGTGGGCGGGAACTGTATCATTTCAGCAAGCCCGTAACCGCCCATTTTGAAATCGGCCAATAGAAAATGAGACTCATTATTACGGCAATAAAACATGGAGGTTACGTGTCAATCAATTAGGTTTGGGGGTCCGATAAGCGATAAGACTCGCACAACTTGCAAAACGAATGCCAATACTGTTCTATTCCATAGGGTGGCCTGATATATATTAACTCATTGATACCAGAGATAGATTTAACCCTGAAATGACACATAATGAATTTCATTTACTGCAGTTTTGCGAGCTTATAATGACCATCATCACTCTCCCCGTACTGTACAGTGCATGATTACTTTCTTATTTGCATTTACAGTGCTACGAATTAGTGTTTAACCCCTTTGCAGGTCCTCTCGTACTCGTAGGATTGTCTCCTCCATTTGCGGTTTATGAGTGTGGATACGTTTGCGAGCCTGGGGAATTGGAGCAATTTAATAGCGATTTGCGATTTTAGCCTTGCGAAAGCAACAGTTCAAAGGCTTCTGGAGGCTACAAGTTACGAGTTACGAGTTTGACGGACGCCATTTTTTCAAGCTCGTAACCCAATCAGAGCTTGCAAAGACGCCAATTGAATAGCAAATATCCCTGCAACCTTACTTAAAAGGCCTCCGGATCTCAAATTCAGGGGAATTGAATAGGGCCCATAGTGTTTGAGGTCCAGAAGATCGGTAGGCCATCTAGAGATTCCACAAACAAACCTTTAGTGCAAACTAATTAATAAGTTAAAATTATAAAATATATTTTTTTTTCAAATCACTAGTTTGTTCAAGGTACAGTGGAGTACCAACATGTACTTAACATAGCATGGCTTAAAGGCATTAAAAAGTGGTAACATTTTAATGGGCCTTTAAAAGCTATACATTGCATCTAGCTTAATTAAAGCTCTATCATCTACCCTTCGCTCAACCTAGGCTGTTGTCATGTTAGCCTTTCTGCCTCCTCCCATATATTTCAGAGCATGCTTGAAAGTAAGGTAGACAGCAACATGTCAATCTCAAAATTACATTCTAAGGTGCAGGACCCAGCACAATATACAAAAGCAAGAGCCAATGAGACTGGGCTTGCAAACATGGCAAGTGGTTTATATACACAGGATACAAAAATACTATTATAGCACCACCTCACAATTACTATACAAAATAAAAATTTGAATACATACAAAAATAAAAAACCTTACAACAGATAAAACCCACAGCTCTTACCCAGCTACATTATACTGAACAGTTTCTTTCAATGACAGTGATATTTATAGTATGTTATTATAAAATGAATTGACTTGATAATGTGCAAATTGGTTTTAGAAAGTTTTAAATAGAGTCGTTAAATGACGACAACAGGATTAGATGCCAGGGAGGAATGAGGAAAACCTTGGATTCAGATAACTATTCATAATAGCCACTGGACAATAAGATTGAATAGAGGAGAAAGTCCCAGTAAGATAACCATAACCCTCCACCTCAATCTCCAAGCAGACATGCTCTCCAAGATGGAAGTACTCATGTCACAAGGAATCCTTTTAATCTCATAGCCACAAATGACAATTTATGACATCACAGAATGCTCAGAGGTTTCCTCTAGAAGAGGCAAAATAAATAAAATGGTCTTTAATTCATCACTTTGAAAACATTTTAAACCATGATCAAATCTATTAATCCACTCTGTATAAATGCAATGTGCCAATGACCCTGAAGGGGATAGCGACATATATCACCATTAATTTACTCAGAAGTAACCTTCTATTGAAGGGTAGGTTACTACAGCTTCATATCACCACGCAGGAGCTCCTTGGTTCTCACCTTTTAGAGGTACTCATATCCATCGGCTCTTCCCCTGTCTGCACCTCCACTTTAATGGTTGCTTTCACCTCGCCGCCCTTCAAAAGGCCAGGCACCTTGCCAACCCCAGGCTCAGCCTTTATCAGGAGTTCACCGTCTCCTTTTATATCCAAGAGTCCCTTCTCCAGTTTGATCTTTTTACTATCCACGTCGTTATGGGTCACCTCTCGATCCAGCGCCCGCTTCTGACTCCGTGTCCGGCAAGCTTCATCTGCCATTGTGCCGATCTAATAGGGAGAAGGGAATGCATGAGTTAAAAATGGGAAACTTTATTTCATAATATTGAAGCAGAAAAGAAAATATATATATATATAATCTGTGCTATATACCTATGCACACCTATAGATATAGTTACACACACACACACCTGGTGAAAATGGAACTTCACACTTTGATCACCAATTCTCCAATATAGAAATATGGCTAATGTCATGACAACATGGCCTTTTTGTTGACTACCTTGGGATGTTAACACGAAGCCATGCAGTCACCTCACAGCAGATGATAGTCTATATACATTGCAAGCAAAATCTCACACTGGGTTGTTAGGCCTACCTAAAACCTTACCAAAAAAGTTTTAGGATGTAAGTAGCCCAGTAGAATGGAGAAAAAGGTGTAATGGAATTTGAAAATATATATTTTTTTAAAGTGACTTCAGGTGAAATGTAAAATACTGCCCTATAAAAAGTGGTGGTGACCCGTTACAGGAAGTACACTTGCCTAGAGATGATGAACATAAAAAAACAAGGCCAAAAGAGTCAGGGCTTCAAGTTTAGTAGGAAGAAAAGAGGGGCATTAGGTTCTTTAATCCAACCTACAGTATGAATTAACAAATCATTACCATTAACCCTCTATCTGCCAATACACATCAAAATCCTACTTTTCCAAACCTAATTTACCTAGATCTACCTGGGCATTATTTGTCCTGCCTCAGAATTAAAAAAAAAAAAAAAAAAATTAAATCTTAGTAAAGGGGGTGGCAGACCCCAGGTGGTGCTGTGATCTGACATCACAAGTCCCCACGTGACCCTCCGTTCTCTTTATTTTCCCAGGATGCCGCTGGAGACACAAAAGCACTTTCTGGAAAACCAGCCTGAACTGGTTTCAGACAACAAGCCCAGAGTGGCGTTAACCCCTTGCAGTGACACTGACACCCGCCTGCTCCCCCCCCCCCCCCCCCCCCCCCCCCCCCCCCCCCCCCCCCTCCCACCACCACCAGGGCTGGCCTGCTGCTTCTGGCATTCCTGTACAGAGTCCAAGAGAGCATCACTCTTAAAGTGATAGCGCACCCTGCTGACAGCACAAGCGCTGTCCATTCTATGCACACCAGGGAAATATACATTTGTTGTGGCACTTCCTGGAATCCATTGGTGGGACAGATCGTTTTTGTAAATGAAGAGATTGTCCACACAACAAGAGATACAAAAGAATTGCATACTCTGCATCTGCTGTGTAGATCATGATCATGTTGGCTCACATGCAGATGGATGGGATTTCCATACACAGAATATCAAGCAATAAAGAATATCTGCTTGCAGCACGCCTTACATACTTTGTAATGCCTTCTGGCAGGTATAACAGCATGCACCAACTACAGATACCATTGAATCTGCCATGTTGTACATACACATAATGTCAGGTAAGCAAGAGTAACCTGTGAGAGTTAATCTGAGACAGGCAGTGGGTATCAGATGGAAGTGACAGTCACTGTAGGACTTTACAAAAAGGTAAAAAACACTGCAGTCAGGAGTTGTAGAAGATCTCCTATTTGCTCTGAGGATACCACTCAAGCAAGGATCTCATTAAATAATAGTACTGGAGCAGAATGTGCAGGCGTGGAATAACCCTGAATCAGGGAATGGATTAATAACCCTGTGTGAGGGTGACCCATTGTGAGCTGTAATAATGATTATACCTACACCCCTCTCTGGGGACAACATGCCATGAACTCATCTACTTCCATTATCTTGTATAGTTGCTCCGGGTTACCCCAAGTCATATGTATGCATGCCAATAGGAGTAAAGGAATCCCTTTCCTGGAGCGTTTGGAGTCATAATCCGATCAGGCCGAAGGATTCAATTTGAGGGTCTGTGTTGTAAGAGAAGGATAGATTTGACTAAACACTAAAAAAATAATCTGGTTTCCATGCAGGTGATGTAATTAGAGGATGCATAAAGCAGAAGGAACAGTGCCACACTTATTCAAACAGTCTTGGGTTGAAAGAGATGGCTCAAACCACTGGTATAAAGTATTACCAGGGATTGGCAAAATGTATCTGTTGTAGGTGCCAGACAAACAGTTTTAGGAGCTAATAATAATAATAATAATACAAATCTCCGTTCTTAAGTTGGGGTTGTTTGTAAGTTGGGTCAGAGAAAAAAGAAAAAGAAAAAAAAAAAAAAAAAAGAAGAAGGAGTTAGGAGCCAGAAGTAAAAGGTTTAGCTACTATATTTGTTAAGCTTGGTGTATCACATATTGCTTGCAGTGCTGGGCAATTCCATTCAATTATTTACCATGTTAAATAAGCAAATAAAACAATAGAGCAGCCATTGTCTTATGGCTGAAGAAAAAAAAAAAAAAAAAAAAAAAAAAAATTAAAAATTGGCAAATCATCAATTTAAGTTATGCAAAAAAGCATACTATAAATATGTGACTTACACATAGTTAATACATATGACCACATTTAGCTGGCATTATTGACACACACACACCTCAGAAGCCCTTTTTATTAAAGGTTTATAGACATCATTGCATATTCACATCATAAGTGTGTAAGCCCTCTGGGTCACAAACATGCAAAAACACCATATTTCCCATAACCACCCCCCCCACCCCCCCCTCCCCCCCAAAACATGGAGTCGTCCAGCTTTGCTGCATCACTATAGGATGAGCATGAGCCCAGCAAAGTAGAGGAAGTGAAACGGACAGTAATTTAACTTCCAGATGAGCACAATAAATATAAGGTCTACCTTACTTTGTAAATATATCTAAGAATCCGATTGTGCCTATTGCAATACATTTTTATGGTTTAACATTTGTATAGAAACATGCTTGTGTTTTGTGAAGTTATGGGGTCACCTTGCATAGCATCACATATAGGTTAGAAAACAAGCCAAAAGGAATAAAATGGATGTATCCAACATCTACGTGTCCCATGAAGAAAAAAAAAAAAAGAAAATGCATGTAACAAAAAGTAAAGTAGAGACATATACATTTTCATCAGTGGTGGGAAATGCTAAAATATTCTCCTAAAGAAATGTATCTCTCTATGAATGGAGTCACCTAGGACCAACCTGCCTTGCTCTAAATAATTCTACCTGGCTCCTCAGTATTCTGGACTTAGGTACAATCCAGTACACAGTAGCCAACTTTAAGCAGAATAAGAAAAGGAGGAAGAGGCTGAGGGGGGACACAAGCTATAATAGTAGTGAGAAGAAAAGCCAAAGCAAAAAATAAAAAAAAAGTGAAAGCAATAAAACCATGTGTACTGATGCACAGAGAAAGCATGGTAAAAGGAGGCAGGAATTTCCAGAGTACAGCCAGCAGCGGGAGCAGCATGAGGAGGAGGAGGGACGCATCAGCAGCAACACACATTAGCTCCTGAGAATCGACCAGCCTGCAGCTGTCTGCCAGAGCACAAGGGGTTAAGCTCTGCCATTTTGGTGTCATTCACCGATATGTCCATTAAGGGTGTTACAAAGCAAAATGGCAGTCGAGCTGCTGCAGTCAGGATAAGGGTTGCTCCCGACTGCAAAACTTCCTGAATTTCTCACACCTTTAAAGGGGAGCCTCTATAATTTTACATAATGCCAGAGGGAAGGAGGAGGGGAAGATAGGAGTAAAACCACAAGCAGAAAAAACGGAGACATTAAGTTTATTGTAGAAGACGTGGAAAACATATGTACAAGCGGATTAAAGAATGGACCCTGCAGTATGAAGAGTTAAAGGGGTCAAACGCCATTTAAGTAGAGTCCCAAAGCCAGATACAGCAACTAGACAGCAGCAATACAATGTATACAACCTGACTGCCCCATATAAAGTCATACACAACAGCACACTCCATGAACACGATTGGGAGTCAAATATTTCTCTGCTATAAAAAGTTAAGTTTAGAGTGAGATTATATATATATTTTTTATTTATTTATTTTTTTCCTCTCTCTCTCTCTCTGTCTCGCTCTCTCTCATCTATGGATCATACAATGTCAGGCTTAGACGTCATATCTCTTTAGGAGCCAGTAAACCATGTATTTATATATGTATAGCAAAAGAATAGTTGGTACCCGGAAAAGGGAGGATGCCAATCCCACCACAATGTGTAAATACATAATGCGATTAGAACGGCTTATGGTGTATAAACTTGCTCTTATAGATGTGCACCAATATCCAAAACTTGTATCAAAGCTTACATAAAATGATTGGAGTGTAGGTGAAAGAGGCCATGAGAATGAAGGATCTACAGAGCACTATATGGCCAGTAGGGAAGTCTTCACAATATATGGATTCTTTGTATCCTACATATCAGGAAAAGCCACGACGAGTGTGGGTATCTACCTTTATTCTAGTGCTTTGAATTAGCCAGCTAAACAATCTCTTAATAAGACATTAAGAAAACTGTATTATATTCAGCAAATCAAGTTAGAGGAGAAGCAAAAACACATTCCTCCGGATCGTCTGAACATTTTTTCAATGTTTAAAAGCAGGGACCATAAGTTTCTATGACATGTAAGAAGAGCCAGCCAGTATAGTAAGGGGTAATCATGTTTTTAGAAGCCAAGTAATAGGACATACATAGTTATATGCAGTAACTAAAAAGGTTAGGAGCTAGCAGTAACATTTTAGGAGCCATGAAAGAAGGAGATTTGTCAAGCTCTGGTTTTTAAAAAAAAAAGGGACGGATTCCCTTTAGATTACAGTATTAAATAATGCACTCATTCTAGTGCAGTGGTTCTCCCAAATAAAAGAAAATTGACATTTTGTCCTCAAATTAAGTCTGTGATTTAACTCTTTTCTGGGGTAACTGTTCTTCAGCTCTCTGTAACATTGACAACAATGGCGAGGTTTGAAAGTGAATCATCGCTTTATAACTAGCACAAAAAAGGTATGTTACTGCTGTATCAGCTGAAGCGAGAATACAATACAAGTGGTCGGTCCTTCTCCCATCAAAGTTTGAATGAGTCTTACAAAATATAATGTATATTTTCAAAACCTTATCACCTACCAATCAATAACATGGCTGCGCTAAACGGCTCAGCATCCACCAACTCCAGTGTCAGCCATGTTAATTTCCGAGCAGCAAAATGGACTGCCACACATGTGCAAATGAGGGTATGCGAATCATGCCTAGCTGGTATCTATCTTGCCTCTCACACTTGACAGTCAGCCATTTTCCTTTTATCTCCTACGCACACATTTGTTGGGAATCATTTTTTCATATGGCATTTTAAAATGCCATTTTGCTCCAAATCAAGGTTGTTTATTAGAGAAAAAAAAATTAAAAAATGAAAATTCAAACAAAACTATTTTTTATACCAGAATGTTAAATTACTACAAGGATCCATTTTTTTTTTTTACCAACTGACCCTTGTCACTTTTAGGGGGTGCATCCTTGTAAACTAATCAATGTTCCATTGAATCCGATGATTCCACTGGCAGTTGTAGATGCTACATAACAGTTTTGCATATAGAAGCTTCCTGTGTACCACCTCAAGAAGTAAAGACAAAGAAAACAAACTGTTCGATCCTACAGTAGCATAACTGCATATTGAAAATTGTAATTTTCCCATTCTAAAAATATTTATCTGTATATTTTTGTACTTCACCATAGTATGTTTTAGATATGACCACAGGAGTGCTTTAAGGAGGAGTTAAGCAAACATACTTTTTATGAAGTTCCAAAAAAAGTCCAAATGTCTAAAAAAAGGTCAAATGAGCATTTACATAAGTATGCGCTTTTGATCACTCTATGGAAAGTTATTTAATTACAACCTTTCCTGACAACTTCAGGGGTTTTCATGATCAGAAACTGACAGCACATTGTGTGTCAATTTATTTTTGTAAATGTAATGAAATAGATAAGGTTCCAGCGGTTAGGATTTGGTGCTTTCACCAATGCGAGCTGAGTTTGTGTCCAGTCAGGAAACCAAGATATCCCACCACCCTGAAGCCGAGCAGGGTTGGGCCTGGTCAGTACTTGGATGGAGCTGTATGCTGTGGCCCACTGGAAAAGGAACTGGCAATCCACTCCAATGAATCCCAAGTGGATCAGGATGGTGCGTTACAGTCCATGAGGTCACGGAGAGTTGGACACTACTGAATGATGCAACAACAACAACAACAACAACAAAATGGATGGTACAATGACACCTAGCTAAAACCTGGATACCAAAGCCCAACCAATGTAAGGTTTTACAGGAGATAGGACAGCAGCAGATTGGTTGAGACAAACCAGCGTGATCTGGAATTGTACTATGGGACGAGATCTTGTCAACTGCATTTGCAATCTTTAATATTTATTTACCTGTATATTTGAGACAATGTAAGCCCTGCTCTTTAATCATTAACAGTGGTTTCTAGCATATCAAGCCCCGTTTACCCAAATAATTATAGCTGTGTAATTACTTCTCAAACACAGGAGACCTACAAAATAAAAGTTATATTATCATCATCTGCAGATCATAACCAATTATCCCATCAATTCATTTTAAAAAGATATAAATAAATGTGTTAAATCAATTCATAACACACTGTTCATCCCTGTAAAAACTGGTGCAATCAATTAGAAGATTATAAAAACATTTTTTTTAAATAATCTGTGTTCAGATCGTGTAATGTATTGCATATTATATGCAGTGCTGGGTAGTCAGTGGGCTACAGAAAGCAGCTGGTGGGTCCTTAGTGGAACAGTAAAGCCAGATGATAAAATGCATGAACCACTTTAAGCCAAGCATCAATACATACATATTTGATGTAGAAAAAAGATGTTCAAAAATAAATAAATAAAACTATGGCATACATAAGTAATGGTACATAGAAGATTTCTGGATTTCACTAGGTATAGAATATACATGTGTATTTACTTATAGGTACATTATTTTATTAAGAAATATTTAAAAAGCTCAGATTTTTTTCGGTCTGCCCTCAGTAGCTCATGAATACAGACTGAAGTACAGGGTTTCAAAATTAACCACTCATTGGCCTCTAGTAGCAGGTCACAGAATGTTGCAACTGATTGGTTATGAGAAACTACACACCCTGTACTTAGAAGTACACAGTCTTCATAAGCTGCAGAGTGGAGAAACCAGGTAGGAACCATTTGTAAGAATTTAGATAGAAAACAAAATGGAGTTTAAGTACTTCTTAATAAAATCGTGCACAAGAAGAAAAAAAAAAAAAAAGGATATTATATTCCCAGTGACATTAAGAAACCTTCCATGTTCCTTTACATATCCAGAGGGGAAAATACTGCACTTGCCAGACCATTGACACACACAAAAATAAAATATACTGTACAACAGAGGTGGGCAAATTTGAAGATTTGCCTGCTGCGTACAGGCGAGACCATCACGGGTTCAGTCATCCTGATTGACTCACATGTGCACAGAAAGGAAGTCCTCAAATCTATGTGGCCCTCCAAGATTGAACTTGCCCACCCATGCCCCACAGAAAATTGTGAAGATCTAGACAATCCTATCATCCATTTTATTGATGTTTTGTCTCAATATTCTGTTCTATTTTCAAAAGGATTTTAACTCATTAAGTAGAGTTTATAAAATATATAAAAAGCTGTGGATTAAAATTGGCCGATAACTTAAAAAACGTTTATCAAAAAAGTAGAACAAATCTAATGTACTGTCATATTCTATCTAGGTAGCTGATGAAAGTGGTGACAATAATATATATATATATATATATATATTTTTTTTTTTTTTTTTTTTTACACAAACACATCTTTGAAAAAATATGAAGACTTCTAACAAAAATGTTGTAGAGGACTGACCTGACTTTTTGAAAACAAAGTACTCTATTACACCAAGTTGAGTTTCATCAGAATAAATCTAGCAATATGATTCATGACCCTTTTGCTTCACTGGCAGTCAGTTCTGTAAATTAACTAAAAGTTATATTGATAAAAATCTATTCATGGTGCAGTCATAATCAGACGTATTTTTATAATATATAATATTATAAATTTGCATTACAATCACTTATCTATACAAAAGTCATTTTTGGATCTAATGCAAATTCAAGCAACAATTGGAAAGTTGATATGGTGTCATGGAGGACAGAAAAAGCAAGCATTTTAGTGCTAGAAAATTAAATATACAAAAAAGTAGTTTTCCACCAATTTTTCAAAAAAGCTATAAAGTCATACACCCTTCACTCCAAGTAATTGCCTGGTGAGATGCGTTTATAGGGCTGCATATTTGTTCTGATGAAATCCCACTTGGGAGAAGGGGCAATATGCATTTTCTTCAATCTACCTTATTCCCTATAGATTATATAGCCATTGTAGATAGAAATTGCTGCTAAATGTAGCCAACGTGTCTTGTTATCGCTCTTTGTATACAACATGAGGAGGTAACCCTGGATTTACAGGCCTACATCAATGGTCCAATCAAAAGTTAAACAAATTAAGAAAACCTTTATAGCACAGCTTCATTATGAAGCTCAACTGCAATAGCATGTTTCTTTACAGCTTCAAACAGAAGCACTTTGCATCACAGCGGAGCAGTCTATAGGAAGAAGAAAAGTAAATTGACTTACTTGCTGCAAGTGTTGTTCAGGTTTAGGTCTGAACTGGCATCCATTAAAGAGATTCCAATATCTGTACATGGACCCCTAGACTGAGCATTTACATTGGGAATTATAGATATTCTCTTCCTAAACCTCTTTTTGGCATCATTTTTTTTTAAAGTTGTCTGTAAAACACACAAAAATCAAACTGTCACATGTGTCTCTGATAATTATTTCTATAATAGTATTAAACAATATAAAAGAAGCTGTCCAATCACAGGTTTGCATTCCACAGCAAAGCATTGTGGAGCTGTGAGGTCATATCTAATTGCCCAGTGACTAAGACACAACCAGCAATCCAAATAAAATGGCTCAACTTACAGGACAGTGACAGGAAGAGCAGAGCAGTACATAAAATGTATAACGTAACTAGGTATCTAGGAGGCAAACAGATTACAAGACTAGTAATATTCTCTTCCATGAAGAGGCTTCCCAGAGCCATCTTGTGTTACTTCATCCAATAACTATAGTTATGTACAAACATGAAAGTATTGTATTGTGTCAGGACCGAACCACACAAGTCACACATGGAAATGGCACTTCCACATCAATTCATAAATTCTACATTTTGGCCACTTCATCATGTGGACCTCTTGAGTAAAGAAGCATTCATACATGGTTATATATAGAGAGTCAGAGAGGGGTCACATGGTAAACATAAAAAGGCGATGATGGAGTATCTGACTACAATCAGCACAGATGTCCTATTATATGGTCCAAAGTTGGAAGATGTCACTCCCACACCCCATACAACAAACAGCCTTTTTAAGATGATTCAGCAGGAATGAAAAGCAAGGTGCACTATTAGGTCTAAAATATGAGGTGTGCTTGCCCCTACAAAAAAAAATAACTAATTAAACAAATGTTAAAGCAAATACAAGACCTACAATGCACATTTTTAGTAGGTGACTGGGCATCATAATCGTGGAAGTTTTCTGTATTTTACTAGGTATATAATACACATGTGTATCAATTTACTTTTATGTACTGTAGTTCATGTATGGGTCTACACACTGCAGCCTATGCAGACACAGACACTGAAGGGCTGCATGTGCAGTGTAGTGTCCTGGCCCATCAGGATGACATCCCAGAAGTATGTTGCAGTGGTCATTTTGTATCAGGATATCCAACAAATTCCAAAAAAGGAACCCTTCTTGATCAGTGAACAAATGTGCAAGCTACAATCATATACATCTGAAGTATTTGCCAAACTCCCAAGCCGTGCATGAAATAAAATAAACTACAAACACGTTTCTATATGGTTGTTGCCACCAGAAAGCGGTTAGCTCCTGAGTGATCTGCTTGAGGCTCCAGAGTTGGTATCACACACGCACACGTCTAGAAAACAACCATGCAGAGGTGTACAGATCATAAGGTCAGGGTCTAGTATATGTTGTCCATGCTGGAATTATATACACAGCTCTAATATACCAGAATGGAAATATGGTAATGTTCTTTTCACCAACTCTACGGACACAAAAAGATTAAAAAAGAAATAAAAAAACAATGTATAGATTTACATATCAGTAAGGATATGACCTTGGTCCAGTATGCAACGTCTGAAAGCATTACAAAAATCGGGGATAGACTGAATTCCCGGAGCCTGGCTCTGTAGTAGTCCATCTCGATGGCTCCTAGACATGTAGGAGTTGATCAAGCCCTGATTAAAGTTCTCTTGCGACTGCCCCTCTGAATAGTTATTACAATCTGATGCGCCAAGTACAAGACAAACATGACTAGCAGTTATACAAGACCACCAATATTTCCATGACAATACAGTATTATCACCCTGAATTGAGCGATTAACATATAAATGGTCAGCTGCTAACTTTGTTTCAAGAACACAAAAAGGGTGTGGGGGATGCCTCAGAGGGCAGGTCGTCAACATAACCAATCCAACTATTAATGAGCACTGATAGATGGGCAGATGGAAATGGAGAGGGTATATATTCAGTGACCAATGTTTTAAAGCAAACAAGAAATCTGATGGCTAAAAGGAGTTTTATTCTGTCTTTGGAAGACCCAATTTGATTCCCAGTGCAGAAAGTTACTATCTGGAACAGCTTCTCCCACCCAACAGGTCTTTTCCAGCAACCTGTAAAGAGGGTTTGGTCAATGGATTGGTTTATAGTCATGACAGTTATCAATTGGTTTATTATTCAATATAAGCTTTCTATGCACTGAAAATGAAGGAAAACAGCAAGTGGCAGACGTAAAAACACTTGCCAATGTTGACAGAAATCAAGTTTTAAATGGCAGCTTTCTTTCTGCTCATACATAGATGAATGTGTCAGTGATGCGGAGCTCTGCGACCCGATTGTGCCAAAAGTTCAAGAGGCAGCTAAAGTGTCAAACTGAAGTGAAGTACTAAGCTGTGACAGTTACGTTCATAATTTGTATGCGGCGGCACCTCACAAACAGACGTCTTGCAAGCACAAAAGGGAAATATTTTACACTTATCCGAACTTCTATAAAGTGAACACTTTCATGCACAATCTGTTCATGTTTATGTGAAACTTCCCATTTAAAGGTCCACTGTAGTTTGGAAAAAGCTTCATGTGTGAAGTTTGTAACAAACCAACATTAGACTTTCTCTAAGCCATTGGTATACTAGGATTTTTAGAGAAAGGCATATTTAGTGGCCTCCGCCTATGGCATTGGATTCCAACTTAGACTGCTAGTCAGCCTGTAGTTTGAGGGGGAGCTTACTCGTATTGAGTAGTAAGTTCAAATAGCTGTTCATTTCCAAAAGAAATGAATAGAGCTTATACAAATCCATTTGGGTCTTTTCAAGAATTAATAATGATTGCATATTTACAAGGCCATATTGATTGAAATAGTAAATACATTACCAAGTCAAGTTCTTCAATAGAGTATACTATATGTGTTGCAGTTCATGACCAGTCAGTACAATTAGAATACCATCGACTTCGACAAGACTGACCTATAAAACCATATCTGAAGTCCACTTGTATCACATATACAGTAAGCTCTTTTGAATAACTAGAATGAATAATGGCAGAAATTATTTTTGGTAAGTAAACTAATAAGTAATGCCATCACTTAGACTATTATATACAACTATGCTATAATTGGGAGCCATTGTTATTAAAAGCAATTGTTAAGCATAACAGGGAAGACATCTGCTACAGATAAAGTTTTCATTGGTTGTGCTGGAGGAGCTTTTTTTAAGCAGCCAATGTACCAATGGATGCAACTGATGGTGAGCCATTCCTGTCCGTAATACCAACCTCTGACATGTTTAATGACTCTGTGCCCCAATACCACTAAAGTTTACTCATGATCAGGACATGTTTAAATACAAATAAGAACGTCAACAACACACACATTGGTCAGAGGGATTCATCTTTAGCACAACCTATTTAAGACAGTATTTCATTGATTATGTCTTTACCAAACACACTCTGCTATTTAACCCTCTTTCTGCTGAGAAGACGTGTAACATGTTGCTTTTCTTTGTGCCTCCAGTAATTAAGAGTGCTATAAGCTTCTGTTTCATCATCCCTGAAGAGTTAAAATATCCCAGCATCCCTTGCCCTCACTTAGGCCAGGCCCAGCGTGTCCAGGAAGTGACACAGCCAGGCGGGCTGGGGTGGGTGTGGGGGATGGGTAGGAGAGAGAGGGGGGTGGGGTGTAGAATATACCCGCAGCAGCTGGATTAAGAGGGGGGGGGGGGGGGGGTGTTGATAAGTGACAGAAGGGAAGGTGCAGCTGCTACACAGGAGGATTGAGTGGGAGGAAGGTAGCTGGCAGCAGAAGGGTTAATTCCAACATTAACAGTAGTATGGCCTCCCTATATGCATACAAGCAAATACTGACACCCTGCTGCAGGGTTAACCCTTTGCAAAAAGCAGCTAGCTTCTCCAGACAAACAGTGTCCTGATTTGGGGAAAAAGAGATAAGAGACTGTTAATCATGAACAAGTGACCCCCTGGCCATTTTATATACTATTTTTCAAGAGACTGGGGACCATGCATTTTAATAGACATTATATATCTATTAAATGTTTTGATGCCACAGACGGATAGCCACAATCACCACTGCTTGGCAGCTGTACCAAGTTTCAACCACCTACTGCTGTCCTGAATTGGAAAGACATCCTGGTGCAAAATATGCATTTCTTCCCCAAAAAATTGCTTTATGTACTTTATTATCCCTTCATCTGGTAAAAATCCCACAATACATGGCATTTATAATCCCTAGGATATACTAATAGGGGGAACAAAATCAAACACCTGTTTGGATACCTCGGATATGCTGTTTGGTACCTGTATGAAAACCATCAATTTTCCATTACTCCATTCATAATATTGCACCAGTTGCATGAACTAAAATGTATCGCAGATTGATAAATACTATCAAGCCATGAAAAATACTATAAAAATCTAAACGCATCATATGACACACACACCAGATTTCTTACTGTACCATGCACTATTGTACTTTTCACCTAAACTGACTACTCTGAAAACTTGCCCTTTTCATTTGTCTTCCAAGCACAACTTCTTGCGATGCAAATACAAGATGACAGAAAAGTGTATTTATACAGCATTCCCATGAATGTGTTAGAAGAGTGCTATCTAACGGAAATGCTTAGTATAATTTGTAACCACAAAACAAAAACAGTGCAACCTAAGATATTGACTTGACAATGTCACCACGTTTAAAGATTTGTATTCTTAGTAAAATGCAGTGCCTTTACTCTCTGGATACACATGTAAGGGACGTTCTCTGTGGCAAAGACTAATTTCCTGTGAGATTTCAAGAACCTCTTATACGGGAAGAACATAATAATACAAGCTCCATTTGCTATTGTGGACATGAACCACAAATACACACTGCCAGAGGAGTAGTACTGAGTGAAAATAAGTACAAACCATAAACTCACAGGCGATCACTGCAAGCAATAGGACTTTGTAAGATATTTAGTATATCGATCGTAAAAAAAAAAAAAAAAAAAAAACATTTTTTCCAGAGAATAAGAGGCAATGTTTTATGAATCTTGTGTTCTTACTACAGGTCATGTCATGGTAGAGTTCCTATAAAAAAAAAAAAAAAAAAAAAAAAAAAAAGAGACCTTGCACACCAAGACTAAGTGCCCAGTGTTTTTGCTCAGTTAGGACTCACACAGATAAGAAATTGCACTTATGATAAAGCCAATACAGTCAGGATATTGACTAGAGGGGATGTGTGACTTTACGCCTCCAACATTACCCCAAGGTGACACGGCTCACAAGGACTAATATTAGATAGTCTTAATCATGCACCCTCACAACCTTCCTTGACGGTTTGTGAATTTAGATTAACCTCAAAAGAAAGCAGTCACACCAAACAAACAGATAAATGTAATTAAATTTGTATGAAGTTTCTACAAACTTGTTGGCTCCATAGTATTTCAACAAGTTCCAGTTGGGTAAGGAGTTATCTGTTATTAGCAACTTTTTTTTTTGCACACGGATGATCAAATGGGGAGATGTTCTGTGCGTTAGAGCAGCATGGTGTATGATCTCTAGCAAAAAAACAAAAAAAACAACATATACTGAGGAGGACATGCCTTTTTCACTTTCTGGGCTTATGAGCGTGATGTGAATTCCTACTCTGACCCAAGATCTGAACTGAAATGAAAAATAGATCCAGAATAAAAAACAGGAAGACCATACATTCCCTTTAAAAGTAGACTTAAAGGCATAACAGTTTCCTGGATTATGAATTCATCTGGTAGAAGAGAATCCATCGTTTATGCAAACTATTTATTTTTTTCCCCATGCCCAAAAAAAAAAAAAAAACACACACAAACTCGCCCGTATGTTTGCAACAGCTTTTGTTAGCTGATACCCCTGTAAAATCTTGCTAAAATTAGCATAAAATGCATGTTTTGGCCAATCACAGGCAGCTAATACATTGTATCAATCTGTGATGGCAGTTTGTGCAGGAAGGAATCATGGGATGTGTGCAAGAGGAAGCAAGGAGGAGCTCAGACACTACTCTGTAGATCTCTGCAATGGGCTACTGCAGGCCTCAAGGTTATTAAAGCTTTAAAATCTGTACACAAGACGCAGTGTTTCTAGGTACACTGTGCTTATGTAGGTACCTCTGGGGGTGTGGAAAGCAAGTTGTATTAAATAAAATACATTTGTGTGTATAGTGACAATGCGATGTGTGTGTCTGATATAAGCAGCATGTGATAGATTAGTGAAAGGGAAAAATCAGGGAAACTTAGCATTTAAGAAACATGACATTGCAGATCAGTCTTAGGACATAACTGACGACCATAGGCTACAATACAAACATTTCATAAACACCCCCTTAAAATGATCTACTCAAGTCAAAGAGATGGCCACCATACTTTACTAATAGATGGAGTAAGATTAAGAAAAAAGATGTACCCTTCTAGTTGAAAGTAATTAGGCATCTAATGAAATCTAAAATGGGACCAAATATGACTTGTCCCATGCACCAGGAGGTTTTACACCAGGCACGGAAATAAAAACAAAATAAAAAAAGAAAAGGCAAGGAGTTTTCAGAGTGTTTAAGGAATGGGCTGACAAATCTGCCTGACACTTAGGAGCCAGCCAGCTTATGTAGGAGAAATGTGTATACACATTTATGCAAAGTAACTAAAAAGCTTATGAGCTGTGGTATAATGGTATAGGATGCTTGGACATCACAGTTTGAGGTGTAGAATGTCTGTCCTAAATACATCTAAGTGGGGGAAATTATCTACACACACAATTGTAGTAAGGGAGAACTAGAATTAAAGTGTACAAAGAGATGTATATTGAAACGAGTTGGAATGCTTGGAGACATCCCCAATTATCAAGCAGAAAGAAATGTACGATTAAGTCAAAAATATAAAAGGTCTAAATTCCACTTTGTAAATTAAATGTACAAGCCATACAACATCCTTAACTTGGTTTAAGAAAAACAATAAAGGATATTAACAAAAATTAATATTCAATACATTTAGCCTTAGTCAAAACTCCCATAATTGTCTTCTTCCAAAAAGTACCCGTTTCAGAACATCCTTAACTTGACATACCCCTTAAAAAGATTGGTATATGTTGAACTGGCATCTCCAGCAGGTGCCCGAAAGTTACTGCACAATGGATAACTCCCTTGGTGGTGACTTAACAGTACAACCACCTACAATAAACAGGAACAGCTTGACCTAGGGATTTTGTTCATATAAACTAACCTAAGAGCTTGCAAACACTTACCAAACAATTTATCAGAAATGACAAGATCTTAAATCAGAGTTAAGCAATCCAAGTCACATGTATAGCCACATATGGAGTACATGAATCCTTAATACAAAATTACTATTTGTTATTTTTTGTAAATCTAGAGCAAATGTTGAAAACATATTTGTGCAATGGAGGAATTTGTTGTAGGGAGGAAGATAGTTGGATCATTGGGTATGTTACATTGAAAAAAAGATTCAGAGTTGCACCGATACTCTTCTCTTGTTTCTTAAAGATTTTGCAAACAAAATATAAAAAGGGAAAAGATGACAAGACTTCCTATAATACACTCATCTATTCCACACAGTTCATATATAGCACATGTAATATGGCAGTTAGCCCTGCATCTTAAACTGTATCATGTACCAGTTAATTAACCCATTGTTTAGCATCCTGTGCAGATACAGGCAGTGAAGTAAGGTGTTAAGACAATGGTTTGTTGGTGGCCTTCTGGGGATTAGCAGCAGCTTCTACCTCCACCACCCTGTCTGCCTCACCCCCCTCAACCTTTCTGACTCCTAATATCTCACAAGGGAGTCACTCCAGACTCCACCCCCCAAATGGTTACTTAGCAACTACCTGAAAGGGACCTCGCAAACAAGAACAATGGCGTGAAGTAGGCGTGTGATCTGTGATGTGTTTCTCTTATGTAGGTCATAATTAGGTGCATGAAGTCACTGCCATTGCTCCGAGGCAAAGTTACATTAACAGGAAGTGCACATTATAGTGCACTATCCTGCTCAGCTATACCCAGTAAAGAAGGGAACACTTTCCTTGCAAGAAGAATTAGATTATTTGGCCTTTTTGCTTCACTAAACATATTAACACAGAATTAGAAAGTTCTTGTGAAATGAAGGGTTTTTAGTGGGATATCCTATATTATCCTAAGAGTTACAGCCAGGGTGAGAAACTTTCCAACAAAATGCAAATGCCTGAGAATATCATCAATAGGCAACATCCAAATAAAGTTGTGTGCGGCTCTGCTAGTGAGGGGGCTTTCAAGTTACAAGTGTATCCTGTGGAGCCCATTTCTCATTTTGCAAACAGTTTTCACACTTTAGTGAATAGGCACCATAAGACAACGTGGGAACTGAAAAGATTTCATATTACTAGTAGGAAATGACTCTACTGTTGAAGTAATTTTGAAAAATGACAAGGCTGTGACCTGTATTCATTAATGAAATAAACATTTTGACAAATTTGGCAAAATAGGCCTGATCACCCAGATGAAGCCATTCTAACAACTTGCTAAGAAGCCATAACCACTCAGCTATCCCTGCTCTTAAAGGGACACAGAAAAGGCCCAATCTGTTGAAGAGATTGTCCTTTCCCAGGAGGCTAAAAATGAAAGAAATACAGTGGGCTGTAATGTATTCTAAAGTGGAATGGTCTTACAATAGGTAAGTGAACTGAAATACCCACTGAGGTAAAGCCCTTAACCAGCAGCTAATTACCATGAGCAGTTGAGAGATAACCATGCCCAGTCAAATAGTATGACTGGTGATTGACATTTAACAACTAAATGTAATTGTGGAACGGTTTACCTTCTGTCATTATTACTATATTTTCAGCTGGGCATGCTCTTTATTACACCCCTGCTTACCTTTAATTTTATCAGATATGTTAATCAAAAATAAAAAAAAATTTCATTCAAAAAGTTTAAGTTCAGCCAATTGCAAATTAGTTTGCTTTTATGCATTTTTTTTTTTAAATGTATTTCTCTCATAAGAGGGATCTTTTCCATCTTCTTTTAAAATGCCCCCATAACCCAAGGCCCCTGTTCACCAACAGTGTCAAACACATGCAGGTCATGTAATGTTCGATTATAGACATACAAAAGCTTGGACGAAAATAAATACACGTACATTGTATTTGCCACCTAGCAGGAGTGGTAAACACCATTTAACAAACCCACAACACTTGCGATTACAATGAGTACATCCTCACATTGCCTGCCACCTCTTTGCCCAGGATATTGAATTACTTATTATTCTAATACTAGCAACTTGCCTTTGGCACTCATCTCATGCCTCGCAATGAACAGCTTTGCCGCTCACTGCTGGCCGCAGCATGCGCAAGCCCTTAACTCCCGTGTCTCTTTCCCCCTCTCTCCCTCCCGTGTCTTTGCCCCCTCTCCCTACCCTGTTTCTGACCCCCTCCCATGGCTTTGAAAACATTTGCGCGCTTGGCGGTGGTTAAACCTGTAACTTTTTTTCAAGCCTGCAAGGCTTTAAATCATAAATTGCTCCAAGCCGGTAACTCAGCGGTTGACAATGGAATAGCAAACTAGCTACCAACCTCACTTATGGACTCCCTGCCTTAGGCGGAGGAAGGGAGCCCATAAGGGAGGTTGGTAGCTAGTTTTCTCTTCAGTTGGCGTCCTCTGAGTTACAGGTTTGAAGAAGAAAGAAAAAAAAAAAAAAAAAAAAGAGGAGGAGTCTTCCCCCCCCCCCCCAAGGCCGTAATTCGGAAGCCTCTCTTGCAGCATTCGGCACTCACTGCGCATGCCCGTAACTTAACAGTGTTACCAACAAACTCGCAATTACGACAATTAAATATATACTAGAATATTGCCCGTCAAAATTACGGCAATGAAATTGCAAGTGCGCTAATGTGGTTTGGTGTATGGTAATCAAATAAATAATACATTAATAAACGAATATACTTTACCTATTTGGAAGTAATATATGCAGGAAGCATTGTGCTGAAGAGCTGGCAATCTGTTTTTATGTTCCCACAGCATACAATGTGTGTTTTCAGTGTTGTGGAGCTGCTGTGTAAGTGTCAGTAATGTGTGCAGTGTGTAGTGTAAATAGTGTGCGTGCGTGAGGAAAATCCGTTAGGGTAGCTGTGTACTTCCGCATTGTGTAAGTTAGTGTTGTAAAATGGCGCCTAATGTGTGAAGTATGCGGATGTGGCTGATTTTGCGTCCTTGTTCTTGGACCTTGTACTGCTTTTTTTAAAATCCATAGGTGTTTTGCGCGTTTAGGGTCCTGTAGCCTTGTTTTTGTTTTTTTCCGGTGGCCATTTTTTCTCTCGCTTAGGGGATTTTCGGGTGTCTAAACTCTTTAATTTCTACTTAAATTGAGTTGTAACTTCACTTTTAGAGGTGCTGGGTGCCTGCCCCCGGTCCCCTCTTGCTGTGGGTAAGCTTTTTATGTGTTTGTTGGGTGTATGTTTTGTGGTTTTAGTATTTTCATGTGCGCGGGTTTCGGCCGCCAATGTCGTATTTTTGCGAGGTCGTAACAGTCCCGCGGCTCGTATTTGTGGATGCTAAGTCCGTAAATGTTGCGGTTTCGGTGGGAGCCTCCACCTCCGCAGATGCGGCCCCTCTCAGGCCTAAAGTCTGCAGTTGCCAGCAACAACTTTTGACATATAAATATAAAGAGAAAAATGTCTAAACTAAACTGAAAAATTATATATTTTTCTCTCCATGTAGCATTAGCTCTTTGCTGATTATGAAACTTGCAAGAACTCCACGAAAAATAAAAAAGGGCTCTACTAATGCATTACAGGAGAGCCCTGCAAAATATTTAAAAAAAGGTTATACAAAAACCTCAAATAAAAAAAAAGGAATAAATATTTATATTTGAGAGTATACCCCAGAATGTGACGTGTCATCATATCGATTTAGATAGATGAAAACAATTAATTCCAATTAGTTCTTAAATTAAACTGAGGGTGGGTGGGAAAGATGACACTACACATGCCACAAAAGATTACATCAATATAGTGGGAAATCCTCTATAATCTTGTTACCAGGGTAACACCAAAAAAAAAAAAAAAAAAGTTTAAAAATAATACTTTGTGACATTTTATCTTAAAAAAAGGCAAGATGTGTAGGATACTGAACACGTCTCAGTTGATATAAGGAGTAATGTATAGGGTGGTTATGTAAAAAAACATCTGTAGTAGATGGATCTCCACTTTGTCTACCTCATTTCAAGCACCTGTGTAACAATCTTAAACTTGACTTTTGCACGGTCAATACATATGGGTTGGTACTAGGATGGATGTACCTGGTTTATTTTATTTTTTGGGAAATGTGAAATGGTCTGAAAATAGGAAAATCTATAAAGTCAGAAAGGAGAGGTGGGAAGAGGAAGAGAGGAGCTGGTTGCAGCCACCCTTGGGTTTGATGCACCTTTCACAGCAGGAAGGACAGAAAGAAGAAAAAAAAGGGGGGGGAGGGAGGAGGATGAAGACTCTTATTATGACAGTGAATCCAGTCTGATTGCCAGCAGGGTTAAGTAGTGCGGATGGGGATCATGTAAGACCCACACTAAGATAAATCCTATTACAATACATAGAGGATACCCTTCTGATCACTGTGATTACCCCCAGGTCCACCTTCTTATCACACACATCTATCATGTTATGTCACTAAGGAGAGGTGGGACAATCTCCACACAACTCCCAGGACACTTCCCACGGCCCCTCAGGACATATTCCCCCAGGTCCTCCCTCATTAACCCTGCAATGCCTGTGAGCTGCACAATGCAGCGTGTTGCCCCCCGGATTCCTCTAATAACCGGAAGAGATGATGGAACACACACACAATGAGGCAGTCACTTGGTATTAATGTACATGAAGGTCCCGATTCCATACATTAGTAGTTACAATACATATGGATATCCGATTGATAATAATGATGACCGATCCTCCTCCCCCACCTACAAGGAGGAGCATCGGACCCATTAATACATATATAGTACAAATGATAACTTTTTAATTGGAGACACAAGAGCTAGGGATGGTAGAAAGTTTGGCGCGACTCGTGACCGTGACTTACAGTGTCCTGGGGTGGGCTGGCGGGGCCTGGCCGGGCTCAGGCCTCTCTCCCCGGGTCCTCGCACACACGGCTCCCCGGTAGTCCTGGCCTCTGCTCACGTTGCCAAATAATGCGCCTCTTACACATGGAGGCTCCAGCCGCCTCCTGCCGCGCATGCGCACCGGCTCTTTAATCCTCTATACCCCCAAACTGGCCAGGGGAAGCGGGGTCTTAAAGGAGCCAGCAGTCAGTGTGCCCCAGAACAGATTGCAGGGACAACAGCACTCCTCCCACTCACCCACACAGGCTTACAAGAGCCGCTTTATTATCACCCTAGCGGGGGAGGGCAGGCATCATGCATATCAAGGCATCGGACAGTGAGAGGGTTAAAGGGACACACAGCAAAAGCCCCACTTATTACAGTATAATATATATATATATATATATATATATATATATATATATATATATATATACAATATATATAAACAATACAGTTACAAGTGCTTGTGTGGAGGGGTTAGGTAATGGAGCATGAGAGGTAAATACAGGTATAAGTCACATGGTCCCTCCACGCCAATAACTTTACATAAGATAAGTATTTCTCTCTCATAATGGGGGGCCCAATCACGACATCTATACATGTAGGTCACGTAAGGTCATCGTGTGGCTTTAGTATTAGTGCCAGGATGCAGGCATATGCCTTCCACTATAACATAACTGGGCATGCTCTAATGGGTTATCACCCCTACTCACATAATGCATGATCCCACATAAAGTCATTACAAGACTAATCTAGGAGTAACACAGCTAAGCTAAAACATCAACAGGTTTTAACTATATTAAATAAATACAAAAATAACCAATTTTAATATATATATATATATATATATATATATATATATATATATATATATATATATATATATATATATATATTAATGTTTTTCTTTTCTGCAATATCTGGGACCAACAGTCTCGCATCCAACAGTCTCGCAATGAGCACCAGAGGCACTCAGCGCAAGCCTTGCAATGAGCGCCGAAGGTCCTCATGGTAAAAAACTATTTACATTAGGTCTAAAACCGCATTCCCTGGATTACAATTTCATGCCCGTCATTTTTTTGACGGGCAATTCGCTAGTTTAAAAAAAAAAAAAAAAAAAAAAAAACATAAAAAAGGCGATATATAGGAAATGTGCAACTAAACAGGAACATTGCTTGTCCCAGTTTCACAATATTACAATGTTTAATTGCAAGAAAATTATAAATGAAATGGTTAATGTGGATTCACCCTTCTAGCAGCTATCCATTAGAACAGGGTGTTATATAGTCTGTTGGGCAGTCTTGACATTAATACCCTAATTAATCCAACAAGGATTCCTCTTAAGTGACAGCTGCAGTAAATTATGAGAGGTCAGGACTGTTCCTTATAATCTTGAATTAGTGAGGGCATAAAATACAGTGGACCAAACCAGATGAGATTATCTAGATATATCTATATCTCTATCTATCTCTATTTTTTTTTTTTTAAAGTACCACACTCCACAGGTGAGTAAACAGGACAGAAATATTACATTATGCAGAATGGCCTGACAGCCTAGAATGGACAAATACAGAAAAGCAATTTATATTCATTCAAAAAATGTAATAAGATGTCTGCCAGCACATAACAGTACCCTTTAACCAGGGTTTACATAATAACAACAACAAGGTGAGAGAAATAAATCCCAGATACTGTCGATCAGATTCCTCCCTGGATCAATACTTCCTCTATTCAGGATAGCCCTGAATGCCCTTTTTATTTAAAAAATATATCTAATCCCGTTTTAAAGTTATCTATAGAGTCCACTGTCACAACCTCCTCTGGTAGAGAATTCCACAGATTAACCACCCTTACTGTGAAGAACCCTTTTCTTTCTTTAAGGTGGAATCTTTTTACTTCTAACCTCAAGGGATGTCCTCTTATCAGTTGAAAACCTCTTGGCACAAAAAGCTCACTTGACAAATCTTTATACTGAGCCGGGATGTATTTATATCAAGTAATCATATCTCCTCTTAGACGCCTTTTTTCTAGCGAAAATAAGTTTAATTTGGTTGGTCTTTCTTCATAACTTAGCCCATCCATTCCCCTTATTAGTTTTGTTGCCCTCCTCTGTACCTTTTCCAGCTCTAAAATGTCCTTTTTATGAAGTGGTTCCCAGAATTATACTCCATATTCCAAATGAGGGCGTACTAGAGATTTGTATAGCGGCAGAATTATATTTGCTTCTATACCAGACATGGGCATTGTACGGCCCATGGGCCACATCCGGCCCTTTGGCTGTCCCTGTCCAGCCCGCTACAGTGGGATACAAATGTGTGTCCTGGGCAAAAACAAACAAACACTGCCAATAGTAAAAGGGGGCAATTTGTGAGCAGCAGTGTAGTGACTAACTGGGATGATAGCATTCTGTAGATACTGCTCCTGGTACTGAGAAAATAAAATAAAGCTATAAAATTAATATTGAGCAGAATTAAATGCAGCCTATGGTTCGGCACAACATTCAGAGTTTCCCATATGGCCCCTTTAGGAAATTAATGGCTCACCCCTGTTCTACATCCTTCTTAATACATGCTAATATTTTACTTGCCTTTGCAGATGCTGCTTGGTATTGAGAACTGTTACGTATGTGTCATTGGTCGTGAAAAGTTTCATCTGGATCCCAGTTGTTGTGGTCATTCAGCATGCACTATGAAAAGTTTGGCTTAGTTTGGTTTAAATTAATCCCAGCTATAAAATCACCATAGATGGACAAAAGGGCAAAAACAGATCTTCTAATGTAAGTGCCCCATCACACTGATAACATTAAAACAACAGTTCAGCAGTGAGGCTAAGATGCCCTTAAATGGCTTAAATCATCAGATTACACACATATGAAATATAGGAGCCAGACAAACAACTTTGCTTAAAAAAAAAAAAAAAAGTGTAAAGGCAGCAGTTTATGTTGAATTAAGTAAACAATATTTGTCTGGCTCCTAACCTTTTAGAGTCATGGTTCCTTAGCTGGCAGGATTGGTCAAATCAGAGTTGACATTTTGTGCTGCAAGCAGGAAAAATGTACTCCGTTTTGTAAAGTGCCAGCAATTGTAAATATATATATATATTTTTTTTAAAAACACATCATTATTATTATAGTTCCTTTATAACACGCTAACATATTCCATAGCGCTGTACATAAGTTAAGTTCAGACAAAGACAAATACAAATTAACATTTAGCAAAGCAAGGAGGGCCCTGTCTTTGAGCTAGGAATCCAATGTCCATGGTGCATTCCCAAAGTACTTCCATTGTAAGTCTACGAGTTTCTATGCTAAGGTATAGTGAATGGTAAAAGAGGGAGAGAGAGGTTTAGATAAGTGTGTTGGGGTGAAGGGTGATACGCTTCTTTAAAGAGATGCTTTTTAAGTGAGATTTTAAATGCTTTGAGGCAAGATAATAATCATCAACCATCAGGTGCTCAAACACAGTTGCTTGAAGAAATATAGGATATAGAATTGCAGGGGCACTACAGATAAGGTCATCCTTGGTGAACAAGATGACTGAGCTGTAGTTATACTTGGTTATTGGGACACATGCCAGAGATTCAAGGCTGAGCAAAGTACTTTTAAGCACCTGAATATGGCTGTATTTGGAGAGAACTAGTTTTGCAATATGTTTGGATAACAAAGAAATCAAGAACCACTTCTATGTACCAATAAAGTACACTTCAACACTGACCACTACAGGGTATACAGTGCTATGAATGATTACTTGTCTACATCACAACTACTGTATCTCCCAAATGTACAATTAGGGTAAATAAAAAAAACACAACACAGGACCCCAACACATATTGGAACTGCTAGATCAGCAATACACAAAAATACTCCAGAATCTCTACAGCAACAAATATTACTCCACCGACAGAGCGATCCTATTACTTGGGAGTGGTTATTATTTGGTGTGACTAGGAAACCATGTGTACCATTGCAGAATAGAAAGAATATGGCTAAAAATGTGAGCACCAAAATGTAAGCTCTTTATAAAACCAGGCTCCTTACACTTTTGCAATTAAACTGCATTTAATCTATTCCCCAGCCTATATGGACTTGCAATACAATATCTAGATTGTTATGTCTTGTGACCTTGGTGGTGTCATCCCTTCTGCATGCAGAAGGCTCCAAAGAGTTGGAAGGAGGGGGCATTGTTCTAAAAAATGTAATGCTTTAACTTTTTTTAAAATTATTAAATACATGCTTTTATTTAAACATTTTAGAACAAAGCCCTTAATTGAAATACGTATTTTACCATTAGCACTGCTAGAAAGATTACCCAGTAGAAGGCGGCTTAATACCCAAATAAAAGTTATGCATTGTTGTATTATGTAGTCCTTAATAAACGCCAGCTTTTCTGCTTGTTATGTCAGCCAATTTATCAAATACATTCTGAATTTCTATTCCACTACTGCTGTGGAAAAAAGACTTCTCCATGTACTCTACTGGATTTTCTTTTGTATAGCTTTATATTATAGGATCCTCTCTCTCCCAACCCCTTAAATCTTTTACTCACTTTGTGCCTGGAGAATAAGGTCAAGACATACAACTCTGAAATGGCACAATATCAGTTGATGTTGGACTACATTAACACTCATCCATGTGAATATAACCCTAGCAAAGCTAACCAGCAAGGCAATGAAAGGGCGTTTTCGGCCACTAGAGTATATGGTAAAGTATTGGTACTATGACCAAGCTACCTAGAGTAAGCAAGGTCTTTATACACGGGTAGTAAACCATACACCTCCAACAAGGTGCCATGAAAGTGGTGGCATTACCATAATGAAAAGCTGGAGTGATTTTTTTGATGTCACAGAGACCAAATCTTATGAAAGACTCAAGCACGATTCGGAAATCTAGAAAGTAGGGAAATAAAAATGATGTCCTAAAAGCTTCATATAACTCAAAAGTACTGAAGATAAAGAATGCCATCCACTGAATCTATAGGTAGACATGCTAATAAATGTGATCTATAAATTACCAGACAATGTATGTTAGCTATTGAATATTACAAAGTGCACATAGACTAATAGGGTTTAATAGGAGTACATTAAGTGAGACAAGAGATTGCATATTACAAGCTGCAGCAGTACAAAAGGAATTATCCTCTGCTCCCACAAGGACAGTGTGGCAGAGCTGGAGGATCCCTGAAATCCAATATTGAGTTTTGGGCCAGCAGCATATTGCTTCCAATTAGCTGATTTGATGATAGGGGTGGGGGAGGAAGAGGTCTGAAACTGGATTCCTGCTTTGTGTGTTAGTGTGGCTGGACAGTGGGAGCATCTGTAGCTCTATTGTGTGGAGAAGGTGAAGACTTTCAACTAAAGATAAGCAGGCAACATAAGTAATAAATGGAAAACATAAACAGACAAAGATGATCAATCTCAACTGTAAGAAGTGGACACATTTATACAGAACATAGGAGCCAGGAAATGGAGTTTTGTTTTTTTGGTAAAAGTTATATCAAAGTTAGGAGCCATCAGTAAAATATTTTAGGAACCATGGCTTCCTGGCTTTATCAAACCCCTGGTCTGAGTAGCCTTTACAAAACACACTTAAGAGGTATCCATCATTACAAATTTTGCACCCTACAATACCACATTTTGAGACAGTGATGAGTGTCCTATATCTGTATGGTGTTTGGCTCACAGAAAGTGAAGAAGATCCATTACAGGAAGAGTGTTGGCTAAATAACCTCCCAGCATTTACGTTTAAACAAAGTAAACTGAGTAAGATAGCAGGGCTTAGGACTAAGAGCTGGTTAGAAGAAAAAAAAAAAGGATTTTATTTCTGGGTATAAAATCATCCCCAATGGCCTTAAATAAAAAAATATATATATCTAAAAACACAGACCCTCAGAACCACACTTCCCACATAGTTTTGTTTTTATCAAGCATCATCAAATCCTTGACAGTAAACAGTGTTATAAATATGTGCAAAGCCTTTAACTATTTACTAGTCCTTTGCCTAAAGATTGGTGGAAGTGTCCTCACATTCTTCTTGCTTACAAGGGGAAGGGTTAATTGGGGAAGGGAGGGGTGGTTGAATAAAATAAGGGGCAGTTTAGGGCTGGGTCTTGCAGGAAGTACGTCTCACACTCTGCCCCACTCTGCCTTACGGAGTCAGCTGGCAGGGAACATCTTTTGTGACTAGTTCTGCAGAAGCCACCTAGCTGTACTCTAAGCACATTAACCCTTCTGACAGACGTCACAGTCTGCGGCCATTTTGTGAGCACACAGCAATGCCGATCAGACATTAACCTCTTCTACACTAAAGAGGGGTCAGCAACCAACAACCCCTTTTACTTTAGGGGTGAAAGGTGACATAATTATAAAAAAAAAAAAGTAAAAAAATGACTAACTTGGTATCACATTCCTGCATGCTGATTAACCATCACTGTCTTTGAAGCAGATATGTGACATGGTCTAACTTCTTTTGGACACCTCCATTAGCTTCCAGAACAGATTGCAAGTTCTTCAGCTCACAACTATACCTTTTTACCAAGTAGGAGGTGAAGTTATGTTCATTCTAAATTAACCTCTAGTTTGCAGTCACCACCTCCCTGATTATCACTAGAAAACAATGGGTTAAGAAAATACATCACTTGGGTACAGATACAAGGTTTACTGAGTTTTATGTAAAAGCATACCTATCCTGCTCTAATTCCCTTTAATGAGTTTGTACACCTCACTGTACATAACGCAAGCCACTATACAACGTGACTTCATTTCCTAAATAGCAAATTAAATCAGATGGAGGAACATCTATCCCTGTATCTTCTGATGTGACATTCTGCTGACCTCCCACAAAAACAGTATGGTGGGAGTGCAGGTAAAGAAGCCCCAAACAGACTCAGAAATCAGATGCAGCACAACATGGAGTCAGGGGCCTCTCCTGGAGATATAAGCCCACGGAAAGGGTGTGACACTGGGGAGACGCAGATCATTCCAATTATAATCGCCTCCACACCCAGAATGGGACGGTAAACTACATGAGCTGCTGTCCCATAAAAACTGCAACCACACATTAAATGGCAGAAAGACACTGATGGGCAGTAGGAGATGGCATTAAGCACTGGAGTCATTAGACTGCAAAAGGTGTCAAAAATATAATTGTCATTGACTGTACACATCAGGCAGGACAGAAATATCTACAATATAAGAGCCAGGAAGATGTTATAGGAGC
Organism: Discoglossus pictus; assembly: GCA_027410445.1. Taxonomy (NCBI): domain Eukaryota; kingdom Metazoa; phylum Chordata; class Amphibia; order Anura; family Alytidae; genus Discoglossus; species Discoglossus pictus. Next base: position 285,474,707 of record CM050163.1, read on the forward strand.
CAGACCAGTAGTTTCTAAAAAGTTTGTAGCAAGTCCTTGATATAGAGATATATTATACTTTAGACAAAATATTGGGGTGTCCCAGCTCCCAGACAAAGTCCACTGGTCATTGTATTTAACTGTATAATGCATTTCAGGGCTAGTTTTTGTCTTGATACATTTATACACAGCAGCCAGTCACATTAGTGAGGAGCCAAACCAAATTTTTAGGAGTCAGGGTAGAGAGGATATACCAAAACATATGTATAACAACTAAAAACTTAGGAGCCACCTGGATTTGTCAATCCCTGTATAAAAAAGTTGTGTCCCCTATTTCTTGTAATCATGTTTGGGAGGCTTCTAACCTGGCTGTCTCCTATGTTTCAGATGGATGAAACCTTACAGTCAAAATAGCTCATAATTGAATATACTTCCAAAGATAAGGTTATGAAGAAACTCATCAGTCTGCTGTCAGAGCATCTGCCTATGGGAGCAATGTGACAGCACATCCATGTCCTATAACAACATCAGCTTCTCTTATGAATCATGTAATAATAATAATAATGCAGATTAAGTGCAGAAAATAAAGTGTCTCATAGCCTTACATGCTGACCAAGCACTGGGTGAGTAGGTAGAAAGGTACGCAGATATACCAGACAAGCCACATTATGACAAAGGTATAATTACTAAAAGCATGCCCTGCATGGGTACACTTTGATCAGGTCTCCATGTTGCACCTCTCTGAAGAGAGGTTTCCAAACATGGGGTACCTCACTTCCAGGAAGTTTGGACCAACCATTTCAGTTTCTTACAAGTCAAACCATCACATATATAGTTATCGTAATTGGGGGCTTGCCAAAAGTTGTTGGTAGCACCATGTTAAATTTGTGGGCTCACACAGCGAGCCAGCGCAACCGCGGCCCTCGCAAAACGGGGTTCGCGGTTCCGGCAAGGAAGTAAGCAACGAAGGTGCTCATTGCGCTGGTGGAGATGAGCACCATAGGCTCTCATCCCTACAACCCGCAGCCAAAGGCACTCATTGCAGGACTCGCGATGAGCGCCGAAGGTTCTCAGAGGAGCCATAACCTCACATTCAGGGGCAAACAGCATTACCATGGCTTCAAATTTTATTGCCGTCAGCGATTATTATGTATATTTCTCCATATAGTCACATGTACATCTGGAAGAAGTCTATGTACTATATATAGTACAGCACTGGGGAGTATAGCTCTATATTTTCCATTGAAACGTGTGTATATAGGGGGATATACAGAGGAGCTTTTTCGGTGCACAGTCTATCAAGCCCAAAAATATACAAGAAGACTCAAGACTTATACAAAGACTCAAGTAGTATACCATACTTGTGGACTAGATGTAAGGATGATATCGCAGGAATACAAACACTACAGCATTACTTGTGCCCTAGAAAAGCTTTGGCCCCATTGTAATGCATATACACATACACTTAATAATAATTATAATAAAGGCCATTTGGGTTTATTGGAGCCTACTTGTGACCACTTACATAATATATTAGGGGATAGTTTATTGGCTTATACATAATCCATCCTGGGCTTTGCTTAAAGAGGTGTAATACAGCAGGCATATGCATAAAAAAAGGAGCCATGATTAAAAGGTATTGGATTACAGAGTGAAACCTTTCTGGACTCATTTGCATGGCCAGGCTCCCAGAATGCAGTGCAATAATGTGTATCTGGGAATGCTGAGCAGGAAATAAGTTTGACTTATTTTAGATGTACAAATGTGGACACAAATGTACTATTTTTATATATATTTGACACAAACACACGAAAACCTATACATGTTACTATTAATCCCACGCTCACACCCTTCGGATTTACCACTTATAAAAAAGAGGTATAAGTGCATTACATATTATATAATATATATATATATATATATATATATATATATATATAGACACACACATATACACACACACTCTCTCTGGGTCTCCCAGGCCCGGCTCTCCCGCCGCTCTCTCACCTCCTCAGCAGGGGGGCTCGGCTCCTCCCCCGGTGTAGGCCTTGGGGACTCCGTGTTGGTGTCCTGGTGCGGCCTTGCCGCGAGCTCCATGGTCTTTGCTGGCCCCCTCGGTCCGTCTCCGCCGGGTTAAGCGTCAGTAACCGGGCGGGCACCCGAGGCTCCGGCCAAGCCGAAATTACCGCTTTAAAGCCGGCTTCGCGGTTGCTAGGCAGATTATTGCACCGGCACCACGCTTCCGTGTAGCTGCTTTTTGACTGACAAAGCCACCGGCCAACTAAAAACCGGGGTACGGCTTAGGGGCGGGTTCTCTAGTTCTTGTAATGAAAAGGCCAATGAGAAAATTCAAAGCCTCAAAGCTTTGCCAATTGGATTGAATGATAGGCGGGGCTTTTGTTTGAGTCAAGCCGATAGGCGGGAAGAGTCTATTGTCAATCAAAGTATGTAAACTCCGCCCTCTATGGGTGACGTCGCCATTATATGTAGGCGATGGTGGAGGTTCTTAAAGTGGCAATGAGGAGGTGTCCCATAATGCACCCTGAGGGGGTTATGACATCACAAGAGTGATGCTAATTTGGACAGAGTCCAACACTCAGACATTTTGATTGCGCACTCATGTATGTTAACCCTTTGTGTGCCAGTGCTCACACATAAACAGTGGGCCCTGCTCCTCCATTGTATAGATACATAACTAATGGAACATTAATAAAGCGAGGGATGAAGAAGGACATCTGTAATGATACAGCATAAAGTAGCATTAATGCACAAGTGCTATGAAGCCATAGGCATTTGTTTTAACAACTAAAGGGATGGTGCCCCCCCCCTAAAGTTAGAAAATATAATGATATGTAATAATATTTCAGAGTTATAAAAAGTTATAAAGAAATTCTGAAAATAAACAGAAAGCACTTATACTATAAAATATGAATGTATCACATATAATAGTTGTGGTAAGTTACGAATGTTGGTCTTGCAATGTTAAATGTTACGGGCTTGCACATGCGCAATGGGCGCCAATGGAGCTCATTGCGAGCCTCACGATGAGCGCCACTCATCGGGAGGCACACAAGACTTTGACATCTTTAAATGACGGGGGTTGCAATGCCTGCCGGAGGTGCTCATTGCAGTCAGCGCACAGCCCGCAAGACTTAGAAACAGGCTCGACATAAGCGTAGAATGGCCATGCCCGTGATCAGCGCCGGAGCCCGGAAGAAATTGACGCTGATCGTGAGGCACGCAAGACTTTGAAAAACTTTCAGCTTTAACGGACGAAATTGTTTTCACGGCCGTAACTCGGAAACCATCAGAAGACTGCTAAAATACGCCAATTAATTAAAAAATGAACTTACAACCTCACACACAGCCCAAGGGGAGAGCCAGGGAGCCTGTGAGTGGGGTTGCAAGCTAATTTGAGGTTTAATTGGTATTTTCCAGAGATTGAAAATTGCATAAGCGAGGAAAAAAATGTCCGACGTAAAAACGGAAATGTTTGCAAAAAGACTCAAAACGAGGCCGAAGCCTGTAACACTTAGCCAATCGTAGCGAAGGCCGCAAGACTTGGAAAAAAATAACCAACAGCGCTCATCCCGAGGCACACAAGACTTGAGTAGGTAGAAAGAGCAGAAAGACACAGGGGTGGGAGAGAGGGGAGACGCTGGAAAGAGACACAGGGGTGAGAGAGGGTGAAAAAGAGACACAGGGGAGGGAAATAAGGGGGGGGGGACAAATGGGAGAGAGGGGGAAACAGACACATGGAAGGACGAGGGGGAAACAGACACAGGGGTCAGAGAGTAGGGAGAGGCTTGCAATGAGTTAGAGGGGGGAGAGCCTTGCATTGTGTGGCAAACAGCATTGCCAGCCTTCAAATTTTATTGCCATCATTTTTGACGGGCAAGTCGCTAATGTATATATATTCTCTGTGCTGATAAATTAAACATACTGAGCATGAGATTGTACCCCTGGAACAGCCTGTCCCAGTATACAGTGTAACTAAACAATATAACACTACTAGAATATTGCCCGTCAAAAAATGACGGCAATGAAATTGTAAGTGAGCTAAGGGTGTTTGGTGTATATAATGTGGCTGATGTAGTGTCGTTCGTTTCCTATGTCGTGCAAGTTTTTCGTAATATTCGTTTTCTATGTCGTGCGATTTTTTCGGAATATCCGTAGCTGTTTGGTGGTGTTTTGCGTGTTTATGGTAGTGTTTAGGGACCTTTAGCCTCGTTTTCGTTTTGTTCAGCGGCCATTTTTTCTCTCGCTTAGGTGATTTTCGTGTCTCTAAACTCCGAAATTTGTGGTTAAATGGAGGTGTAACTTCACTTGCAGAAGTCCTTGGTGCTTCCCATTGCTGTGAGTAACCTTTTTATGTGTTTGTTGTTTGTATTTGTTGTGTTTGTAATGTTTTTGGGGTTGCGCGGGTTGCGGTTTCTTATCTCGTAGGTGTTTTTCGGCAAATACGTGGGTGTTTGGTGGTGTTTTGCGTCTTTAAATTGCTGTAGCCTCGTTTTCGTTTTTTTCGACGGCCATTTTTTCTCTCGCTTAGAGAATTTTTTAGTGTCTAAATTCTTTTAATTTCACTTAAATTGAGTTGTAACTTCAGTTTTCGAGGTCCTGGATGCTCCCTCTTCCTGTAAGTAAGCTTTTTATGTATTTGTTGTGTGTATTTGTTGTATTTTTAATGTTTTGATGTGCGCGTTTTGCGGACGATTTTTGCGAGGTCGTAATGGGTCGTAACGTGTCTCGTATTTTGTTTGCGTTACGACGTAAAGTTTGCGAGGGTCGCAGTTGCTGGCAAGGAGCTTCGCGAGGGCCGCGGGCTCGCTGTGCGAGCCCACAGCATTAGCAACAACTCGCATGCTCACAACTATATATGTGATGGATATCTCTTTTCTTCTACTTCAGGTTTTTCAATTTTTTAGTTGTTGTTTAGTCGTTCAGTAGTGTCCAACTCATTGTGACCTTATGGACCGCAGCATCCAGGCACATCTGTCAGCCACTGCCCCTCTGAGCTTCTCAAGCTTATGTTCATTGTGTCAATGATCTCATCTATTGATCTCCACTTCTGTCACCCCGTTCGTGTGCCTTGAAACTTCCCGTTTCAGAGTCGTCTCTGGGGAATCCTGTTGTCTCATAATGTGTCCAAAGTGTTTAAGCTTCAGCCTCATGATCAAATCTTCTAGTGAACAGTTTGTCTTGATCTCCTGAAGTATTGATTTATTGGATCTTCTTGCAGTCCAAGTAGTTCTCACAAACAACACAATTCAAAGGCATCGATTCTACGGCACTCAGACTTCTTTATGGTCCAGCTCTCACATCCATATGTTACTACTGGGAATACCATAGGTCCAACTATGCGGGCCTTTGTTGATAGTGTAATATCTTTACTCTTTACTAGTTTGTCCAAGCATGCCATAGCTTTCCTTCCCAGAAGCAAACATCTTTTCATTTCATGGCTAAATAAATAAACTGTTTTGTAGACTCACTCCTAAATAAAATGATTGTCCAATCAAAAAAGTCATCACTATATACTACAATACGCATATTAATCATCTAGACCTGTGGTGCCCAAATGTTTTTTCATGGACCACTTAGAAGGTGACCAAGATCATGTGTTTACTGTGCGGATCTTCACAGACAAACAAATTATCTTCACTCATGTCCGACTCTATGCGACCCAATGGACCCCAGCACAACAGGCGCATTTTGTCCTTTTTTATGCATTTTAATACATTTTCTTAATTATATCTCATAATATAGTTGTAATCTCAGTTGACCACCCGCAGACCACTAGTGGTGGAAGGACCACAGTTGGTAACTCTGATCCAGACTCACACCATAAGACATTTCTCTGTCCTAAATTCATACTGCAAGGTTAAATCCTTGTGGATAATAACATAGTTGCAAAGATGTCCAAAATATTTCCAGGGACATTTTTCAGCTGAGCAGTCACAGGACAGTGTGTGACTTATTGGTTTGCACAGCGTGGCACAGAACACGTTAGTATTTTGCTGTATCTGTTTTATCTCCGTGTTGCATGGAACTCTGGGCTTCCATGTTGTATGAGGAGAGGGCCCACAAGACCATACAGGGTTACACTTCATGGAAAGCCTTCTGGTAACCTTTAAATGGTCCTAGATTAAGGTTATTAGGTTCTCCGTAGGGGGTTAGGGTCCTTTGTTTGAGTCCCAGGAGAGATATAGGACACTGGGGAGACAATTTGGTGTAGGGTAGAGGATTGGAGTCCACGATTGGCAGCAGCAGTGCAGCCGTCAACTGCTAGATGGCGCTGTTTTGATTTTCGGAATACTGCTGCACATTGTAAGGCGCGCCGTCAGAAGAGGCTTTGAGCTATGAGAGGCGCACCCGAGGCCCTTGAGGCCGAACATATGAATGGCCATTGAGTTGCACCACGTCAGAGGGGGAATAATTATAGAGGTTACTTGCTGGCACTGCAGCTGTCAGTGCTGGCGATTTCTTGCACATACACAATGGGATGGATCCCAGGGCCATTTTTTATGGCTTTTTGTTTTATGCCTGAAATAGTTAGGAAGGCACAAAATGATGTTCAACTATTTTATGATTCCCCTTCTGGATCGCTACCTTGTCATGGTGAAGGGGCTTGTGTACCTTAGTGAAGCTATCAGCTAAGCCATGTGGGCAGGTCATAGCAGAGGTCAGACAAATCACGATCCACTGGAGAAGGAACTGGCAACCCACTCCAGTATCTTTTCCAAGATAATCTTACGAATAAGCACGACCAGAGTCATAACTAAAGATGTGCCAAGCGTGCTACAATTCATATCTCACAGAGATTCGGACACAACTGAACGACTAAACAACAAACATTTTTATATCATGCGATCAAGATTACATTTTAATAGGGAGAAGAAATGCTTTATTTTCAATATACCTTTATTAATGAGATACAAATATACAAGTCTTTCTCCTTTTAACAGTCTCATGGGATGTTCTAGTCCCATGTTTACATTATATATGTATGAATTGTTATTTGTATAGCGCCATCTAGGTGTACAGCACTATAAAGAGATAAAGTACAAAATTGTTATAAAGATATAACACAATCTAATTTTGCCTTTCAACAGAGCAGTCACAGAGAGGCAGAGACACCTGCGGAGCAGTTAGTGAGGTGCGATGACTACTGGGACATGGAAGTGTGGAAAGGTAAAAGGTGCAAGGCTGCCAACATCTCAATTTATTTTCCTAAAAGCACTCCGACTTTAAAGTCACATGGACAATCACAATAGATGGTAGAGCAATATAATGCAGTAAGGTATTATTATCCTTTATTTGTAATGCACCAACATATTCCACAGTCGCTAGACTGGGGTTAAGTACAAGGCAAAAAGGATGGATGGTTTTGTCTTCGTGCTTAGAATCTAACATACACAGCACTTTCCCTAAAGCACCTTACTAGATTAAAAACTCGCAAACGTACAACTTAGAGGGTGTGATAGAGGGTTTGGATGTGGTACAGGAGGATAGTCTAGTGGAGCGAGGCAAGGAGTTCCAAAGAGCAGGAGGAAAGTCCGGAAGGGTGGGAGGTGATAAGAGAGGAGGAAAGAAGAAGGTCATTAGCAGAGAGAAGAAGCGGGGGGGGGGGGGGGGGGGGGGGGGAAAGAGTATTGTGAGACAAGGCAGATATGGTGCCGCACTTACATCATGACACAATACTACAAATTCATGTAAGTAAATAATGAACAAGCAGTAATGAGACCAAGAGTCCAGAACCTGTTTTGGGGGGAATATTCCATAAGATATTCTACTTAGCATTCCATGTTTTCAGATGTGCATCTCACACTTCTTATTTTGGATTTAGGAAAATAAACTATATGGTTTGTAAGGTAACCTGGATGTGGGCCTCTTACTCACTGGGCTTGGGTTATCAGTTTATGGCTGGCAAATCTGGGTCTTCTTGTTACACCATGCAGAGCACTCTTGCCTTACATTTAAGTACTGGACTGTCCTTGCTGGTAGAGTGACACACATGCTTCAGGAGATTTCGCCTATGGAAATTAGGGCTGAGTGGGTATAATCCTATAGGACATATTACATAACATTGTCGATTCTCAGATACTTCTTGACTCTATTTTGGTATTACATCATAATTCACCATGACAGACCTGGCGCACAAATTTACTACATCCTGTATATAAGCATCATCTCTGCATAGCAGAATGATCTGCCACCAAAGCATACAGTGGATATAAAAAGTCTATACAACCCTGTTAAAATGTCAGGTTTCTGTGCTGTAAAAAAATGAGACAAAGATAAATCATTTCAGAACTTTTTCCACCTTTAATGTGACCTATAAACTGTACAACTCAATTGAAAAACAAACTGAAATCTGGTTTTATTACAGCACTCAGTCTTTTTGGGCATGAGTCTATCAGCATGGCACATTTTGACTTGGCAAGATTTGCCCACTCTTCTTTGCAAAAACACTCCAAATCTGTCAGATTGCGAGGGCATCTCCTGTGCACAGCCCTCTTCAGAACACCCCACAGATTTTATATCGGATTCAGGTCTGGGCTCTGGCTGGGCCATTCCAAAACTTTAATCTTCTTCTGGTGAAGCCATTCTTTTGTTGATTTGGATGTATGCTTTGGGTCGTTGTCATGCTGAAATATGAAGTTCCTCTTCATGTTCAGCTTTCTAGCAGAAGCCTGAAGGTTTTGTGCCAATATTGACTGGTATTTGGACTTGTTCATAATTCCCTCTATCTTAACTAAGGCTCCAGTTCCATCTGAAGAAAAACAGCCCCAAAGCATGATGCTGCCACCACCATGCTTCACTTGGGTATGGTGTTCTTTTGGTGATGTGCAGTGTTGTTTTTGCGCCAAACATATCTTTTGGAATTATGGCCAAAAAGTTCAACCTTGGTTTCATCAGACCATAACACCTTTTCCCACATGCTTTTGGGAGACTTCAGATGTGTTTTTGCAAAATGTAGCCTGGCTTGGATGTTTTTCTTTGTAAGAAAAGGCTTTTGTCTTGCCACGCTACCCCATAGCCCAGACATATGAAGAATACGGTAGATTGTTGTCACATGTACCACACAGCTAGTACTTGCCAGATATTTCTGCAGCTCCTTTAATGTTGCTGTAGGCCTCTTGGTAGCCTCCCAGACCAGTTTTCTTCTCGTCTTTTCATCAATTTTGGCGGGAGCTCCAGTCCTTGGTAATGTCACTGTTGTGCCATATTTTCTCCACTTGATGATGACTGTCTTCACTGTGTTCCATGGTATATCTAATGCCTTGGAAATTCTTTTGTACCCATCTCCTGACTGATACCTTGTAACAATGAGATCCCTCTGGTGCTTTGGAAGCTCTCTGTGGACCATGGCTTTTGCTCTGGGATGCAACTAAGAAAATTTCAGGAAAGACCAACAAGAGCAGCTGAACTTTATTTGGGGTTAATCAGAGGCACTTTAAATGATGGCAGGTGTATGCCGACTCCTATTTAACACGATTTGGAATGTGATTGCTTAATTCTGAACACAGCTACATCCCCAGTTATAAGAGGGTGTGCAGACTTATGCAACCACATTATTTTTCTTTCTTTCCTCCACCTAAAAGATTTCAGTTTGTTTTTCAATTGAGTTGTACAGTTTATAGGTCACATTATAGGTGGAAAAAGTTCTGAAATGATTTATCTTTGTCTAATTTTTTTACAGCACAGAAACCTGACATTTTAACAGGGGTGTGTAGACTTTTTATATACACTGTATATCTTCACAAATACACAACCAATGTATAATAACAATAGATCATCTACATCTCCATAGTGTTGTGCCCATATATTGCTAAGCACGTTGCTCTGTATATTAATACAGAACAACTGTGCTTTGATAATGCTCAGTGTACTATATAGTGGTTCTGAGCTCATATATACGATGCACAGTATAATAATTCATAGTGTTTCAACGTGTATTATAACAATTCAGCACTTTATAATTATCTTTGTAACATACCGTGGTGAAAAAACAGGCTACGCTGTATATGTATATGAATAATAGCATAGTAATAAAAACTTATACAAAGCTTTTCTCCTCATTGGATTTTACAGTTCTCCCATAGATATTGTGTTACTGAAAGACTTAAGTGGATATGTTTTGAGTTCCCGTTAACATTTTCTGGTAATGGGGAATCCGTAACGGTTATTGGGAGAGAGTTCCACTGAATTGGAGCTGCACAACTAAAAGATAAAGCACCAGATGATGCCAAGCAAACTTTTGGTTAATTTAGCTGTGTTGCACTAATTTTTTTAACAGTATGGATAGGAGGGTAGGAGACCTGGAGCTCGATTAAATTGAGCTATCGCATGTTACTGGAGCCCGTAAGTTGTGGGGTCTGAGTTACAGCCTTAAAAAAATTGCGATGGTTAAACCCGTAACTTACAGCCTCCCGAAGCCTTTGTTTTTTCACTTTTGCAAGACTTACGATGGCTAAAATCGCCAATCGTTATTCAATTGCTCTAATTCCCCAAGCCCGCAAATATTTTCACACCCGTAAATGGCAAATGTAGGAGAAAATCCTACGAGTGCTATAGAGAACTTGCAAGGGGGTTAAACACCTATTTGTAGCACTGTAAATGCAAATAAAAAAACAATCCTGCACTGTAAATAACAGGGAAAGCTATGTAGGATATGAGAATTAATTGCACAACAGTCTCAATTTCACAAATCGTCAGGAAATAAAATGTATTTTTATGTTTTATTTCTGGGCTAAATCAATCTTGAGTATCAATGAGTTAATACATATCAAGGCACCCGTATGGACTAGAACAGTATTGCCATTAAATTTCATAAATTTGTATTTTGCTGGTTTGCGAGTCTGATCGCATATTGACCCACGTTTTTGACTTTGGGACAGTAACTTGCGGCCTTGAGCAATTGAATACACGGCCTACTACGATCGAGTTCCAGGCTTGCAATTGAATCAGGCCCTAATAATTATTTTTGGTAACTGGAGCCCAGATCATTTAGGTTCTATTATCTGACCACTAGGGGAGGATAACATATTACATTCTAGAGCCATTGACCTCAAACTATTTCTATCAGGTCCCTTCCCTCTCTTACTAAATGAAAAATCTTTCTAACTTTGCACACCTTCCTACCTAAGTAAACTTTGACTTCCTTCATTACACTTGCTTTGCCTTATCTGTTATTCTTGTCCAGGTTTCTGCCTCTTGCATTCCCTTTAGATTGTAAGTAGCAAGTTATAAATAATAATTTAGAGATTTGAAAGCCAGAGAACCAACCTTGAAATAAATTCACCATTTCATACACAAGCATTGTAGAGAATGAAGAATGTATGTTATGTGACAGGATCAGACATTTTTTGCTGCAGCATTCTCATCCAGTGGTGATCAACTCTGTCCTATGAGAGCAGGATTTCGCTTTCTATAACTGAATACAGGTGAATGATTCAGAATGAAACTGGGTAACTCAACTGTGCTGAAACAATCTGAGTACACAAGCAGAGAAAGCAGGAACATTTTGGACTATTGGTAGCCGTCTTAAAAAGAAGTTGCAGAAATAATGCATTGCATTAGCAGTATCAGTGTCGGGCTGGGTTGTCATAACATTGATAGATCCTTTGAGGGAATCAAATGCTTAATCCGTGCCATATTTTGTACAGATGTGTTGGTGTTTTAGAGCAATAGGCTTGGACCCTTGATGCTGAAGTTGTAATGAATAGCCATGTTCAGTACCAAGCTTTCAGTTGTTCTGAATCATGTACTTGGAAGTTGAGGCATTGAAACACGCGGGACTTAGGCAGAAATGAGAGCCAAAGGCACTCCTGCGTTTCTCATGAAGCGAGGCGAGCCGTTGAGGCATTGAAAAACACGGGACTTAGCCTCCAAGCAGTTAGGAAACGCGGGATTGCCTTAGGCTGCAAGCAGTTGAGGAACGCGGGACTTAGAAAAAAAAGTTGCGAGGTGTGGAAATTAGAAAAAAAAAATAATTAAGATGTCGGAAAAAATACAAAGTTAACGGCCGAACAGCGCAAATCAAAAAACACACAAAAAAAACTCACACACAGCATGGGGGAACAGCTAAGCGAGAAAAAAAATGGTGGCTGAAAAAAATTAAAACGAGGCTACACGACCCCGAACCGCGCAAAACACTGTCAGCCGCATACCACTTTTACTTAGGAACGTACGAGGTACAAAATACACTATTAGAAAGGAAAATGCTCTTGAGCAGCGTAACACATAGACAATCGCCGCCATTTTACACACTAACCTGCAACTAATAACATTACAATTCTAAAATGGTGCTTTACCCGACTATACAAACGGTTTGGCCTTGCACACGCAGCCTATTTATACTGCACACTTGCCACATTGCTGACACTTACACCTCACACTGTACATTGTATGCTTCAGGAAAATAAAAAGAGATTGTTAGCTCTTCAGAATATTGATTGCTGGATATATTCATTAGAAATAGGTAAAGTTTATTAATTTAGTAAATTATGAATTAATTATTATAAAAAAAAATATATATAAAAAAAAAACAACTAACTTTAAATAGCATATTTTACACTGCCGTTACTTTATGAATACATTAATGCATCGCATTTCCTAATAATAATTAATTAGGAATGAATAAATGTAACGTACATTAATTTAATAAGTACTAATTAGTAATAGAAAATAAAAATGTATACTTTCCATTGCAGTAAAAAATGTTTACTTTTTACACTGCACTTATATATCTGGATTACTGCTCATTGGCTGCCAGCGATAGGACTCTCAAAGCAGTTACATATTTAAATCACTTTAGTATGCTCTGAGACCTGAAAACATTTTCTAATTTACACTGCACTAAAAAAAAATGTATATTTAACACTGTACTTCTATATTGGTCTTTGCGATGAGGGCCGAAGATGATCGTTGCAAAGCACGAAACTTGAAGGACACAAAGGGAGAGGCTTGCAATGAGCGCCAAAGGTCCTCAGAGGAGCAAAATATTTACATTGTGTGGCAAACAGCATTGCCATGGCTTCAAATTGTATTGCCCCGTCATTTTTGATGGGCAAGTCGCTAGTCGTGTTTTAGTTTTTATTTATACTACATTGTAATTTTTAGGGTTTCTCACTTAATGAAAGAAACCAAGAAATGATTTGACGTCAGGGGTCAGATAAAACTCTACAAAGACGGAGCAGAAACATGCAGACGCTGGTGATGTTATTAGGACGCGCCATCTTTACAGTGCGGATGTTAGCTTGTGAAAAAACTACATACAGAAAAAAAAAGTTTCAACATAGACATGGCTTTTTTTTTTTTTCTTTATAGACAATATATACAATCCAAAATAATGCTCAAAACCATGGGGGTTATATGGAAAGCGTTTTTTTTTTGTGTTCTTCAGTAATTTCAACTTTCCGTGACCTCATGGATTGTACACTCCAGGACAGTCATGCTAATCCACTTGGTATTCATGGTAGAGATTCTGGAGTGGGTTGCCAGTTCCTTCTCCAGTGGGCACAGCACATCCACATACTGACCAGCACAACCCTGCATGTCCTCAGGGTGGTGTGACCTCTTGGTTACCTGACTGGAATCAAACCCAAGTCACAGCGGTGACAGCACCAAATCCTAACCAGTGGACCACCAGGGAACCATACATGGGAAGTAAATATATACAAAAAACTGAAAGTTATTTAAAAAAAAAAAAGACTCACCACAACTGTGCATATATTTGGAAGTTGGATCTATCAGAGGCAATACAGGTAATTATAAAGCCCTCTTTTTCCTATATAATCACTTTTCTTCTACAGTTTAGTTTTTTTTTTTTACAATTTGAATTCACATATATGAATTTAATTATATTCACCAATTTATCATTTTGCCTAATATCTAAAAAGATAAAGGCATCTTTTATTGAGAAAAGGTGAAAGTTATGTTTTAGGATTCCCAGTGCCAGTTATGCTACAAGAATGAATCCAATAATATACAGTGTGCCAAATGGGAAAAGTCTATTTTCTTGCTCTATAGTATTTTCCTGGTGAGTACCTGCACATGTCGAGGTAAGGGTGCTATTTGTATATTGATAAAATATATTATACCTGGCCCCTTCAGGATCGCTACCTTGTCATGGTGAAGGGGCTTGTGTACTTCAATAAAGCCGTGAGGTATACCATGTAGGGTCACCAAAGATGGGCAAGTCATAGAGAGGTCAGACAAATTGTGGCCCACTGGAGAATGAACTGGCAACCCACTCCAGTATCTTTGCAAAGAAAACCTTATGAAAAAGCACTACCAGACATAAGATGTGCCTGGCGTGCTGCTATCCATCGGGTCACAGAGAGTTGGATACAACTTAAGAACAACAACAAAATTATACCTGGAGCCCTTTTTGGATTGTCAAATTGTGGCTGTATCTCTAGAGTCAAATTAAAGGTGTATGGATGTTTCATTAATAATTAGTGCATCTGATTCATTAATAAACAGAGCCTAAGGTCTGAATAATATCTTCAGTTTTATGGCAGTTGGTCTTGAGAAGGAATGCCACTGAAAATCCAAGCTGAATTAGTAAAAAAATGTAAAATTTGTTGCAGCCAATAATAGGCAGCAGTATGGGAATTCAGTCTCTGCAGCATCATCGGATTCATAGCCTTTTCCCCCAAATCACCCACCTCTTTCTCCTACCTTGAATGATGCAACTGCTCTGGATCTTTGCACTGTGCTGCTATTTGTTGGATGGTTAGTATCAGGTTAAAAGGGTACTTGAATGCAATGTTTCTATTGGTTAGTACACTGTACCTATGTAAGCAGCTCTGGGGGTGTGGAAATCATTTTTAAATAAAATCTGTATGTGTGTAGAATGACTTCCTGTATTTCTGATATAAGCAGTATGTGTTAGATTAGAAATAGGTGAGAACATGTTAACTTATGCCTTTAATGTTCTACTGCAATGTACAACTACTGACCATCATCTATATCAGGATAGTACTGGATATTACTAATACACACACAACAGTACAAACGCACACATCCATATATGTATTTATGAGCAGCTGTACATAATACCCCCCAAAAAACAACTCCATAGTAATTACAATTTCAAGAGAAAACACTCACATGTAGTCCTGAGATACAGTTTAATTTTTATTGTTTTTTTACAAACATCTTTACACTATCTACAGTAATAAGCCAATAGGGGTGAATATTGTTAAGTTCAAAAGAATGCTAAATTAAAACATCATCAAAAAACTGTACAGACGGCTAGACATCAGAGATTGGTGGATTTAGAGAACAAAAAACAGGAGAGGATAAAAAAGTAAAGACTAAATTAAAGTTGCTTCAAATCCTTTAGAAAGGAGATTATTTCTTGTAATTGTGAAATTATATGCAAAATATGATATTTCTATTTTGTGAAGTTGAACCCCCCCAAATATAACATGATCTACAATGTTCTGCAAGCAGTGAAGGGGTTAAAATCACTTTATGTTAAAGAAGCAATGAAATGACCTAGCAAGTGAAGCTTGTTATTTTAATTCTGCATTAATCACAAACATATTTTTACTTAATAGTAATATTCAGTCTTAAAATGTTTTTCAAGATAGGATTAACTAGGAATGTTTGTCTCCTTCCTGATAAGGTCATTAAGGGAAATATGGGGTTTTGGCTGAGAGACCGGTCAAATTGGTTTTAAAACACTTGCGAATAAAGAACCCCTGATAAGCTGCCTCAACAGCAAAGTCTCCAACACAACAAGTGCCCAGCCAATGGAAATCATGTTGGTGGTAAACATTAGTTCTGAAAATTTAGCGGTTTTCTGATAGATAAAGCCACCTTTCCCATTCTCCTTATAGTGAGTGGAATCCAGCAGCGGAGTCTTGACCGTAGGTTTAATATTGATTATAGTTTTATAAAAAAAATTGAATATGAATTGTATTAATGATCAATGTCTAATTAAAACATCTAGCTCACATTGTTAGGGCATTACAGCGCTCCTTTACACTCTAGTCACTATAAAATACACATAAATGCCATAAACTAGGTCAATTTGATTTTAACTGCCGCAAATTATATATATATATATATATATATATATATATATATATATATATATATATATATAAGACCTATTTGTGCTTGCTGTCGCACAGAGACATTTATCAGATATTTTGCAGACACTAGTGCAACATCCTACAATGGAAGCCAAAGAGTGAATATCCTACAAGCTGTGGAAATACATAACTGAATAGTAAGATCTGGGGAAGAGAGCTTCAATACTTCCCTGATAAGTACTCGGATTGAAAAGCAAACCTCGATTATTTTTGTTTGTTAGTATGTAGTATTCCCTAAATGCAGTGTGAAGATGGCTTGTGCATAAAACTGGAATATTCCTTTGTGATAAACTACAGAAAATAGCACATTCCAAAAGTTTCTCTTTGATTTTGAACCAGAATATATCAGACTTCTTACACAACTAGCAAACCTTTTTTCGCTCCCAGAATCCTTTGCAACAGAAATTGTTATGATGTTGGCAATTATCCATCACATGACTGTAATAATGTACTTTCATGTTCCTAAAGGTGCACAATAGATGGCAAATGATAGAACCACAGTAGATTAGCAAAGACTTCACATCTTAAAACATTAGCGGCTATGTACATTGTGGGAGTAAAAACGTTTTGTGGACTCTGCTAGTATATGGAAGCTGGCATGGTAGCCCTGAGTCCTTTTCAAAGCTGAATATTTGCAAGCTGCCTTTTTCTAGCTAAATGGATGGAGGGGAAGGTGCCATGTGTTTCAATCTTATCCAAATCCACCAATGGATCAACCAAACACACTTGCTTCCTTCCTCTCCCACTCTTGAATAGATACATTTTAGGACTCACACAAAGTCTCCAAAGTCAGCAAGAAACATGAAAGATACAAGCATGACATCCTTCAGGCACAAGCAGTGTCTATAAAAAAAACAGTGTTTACATAAAAATAATTTTATGCAAATATTGGTATGTTTTTAAATTGCACAAACATATGATGTTCTTCCAAAACTACAGTGGTCCATTAAATATTGTCTTATTGCCAAGGTAATACCAGATTAATAAATATCCCTATTCTTTCCATTTTAAATTATTAATAACTCCCCTCACAAATCAAGCTAGTACACAGGATTGTACAATATCTCCATCTTGTTGATATTAACCAAAGGCAGACAGCAATATCCAAGTTTATTTTTAGTTTTAATAATCCTAAAATGAAACCTACAAGTTCCATCATGACAGTATACTTGAATTGTAATGAGTAATTGATGTAAAAATCAGTAAAGTAGGTCATATTCTACTTTCCTTATCTACTCTATTTGTGAGCCATGCTTTTCCACATTCACAATCATCTTCATCCAGCATCATTGTTATTCATTTGATCCTCAAGAAGATATTGGCAGAACATCTTCCATATAATGAAAATAAAAATACACCTTTTTTGTAGAATTCTTTTATAATACAAGAATGTGAGAACATATTACACTTTTTAAACCAGGAAATCTTTACTGGAAAATATTCTGGTTTAAAAAATAAAAGATAATTGCAAAAGTTGTGAAGAACAAGCTGCTGAAGGTGTCAATCATCTGCTCCAAAACATTAATATGAAACCCCAATTGTATTTTCTTTATAAAAAATATGGATTATTGAAAACTTTGAATTAGCTAAAATGTAGGGATTAATGAACACGTTTGCCAGATTCCAGAACAGGAATGTGTGTTCAGGGACAATCTTATATCTCCTAAACCAGGGGTTGAGAATTCAATACCAAATTGTAGGAGCAAGGGAATAGTACGTATATGTAGGTGTGCATGCATATATATATATATATATATATATATATATATATATATATATATATATATATATACACACACACACACAGAACCCTTCTTCAAAGCTGCATCTATCACATCCAGATTTACAAGGTTAAAAAACAAAGAAAAAAGGAGTAAGATTTAAAGAGCAAATTATTAATTAAATCAAACTCTTTTTATGCCATCATTAAAACTAAGGTGGGCACAGATAAGGGGAAGAAATAAATAATTTAATATACATGAATGGCTAGATTTCTATATATATATATATATATATATATATATATATATATATATATATATATATATATACATACATATATATATATATACATACATATATATATATATATATGTATATATATATATGTATATATATATATATATATATATATATATATATATATATATATAAAAAATAAATATACTGTTTATACAAAAAAAAAAAAAAAAAAAAAAAAAAAAAAGCTGTACAATAGTGTATGAATTAATCGGTGAAGCATAGCTGAGCTTGTGGTTCTTGGTAGTTTGCAAGAAGTAAGGCTATACTTCCTTCAGCTCCTGAAAAGTGAAAAGCAAAGATGCAGGACCTGATCAATTAACAATGATGAAGACCAAAAAATGGGTATTCTAGGAATTTGAAACATTATTGCTTATTATGATAATCTCCGAAACACTTACATGTATAAAGTGAATATGTCTTTGCAATCACTCATACACGGAAAAGCAGCAGAAAAGTAACACTAAGCATAGTCCTAAATTCTATATTCTGAGTGGAGGCAGAAAGGACCACTATAGTCATTTATTTAATATACTATGCTGATGAACTACACATAAAAAATGGCAAAATGTATTTATATTGTTTAAAAAAAAAAAAAAAAACATAAAAATGACAGCCTTCAATTTATGTTACAGTGGAAGCTGCCGTTTTAGTTTTCAATGATCTACCTCCTTAGGAGGAGACTCTGAATGCACAAGAAGCTTATATCTGAACAATGATATTGTACCAACTATAACCAGTGCTTTTGCCAGGCCTAATATTATTAGTTTACAATGACACTCTACTGAGATGCAACAAGCAGTGTAGTAAAGTAAATGGAAGTCAGCAGTAAACAATAATTGCATATCAAAGTGAAAACACCAAAGACTGTTTTCATTTAAATACATTTTGCCCATCAACAAGTTAGCTATTTAAAGAACCCTATAGAAAAATATGAGCATAGTGATCCTTTAACCATGGATATGAAAATGCCCAGTCAGGAGACAGATATTTTGGGAAGCATATGGCCATGTTTGAAGAGCTACATCAGAATGGCTGCCATCTATGCACCCTATTTAGTACTTCCCTGGACAAGAACATTTGGCATTTTCTTCATGATCTACACACATCAATAGTAAACATTTTATAATTTACTACAACTACTGAGACATAACTCTACAATTACCAGATTTATTCATGACAGTGCTTGGCCTCTCTATTCAACATATACCAATATGTGGTGACCAATGTATAATTACTGAATTACTCCTACCAATAGAAGAAAATACAAAGGAACAATTCTAGATGGGTGGGTTTCTGACCACTCTCCTTGTAATTTGCATGAGAACATGGCACATATTGGTTCATAAATCTTAGTGCAGTAGTTACCAAATCAAAATATGCCTCTTAAACAGAAAATGTAACAGATGAGGGCATAGTAGGTGTCAATGCTAAAATGGACCATCCATACTGAGATGCTCTACAAATACCCAAGCAAGTGAACTCAACAAAGTAGGGGATTGAAACGGTTTTGTAAAAATGTCTAAAATTTAAAATCCAGATTTTCTGAATCATGTTATCTATAGTTCTACAATGAGCTGGATGTTTAACCCCCTCACAGCCACCAACATCTCCATATCCGGTAAGGGACACTTCTGCATACAATGCATATATAATTCAAGTGTGTTGAGCCTTTTTCAATTTACAAAAACAAAACCATTGCTGTAGGAGAAAACAAAATATCCGACACAATTGAATTATCAATCCAGGGAGATGAAGGAAATGTATCCCTCACAAAACAGTATATCTGTGCTTATAAAAGTCTAAACATTGATAAATTTAAGTATTTATATTTATATATATATATATATATTTATGCATATAAAATCAGCTAAAAAAATGCCTGTCTCTGTGAAATCTATTAGGCGGTGGGACAGCAAGAGAAACAGAGAGAGCAGAAGAGGCAAAAAAGTGAAGGAGGA
Organism: Discoglossus pictus; assembly: GCA_027410445.1. Classification (NCBI taxonomy): domain Eukaryota; kingdom Metazoa; phylum Chordata; class Amphibia; order Anura; family Alytidae; genus Discoglossus; species Discoglossus pictus. The sequence continues at coordinate 285,494,775 of CM050163.1, forward strand.
TCTTAAATATAGTACAGAAGGGGTCTGGAATACATTTGTTTCAGCCCTGTCCGTGCTGCAGAGTACGTATACCCTTTTCTCCATGGGTCTGCAGGATGGATCCAGCATTTTCTGAGTTCAGTTGAATTTTCCAGCAGACAGCTCTGTTCCTAATATTAGGAGTCACTGAAAACCACCATTTAGAAAATGTTTACATGCCACTGTTTCTGATCCCAGATATCCTGAACACAATATCCTGTAATATCCAGGGCTGATGTGAAGACATGTTCTTTACTGAATTCTGCCCCGTGCACTATGACAGGCAACATGGCACATGATCTCTGATATACAAGCCATTTTGCGGCTCTGGAATCGGCAGAAGGTGTTAAAGGGTGAAATTGCTGGAACAATCTGTTCAGTTTTCCAAAGGGTTGTGGTTTTCACAAAAGGCTAGCAAGACTGGTATTGGGTCCATTCTGAGCTTGAAACTGTACAGGGGGCGACCCATCCGTCCACTATAAGAAAAATTATAATTGAGGAATTAGTATTTTAGTGATTAAGGGTATGTTTGTACTGAGATCATACGGTTTACTATCTTAAAAAATAAAATAATCTTCACTGCACATATAGGAGCATGTGCCCCAATAAAAGTATGGCTGGATTAGGATATGAAAATCTATTGTTTTCTGATTCTAAAAAAAAAAAATAATAATGTGAAAATGTGTAAATTATGTGAAATTGAAAACCTTTTAATGCACAGCATTTCTTGTGCTTTGTATCTTAAAACATATTTTTTTACTATTTTTAAAAAAATATCATAGGGAAGCAATTTGAAGTACCTTCTTGGGCTAAAATAATAACATTTTTGTGTTTTATTTTACTCTAATTTAGTGTCGTTATGTTTTTGCATATTCTATGAAAGCACCTTTTTTTAAATAAAATTTGATTCTACCCATTTCATCCCTGTACAATAATCATTTCAATTTTAATAGAACTTGCATGCTGCGAGTCCATGGAAATTTAACGTAATCAAAGCCTGCGATTAACAACAGGAAAGACAAAAAGGAAATGACATACACATTAATGCAGCAGAACAGTACAAGTCACACAAGCACAGGGATACGATCCTGCTTGCTTGGAGTCAGAGAGGGAGCCCAACCAGGGCTGTAGCACTGCTTATGGTTGTATGACTTACCGTGATGAGATTGTGTTCAGGAAGACTGCAGGCTTCAATGTGATCCTGGAGCAGCTGCTGAGAGAAGTTCTGGTGCATCTGTGCTGCCTCATGAGCATCTATGGTGTTCCCACAGGCCTTGTTCAGGTCTGCACAGGAAGACAGGAGAGTAGATTCAGGGAGCGGCATAAAATATACAACTCAAATAAGTGTGTGCATGTGTGTTGCAATGTCATTGCAATCCCAGCAATATGTAAATGCCCAGTTTGTGATAATGGGTACATTAGGTTCTTTAAGAATGAATAGCCACTTTAAGACATGAATGATAGATTGTTTCAGATAATTAAAAAACAAACAAACTCTGCAATTCCATAGAAAATATGTAATTTAACTGTATCATGTGCTGCTCAGACTCTGGACACTACCAGTCTTCTGATTTATCTAAATACACTCATTTAGGGTACTCTGTCACGCAGCTCTTCCATGCTCCATCTATACTTATACCCATAAACCATTTATATGGTTACCAGTAAAGACCCAGGCTACTGCATCCTATCTGACCAATATACTTTAATTTTATAAAAATGTATTTGCCCATTATGAGTAAAAAAGTTAGATTTTTCATATCAAGTGGGTTACTTATGTAACCACATTTCTGCATGTCAAGAATCCAGCCCAAGTGTGGTAAAGAAGATCCTACATAAGAATCCTAGTTTTAGTAGTGTTACAAATGTGGCAGTGCTTTTTAGAGTTTTAGTCCAGGAGATGACAAGAACCTCGTCCAGTCATGCATGTACTGGACAGCAGACAGGCCTTACCTCTTAGCAGAGCTGAAGACCACAGCTGCACTGACATGTCTGGTATCTTGCTAGCCAGCTGCATGGCTGGAACCACCATATTGTTACTCTCCTGGAGATAGAATAGACATATTACTTAGAAACCACCACTCACAATAATACTCAGCTTGCAGGGAAGAAGACTACAAATCTTTCAGACATAAAATATGGCTGATAAAAATAATTTCAATCTCTAGTCTAAGTAGAGAATTCCAAGAAAAGGCTCCCAGCTGATAAGTAAGGTGTAAAAAAGCAGTATACTTGCTTGAAAGGAATATTATATAGCTTTTCAATTAGCAAGACAAGACTCCAACTGGAGAAAATGCTTTCACCTTTGTGATTCTAGTCTACACCCATATTCTTAATCAGTAACAATGCATCTCTTTATTTACTCAATCATCGTTCTGGATACCTACCCTGTGATTTCCCAGTACATAGAAGATGTGTCCCAGAAGCACCAGAGAGCAGGCCGTCAGCCGGTTCAAGTCTTCAGCATTGGACATTTTTAAGGTTTCACGAAGAAACCGCCTGTAAATAAAAAACAACAAAAAAAAGGAATAAAAAACGTAAAATCACATGCACTGAAATTAACGGTTTGCGACTACCACCTGCTATTTTTTTTTTAAAGTTCAGTCTAGAAATTGTACTAGTGGCAGTGATAAGCATAAGGCATCCATTTCTTCTAGAATCAGTGTAGTATTTAAGGAGACTAGTTATGGCCAGAGAATTTTATGTACAAAGTTTACTAACTTACCAATAGATAAATAATTCTCAAATTAAAATATATATTTTTACAACTTCATTCCCCAAATTCCTATTGTCAGCAGAACCACCAACGGTCCGGCATCTGTTGTAAAGCTTCAGGACAGAATATAAAAATGAATAAATAAATTGTAGCGACTTTGCTAACATTATTAGAGCATTTTGAATATCTGATCAAACAGATAAGTAAAGACTGATGCACATAGAGAATAGTTATTTCTTCTGAAATAAAGACTTTCCTATAAAATAAAGCATACAACAATGTTCCAGTTATAGTGCTAGTTTCTATGTCAAACGTCTTCAGCCCTAATATCCATGACAGAATGTCTTAACCATGCTGTTTGTATCATTAAGGTCTAATTACCCAATTACAGGGCCATTGTTGTTCAAGAAAACTGGCATTTGTTTGTGAAGTATGTAATAAACTAATAGCATTTGCAGCTTGTGTAAGCCATAATGCAGAACTATTTTTAGAGAAATTGTTTTCAAGTATATGAATATAGGAATCCATTTTGTGTATGTTACATCACTTCCTTGGAGTTGGACCATGTTGGGTGTGTTTATGCATTTATCTTCTAGCAGTGGGGGGAAGCGATCAACACTTTTTGCTATATACAGTGCCTTACAAAAGTATTCACCCCCTTGGCATTTTTCGTGTTTTGTTACATTACAACCTGGAATTAACATGGAGTTTGAGGATTTGCATACCTAAAGTCAATACTTTGTAGAGCCACCTTTTGCTGCAATCACAGCTCCAAGTCGCTTTGGATAAGTCTCTATGAGCTTGCCACATCTTACCACTGGGAATTATGCCCATTCCTCCTTGTAAAACTGCTCCAGCTCCTTCAAGTTGGATGGTTTGCGCTTGTGAACAGCAATCTTTAAGGCTGACCACAGATTTTCTAGTGTATTGAGGTCTGGGCTTTGACTAGGCCATTCCAACACATTTACATGTTTCCCCTTAAACCACTCAAGTGTTGCTTTAGCAGTGTGTTTGGGGTCATTGTCCTGCTGGAAGGGGAACCTCCGTCCTAGCCTCAAATCACGCACAGAGTGGTACAGGTTTTGCTCAAAAATATCCCTGTATTTAACACCATCCATCTTTCCCTCAACTCTGACCAGTTTCCCAGTCCCGGCTGCTAAAAAACATCCACACAGGATGATGCTGCCACCACCATGTTTCACTGTGGGTTGTGTTCTTTGGGTGATGTGATGTGTTTTGTTTGCGCCAGACATAGCGTTTTCTTTACAGCACCTTCCTCCATACACTTTGGGAGTCTCCCACATGCCATTTTGTTTTTTGCTGAAAGTAATGGCTTTCTTCTGGCCACTCGGCCATAAAACCCAACTCTATGGAGAGTACGGCTTATTGTCGTCCAATGTACAGATACTCCAGTCTCTGCTGTGGAACTCTGCAGCTCCTCCAGGGTTACCTTAGGTCTCTGTGCTGCCTCTCTGATTAATGCCCTCCTTGCCCGGTCCGTGAGTTTTGGTGGGTGGCCGTCTCTTGGCAGGTTTGCTGTTGGGCCATGTTCTTTCCATTTGGTTATGATAGATTTGATGGTGCTTCTGGGGATCATCAAAGATTTGGATATTTTTTTTCATAACCTAACTCTGACTTATACTTCTCAACAACATTGTCCCTTACTTGTTTGGAGAGTTTCTTGGTCTTCATGGCAGTGTTCGGTTAGTGGTGCCTCTTTCTTAGGTGTTGCAGCCTCTGGGGCCTTACAAAAAAAGGTGTGTGTATATGTAATGACAGATCACGTGACATTTAGATTGCACACAGGTGGACATAATTTCACTAATTATGTGACTTCTGAAGGTAATTGGTTGCACCAGAGCTTTTTATGGGCTTTATAACAAAGGGGGTGAATACATACGCACATGCCAATTTTCTGTTTTGTATTTCTAAAAAATAGTTTTATGTATATACATTTTTCTCATTTCACTTCACCAACTTAGACTATTGTGTTCTGATCCATCACATAGAATTCAGATTAACAAAACATTGAAGGCTGTAATGTAACACAATTGGTAAAAAGTCAAGGGGGTGAATACTTTTGTAAGGCACTGTAATCAAATTGAAATTGACATCACACCCCTTTCCCCCTAAAGGCCATCATAGCAGGAAGCTTGCATCAGCAAATTCAACCAAAGCTCTCCACATACACGCACTTCCAATAGACTATTCCTGCTTAATTATGTTCTTAGTCACTCAAAGACACTTTTTTTTATTTTAAAGTGGTTCATTAAATTAGCCCTGAGCTTACCTTGATGTGTGTAGAAAAAAAAAATAATTATGAAAACGTGCTTTCCACTATTAGACTGAAATAATTTGAAATATTTAAGTACTCCTTGCCAGAACAAAACAATTTGGGATCTTGTGAAATTTCATAATTTAGACAATTCTTCTTATATACTATGTCTCAGCTCAGTTGTGGCACAGCGAACCTATTTGGAGCACACCACGACTCAAATTAATATTTTGCACAACTAAAATATCTTGTTGAAGAAAACAAAATTAAAAATAATAAGAGTTTCAGCAAGCATTCATGCTCATTTAAAGGACAAAATAGATGGGGGAAAAAAAACACTTTTGTTTGGGAGGTATGTAACCAACTATCACCATTAGAACCTGCAAGTACTTTATTTTTATTAAACAAGAAAATCTTTAATTTAGTAGACACTAGTAGACTGCCTAAATGTTTATACACAGTTTACAATAAATAATTACAAACTTAATTTATAACCATTGTATTCAATTTTGCTTTAAAATGTTAACAGACATTGTGTTTGTTTGTAAAAGCATTAGAAACCTGGGAGGGACAGTGGATGCAGATAAGATCTTTGTTCACTTCTGTCCTCTTAAAATAGCACTTTGACATTGAGATCCAATGTCAGAGTAAGGTCCTATAGAATAACCCACCACTCCCCCAAATTACAGACAAACTATCAGTCCAAGATGGATTCCCACATAATACAATCTGAGGCATCTAAAATATAAGATTTTCTATAAAATACCATAATGTTCAATATTAATTATCAATACATTATAAGATTTTTTTTGTGACTACAAGGGACCTTACAGTCTCTTCACTGTATGGGGAATCTGGCCCTCTCTCTAATGCAGGGTATCCTTAAAATAACTATTTTTAGGTAACATATTAATTTGAGAAATATATTGTTAATACGAAATGGGACACAAAGGATTTTTGTATAATAAACCCCCTTTTTATAGCAGCCTTTTTAATTCAGATAAGCAGGCACAGGCCAGGATTTCCTTAATTTGTAGATGAGTGACCTGAGCACAAGCAGAAATGTCCTGTAATCCTTGCCATTTATGAGGACCTATGGACAGATGCTCCCTATAGCTGCACTAAAGTGGATACAACAAACGGTCTCTCTCACCAGAGACAAAGGGCTTACATTAATGAGCATAGCAATGTTGTTCAGTCGAGTCAGACTCCTCGTGACCCTATGGACCGAAGCACGCCAGGTACATCTTGTGTCTGGTCATGCCAATCCATAAGGTTTTCATGGTACAACTATGGTATAATTTAAAATAATAGGCTGTAACACTGTACCTTATCAATTGAATGCTATTGAAAAAGTTACATTTACTTGAAAAACTTATTTTTGACTTCAGTGACCTTTAAAACAAAGATATATCGGTTATGAAAATGATGTGAAAACAAAGGTGCTACATATAACCATAGTTTCTTTGAATGACCACTGTAGTTAAAAGAAAAAAGTAATGTGTGAAGTATTTAATAAGCTAACAACATTGGCAGCAGTAGAAGACATGGAAACCTTTTATTTGAAGGTGGAAATGAGAATTCTTTTAGACCCTATTTACTACAGGAATCCATTTTATCGCTGTTACACCACTTCCGGAAAATTGGAGCATGTGGGTGAGATTAACATCGAAGGGAGATGCGGGCAAAGGAATAGGGAAATGTTAAATGGCTTTTTTTGATAATTGAATCAGACTTAAACACCACGCCCTCACAGGCTCATATGCAGAATCCGGAAATAGAGGCACTGCTCCCCAGAAATGTTAATATATTTTCATTGTACTGGGGCCACTTAAGGAGTTCATATCCCCAGTTCAGATTTATGCTGATCATAAATACAATGCCAAGAAATAAATATAGTAATAATATGCCCCTCATGCTATGTGCTTATATTAGCCCCTGCACAGTATTGAAATAAATCAACTCACTTTGCTTCATTGTATCTGCCTTGGAAAAAAGAGAAGAGGCCACGGATGTAAAAGGCTGCTGCACGGAGACAGTGTGAGCTGCAGAGAAAGGAGGATATTTATTAACGCATGTGTATATATCACAGACATATGTGGTACGAGTCATTATCAGTATTTGAGCAATCAAATTAATTTGTAGGCACTGTAACAGAAGTCTATCCAACCCACTTTGCCTTTCTCCATCAGAGGTTATAGACTTTAATGGAAACTACTCATCCTACTTACCTCCCTATCTGTACAGTGTTAACATATGTATGTGTCTCCAGCACTAAGAGCTCCACAGCCAATAGGAATGATGTTCTGTCTGCACAGTGAGAGTTACATCTCCATGAGAGCTGAACGTGGCACAGTGTCTGCCATTCCAACAGCTATTTGTCATCAATAAAAGATCTAACTACACTTGATATGATTTTGAGTCATCCTTTTAACTGTAGAAGATAATGTTCAGTTTCATAAACTTATAAGGAATGATTAACCACTGTAAGAATATTATGTTTCTATTTCAATTGCATCGTCGCATAAGAAATAATTCTTACCTCACAGGGAAATTTTGATCTGGGTTAATTCTTTCCAGTAAACTATAAAGCTTTAAACAAAAACAAAAAAGAGAGAGAGCGAGAATATGTTAGAAACTTTACAAATTCAGCATTTAACATAAAAATCTGTGACATCGTATATACATGTACCACCCAATCCTGCTCATATCCTACCTGACCCTTGGTCTACTTTTAAATTCATGCTTTGCCTTTTAAAGACTTCTTCACTTGTGTATGTTTAAAGGGGTTTATTCAGAAACATAGAAGGGGCAGACTAGATTGCCCCCTCAAGCTCATGCGACAAAATCTACCTACCTAAAATAGCCTCATGTTTATCCAGACATGCTTACATGCCTTTACTGTCCTTGTGCTTACCACTTCCACTGAAACATTGTGGCATCACCCATACAAATTAAAATACTATTGAATAGAGGGTATATTTGCAAGATGATATACAGCCTTATTAAATTGGGATTTGGCCAATTGAATATGGCTCTATATAAGCACAGAGCATACTTATTTCACAGAAGTTTTTAGTTAGTGAAGACCTTGCTTTTGGATAGAAGTTCACTAACTAAAAACTTCTGTGAAAAAAAGTATGCTATGTGCTTATATAGAGCCCTATTCAATTGGTTGAATCGCAATTTAATAAGGCTGATAGTGTGTACTCAATTAAAACAAGACACTAAAATTGCAGTTTTCTGCAAACAAAATGCCAGTGTAAGCTTTTAAGGAGCATACTTTTTTGTATGCTGAACTCTGCTGAGTGATTATTCAAAGTATTTACCAAATCTTCTGTAGAGGCGGTGGAAGCCAATACAGAAAATAAATACTAGGCTATCAAGTAGGACATAGATTAAGTGGCATTGTACATTTTAGCAGGTATACAAGAGCAGACTTGGAGCTACACTTTGTATGTTTACATACTATTTATTACCTCTTGATGTCGGTTTCCTTCCCGGATGTAAACACTTGCTAAATTAGTCACAATAAATGTCCATAATTCCTGGTGAGTGGTGAGCTGTGGAGAGATGCAAATTGCAGTATGAAACCAGCACTGTTCACTTTAGTATACCAGCTACTTCAAAAGAAGCAAGGACTGGATTTGTGATCTGTACGGGGTAAGCACAATGAACTATGGGAAATAGTTCAGAGACAACAAAGGTGGGACTGTTTGACATTGTCTGTATGTGCAACAATTCTGGATATTCCCTTACACTATCAGAAGGTGAGAGCACAAGTGCATTTACCACCCTGTGAAATGTGTAAATCAGTAGTTCCCAAGCAAATTCGTCAATGGACAACTTAAAATCCCAGTTGTAATTTAAGTGACCTGAATGGAGGAGACACCACAGCTTGCACATGTCATTTACACCAAAATTTTCCAAACTCACCCTCAGAGCTGTTGTGAACTGTGCCTCGGCATTATCCATGCAGTTGACTGATATGCAGTACAAACCCTGTAAAACAAACAAAATGGTTAAAACTTGTTATGATAATGTCAAGTTGAAAACTTTTAGCGGAAAATATACATAAATCACTATCCTGTCAGTAAAAAAGGCGAGCGGCAAGCTATTCCTTTTTGAGACTCCAAAATAATGCATAAAATATATAGAGTCGTATCACTTATGTATAGAAATCGTATTTAAAACTTCGATAAGGATTATTTCTAAACTTATATCAAAAGACAGGAGCTACAGAATTGTGTAGATATACAGGATATATGGAGAATACTAAAAAAGTATTTATGAAATATGACTATATGAATATAAATTCAGGCACTTTGTATATGTCAAGTACTGCAGCAAATAATGCACAGAATGAAAGCGAAATATATTAGTTTCTCTAGAATCGGCATCAGGCGAAACTAGCAGTTGTTCCTCATATGTCCACTAAACAGACAGGGCTTCTTGTTTATCTATCTCTATGAAAGCTCATTAATTTTTGGGAAACTTTATAATTTTACAGTAACTTACTTATTTTGTGCTGATAGTTGAATCTTACTCTTATGATAAAGACTCTTATGTCTGTGGCTTTCTACTTGTGGAAATGGTTAGTACTTACTAGTAACGTGTGGAGCTGGGCTGCGTGGTTAGAGAACAAACGTGGTGACTGCTGGCACAGCTGACACAGCTGGGATATCTGGATGAAAACGGAGAACACACAATATTGGTAATGGCTCAGCAAGTCGCAATGATTTCAGCTCTCTGGTGTAATTCACTTACCTCCTGTAAGGCTGTAGCTTTGTGCCCTGTGACCAGGCGACACATGATTATGTGCTCCAACAGGATGACTTGGAAGGATGACAAGATGGGGCTGCTGTCCAGCACTTAAACAAATACAGTAACTAATTAGGGAGGGTCACATTCAGCAGTTTATTTATTTTTTGTCATCCAGGTACAGTATTAACACGCTAGGACAAAAGTTTGCTAACTGCAGTGACAGATATAAAGCACAAGCTTTTCCAGTCATAGCCTACACAACATCTCCATCTGAACTTACTTCTAAGTTTTTCCAGCTGCATTAGAGCTTTGTCTGTGTATTTCTGAGCCTTCTCCAGGTACCCTGCTTGCATCGAGTGCATAACTGTGACCTATCAAGAATCAAAACAAAAGAGAATAGACATTAGTAACTACTGAAATCTCTATGAAGGACCTTGATAGTCAGTCAAGAGAAACTTAAAATGACTTCTAGCAACCACATGGTTAAAAATAAAAAACTTCCTTTGTTGATCTGTATTTACACGTAGACAATCCCTTTATCAGGGTCACATGCAGGCTTACCAGGTACACCAGGACACACATGTGCTCTTTGGGCAGCCAGTGGAAGAGATCAGCTGGGTTACTAGGTAGAATTTCATCGTCATGAAGGGTTGATATAGTTTGGATGCATTGCTGCAGCTGTTTGAGGCACGGCTTTACACTTTTTACCTGGAACACATCAATAAATAGATAGGTGAGATCTGCAATTACTATTCAATATTCCACTGAAAATATATATTTATGATGATGCTATATAATGTACTTAAAAAAAATAAGAATCCTTTGCCAAACCATTTCTCTAGTAGTTTTTTTTGTGTTAGTCACCTAGGTCATATGTTTAAGATTTTATTTCTGTCACTTAAAGGGCCAGTGTAAAAGTTAAGAGCCAGATAAAGGGTTATGATTATATCACCACTTGTAAGTTCAAGAAATGTGCATTTATAAAGTCAGCATTAAAGTTATCTATAAAAAAAATGTTTTTAAAACGGTTACCTGCTTGATGTGTGGGTCTGTTTCAACTCCCTCCTATCACATGACTTCTGTTGCTTGCCTAGAAGCCATTGAAGTCACCAGGAAGCTGTTCAACTATCCAACAGTTATAACTTATCTGCCCCCACCCAATTTCATTAGTTTTTTTTTTCTTGGCCAGTTTTCCAAACAAGTCTCAACTCATATGAGATCATTTGATTGGCTCTCAAAGAAACAATGTGAGTTTTGTGACTGGAGGGAGGTGGAAACAGACCCAACACCCCAGACAGACATTCATTTCAAAACCATTTTATTTTTACATAGTTGACTTTATAAACAATGCACTGTTCCTTTAAATTTTTGTTTATTATTCAACGCCATCCCAGCTTCTCAAAAATTAACTCTTCACAGTGTAGCCGACGTGTAATTTTAACAGATGCACATAGCAGGGCATGCAGATTGCGAAGGTTACAGATGTAGGTGACAAGCTTCTTTAAAAAGATATATTTTAGTGAACTATTGAACAAAGTCTTTGAAGAGTTCCATAAAATAGGACAGCTCAAAGGCCTGTAGAAAGTACATCTTTTCATTAATCCGGAGTGGGGGAAAATGCAGGTCATGAGCAGCACAGAGGGGGTGGTTTGGGGACATGGAAATAAAGTAATGCCCTTTTATTAAGCCAGTTGTATGTTAAAAAGACAACATTTTATAAATGTAATTCTGTTGCACAGGTTGGTGCAACATAGACAGACAACAGAATAAAATAAAGGTGTCTTGCAGAGGCTAGGCTAACAATCGGCATTATGGTAGTAGTGGTGGGATTTGACTATTGAGAGGATCAGGTTATCGGTTGTGTTTTGCGTGAGAAAGTGATTATTAGGAGCTTATTATAAAAAAAAAAAAAATCTATCTATCTATATGTTTCTCAAGCCCTCACGCAAGAAATTACTGAATGTGTTGCATCGACTCCTGATTTACACTTTAATACGAGTCTCCAAGTGGGAGAAACGCCACACTTATTTCATTAAGGGACTATTGTAGTGAATTTAAAAATAAAGGTTCATATGATTGTTATCTTTTGAATATGTCACTTTTGGCTCATGCACTGCCGGGGCCTATAAGATAGCTGTTATCTCAGAGTATATAGTGGGCAGAGCTAATAAAACAATGGGGCAGGACCAGTTACATCATAGCCAGGTCTCCTTCGAAGCTCCAGGAGCGTTTAACCTCATAAGCAGAGCTGGTCAAGTCCTCTGGCAAGGAACAGGAAGGAGGAGAAAGACAGCTCTGCTTATGAGGTGAAAACAGAAAAAAATATCAACTTACTTATTTTAAATTGCATATTGTTTTAATAGTCTCTGCACAAGAAACATATGAGCTTTAATTGTAATTAAAGTAATTGCAATGCAGTGGTCATTTAAGCAAAACATAGTTCTGCCTCTGGTGAGTCTTTCATCTCCACCCCAAGATTAACAATTAGTGTTTGTAGCGGTCATATGGTTCCATTGCTCTCTCCTCTGATCACTTCAGGTGGTTCCCCTAAGCTCCAGATGTGGTCCTGTTGTCTACTCCTCCAGTTTCTACTTTAAAATGTAGGATGGCTGTTCAACTGGGGGTGGAGTGCTTTTATCAGTAATGAATTATACCCAAATCGGACAACCACGAACATACTGTCTTGATTTGTAACTACATTATTTCAAACAATTCTCCCTATATTTCAATCAAGACGTTTAGTTGTTAAACGATCAGCAACATTTTGTAACTTACCTGCCCTGCATCCAGATAATGTGTCACCTGCAGCACCAAGAAGAAGACCCGCAATGACTCCTTCTGTATGGGGTTGCCCTGCCAGTTCTCCACTATCTGTCCGCACAGTGTAAGCAGGGGGTGCACCTCTTGCAGCTTCCTCTCCATCAACAGAAGCTAAAAGCAATTGGGCTTTTAGTAAGGGTACTATTATTTAACTTAATCATAAAAAAACACACCAAAAAGATTGAATAGTGCTCAAGGGTTACAACATGACATAATAAGGATGTCTCAGTGAGGAGACAAGGATTAAACAAATGAACAAGTTGGATAAATATAAATTCTCTACATCATTTGTATGATAAAAAATGTGCCTCCTTTTCTATTTGTATGTTTTCTTTTTAGCAGATGGAGCAGGCATATCTAAAGACAGTCAATCACAAATTGCTATAATTCAAAACAATATGGTATCCAGAGATTTAGTGTTCACGGAGAAGCTAAATATTACACAAACAAGTACAGAGAAAAGACTAATTAATGAAAGAGGGAAAGCTACATAAAATGTCAAAGATACATAATTTGTTTGACTGATCATTAAAGGATGTGAGATTAATATATTTAGAAAACTGCATAATGGGAAAATGTTTTTATTCTCTTAATGTAAAAGACTATAATCAAATTTGAAATTATGTTACAATATTACATATGAAGTTTGAAGAAGTTATGGGAAAAGCATTACCTCCATGTTTAGACAAGGCAAGCACTACTATTTATGGCTAATTATATATATATATATATTAGTTAATAAATAAATAGTACATTTGTGTTCACATTTGAATGTCTAAAACAAGTTAAAAAAAACTGCTACAATGAAAATTATATAGACTACACTGACATTCACATACATTCTTATTATGAATAGAAATTAGAAGAAAATAATGCTTTGTGTATCATTGTAATATTGAGATTAACACCTACACTGACTGAATAAAGCTCATCTGATACACATAGAAAATTGGGTACAGGAACAACCATTTCATGTTGGATAAATACAGAGTGTGGGTTCCCTGGTGGTTCAGTGGTTAGGATTTGGTGCTTTCACCGCTGCAACCGCAGGGAACAAAGATGTCACACCACCCTAAAGCCAAGCAGGGTTGGGACTGGTCAGTATTTAGGTTGGAGGCCACCTAGGAATACCAGAAGCTGTATGCTGTGGCCCACAGGAGAAGGAACTGGCAACCCACTCCAGTATCTTTGCCATGAATACCAAGTGGATACGCACTGTGTTTTGTGATCTACAAGATCATGGAGTGTCGGACACAACTGAGCTATGCAAAACACAATACAGAGTGCAACAAAAAAAGAACAAAAGCAAAAGAAACCAGTGCACTCACCATGCCTTTGCTCAGCAGGAACAGAGCCCTGAAAGTACAAGAAATATGTGAATATAGTCAGGTCACGGGGCAGAGGTATTCATGCTCAACTCTAAACCCTTCCACCACAGACCTAAAACACTTGCATACTGTTGCAATAAAATAATGATTTCAGATAAACCTATCTAAACTTTTTTTTTTTTTATACATTAGGACTAATTTTACGTAGAATATCTGAAACAAAGTTAAATCCAGAAGCTACAGTCTTCTGAAATGTTACATCCCCTGGTTATTCTATATATATCTACATACATCATCCTGACCACTTAAAAAATATATATATATCTGTCCCTCTAATCAGATTATGTCGTAAGTATATTCTAAATTTGACAACCACAACCTTATAGTAATTTAAAACATACATTGAAGAGTTGTCAAGTTTCATAGTTGGTTGAAGTTGATGACAGTTATTAGAAGCCAAACTGGAAAAAAAAAATCTGGGTTTTAGCTAAAAAAAACAAACATACTTCAATATTACAAAAAAATAATATTACAAAAAATGCTATGAATATTACAAAGTTTTTTTATTTAAATGTTTACCTGTTGATCATTTTATAACCCATCTGTTGCTTTAGGTCACAAGACAGTAACCCACTGCAGTCATCACTTATACCCAATCAAATGATAGTCAGGTCACCAGGTGCAAGTGGATGTTAACATAAATCAACATTAGTCATGTGTAATACAGACATCCATACAAGTGAGTTCATATAATTCTGTATGGAGAATCTGTATAGCACCAATAAAAGTCATTTACTCTAATGTGGAATTGGCATGCACAATTTGGATACAATACAATCCTCTTTCACCAGGTTATCTGAGTGCTCAGTGTATGCCACCAAGCTCAAATTCAGAAATATATTTGCTTGCCCACATCCGTGCACATCAGCACTTCATTTCGATATAGTCACTTGTGTCCAAGCAAATATATTTATATTTATGGGATGCCTTGGGAACCTCTTATCCAAGTTACTGTGCACAACCTGAAAAGGAAAAACCTACAACCACTTAATAGAAAGCCATGGAGAAAAAAAATAACATTTCTTGGCATCATACAGATTAGTATTACAAGACCATTCACTTCCCTGAAAATATTTTTGTCCACCCCTGACCAAAAGCACAAGAGGTTTCAAATACGGAAATTAAGTTTGAGATCCATAGTTATTTATATAATTATTGCAGAATTTATAAATACACTTACTGCTATTACAGCTAATTAAGAACAGGCTAGATTAACAAGGTGTTCTCAAACAGGGAGATCTCAATCATAAATGATCCCAGGGGAAAAGAACATGTTCTGATGCAATCTTAGAACATAGATGATGAAAGATTGTTAATTATAAATATAAAAACGTAGACTGAATTCTCGGGAATGAAAGAAAGAGGTTCAGCATTTACAAATAAGAGAATAAAAAAAACACATGGGATAAGTACAATAATAGAGGAGCTGCTGTAGTAATTCACTGTGCTGTTATCACATGTACAGACAGTCATTTGTTTATTTAATAACTGTTTAAAAATAAAATCAGTAATTGAAGAAAGTTAGGTTAATCTAAATTTTAAATTTACATTTGAAAGCTGCTTCCCTCTATGCCATATTAAGCAAACAAGAGATGAAGAAAGATATGCCTAGGAGGCTGTCCTAAAATTGTTTTCTGATCAGTATAGATTTTTCTGCACTGGCCATTTTATCTGCCTAGGAGGCTGCCTTGGTAGAGAGATTTACCTGCAGTGAGGTACATAAAGCCTACTATCAGGACTTCCATGAGTAGATCCTCCCACTACCTGAACATCTGATAGAGGACCGAGAGAAGCAGATCTGCTGAAGTCTTAAACACTAGAATTCAGATAGAAGTGTTAAAAGTTACAGTGATCATTTTTCTGTTAATCACTAATTTTATTATCATTTGAACAAATGAAATCCTATTTTAGGAATATTACAGTGGTCTTTAAAAGGACAATTGTAGTGGGCCAACTCTCATAACAAAGTTTTGCTGTAGGGTTTCATTTGTATTTAGTAACCGATTAGCAATAACTCCATTTTCACATATGTGTTTATTGTTTTTTGATGTTACCTACAGCAGATCTGCTTCTCTCCACCCCCTAATAGGTGTCCAGGGGCTGAAATGTGAGCCAGCTTTCTGGACAGATCCTATTTTTTGTTCTGATGGTATATGGTTTGCCTGCTATAGCCACTGCAGGGAAGTAGATCGATAAGTAATGTTAAAGGACAACATAGAAGACCTGGGCGCATCACTGCAATTCAAAAAAACACCATGTCTGCTGAAGATAAAAACTCTAAAAAAGTGTCAAGTACACATTTTAAAAGCTACATAGATTTTGTTTTGTCTTCAAATACTGATTTTATTTCTAGTCAGTCGTTATACAAACAAATTAAACTATTTTAGATCAATACAAAAAAAAGTTTTAATTTATTGTAATTAAAAAATAGCCGATCTTTTGTGAGAAACCTTGCAGTGAATAGATTCAGCTTTCTCAGGAAAGATCACTTTTTAATCAACTGGCTCCTAAATATGTTTTAGGCAGCATTACAGAATAAATACAATTCTAGTATGATACAGTTGAGACTCCAGGAAGGACAGGAAATGGTCATAGCAAATGGCAAATGTTACAGGAATGTAGGCAATCCTGTTATTTTCTTTACCTGGTATATTCAGAGCCCACCACACGGGCATACTCTGCTCCAACTCCCAGCAGGTCACAGGCTGAAACCAAGTCTTTCTCCAGTGTGTGCAGTTGCTGTAAAATGTAAACATTATATCAAAAAAATCTGAACCATTTTTCCATAACCAATGTTTATCTTCGGTACTTCTTGCTTATATGACAGATACTTATAAATGCATTAGCACCACCACCTGATACCATGATGACTATGCCGTCTTTATATTAGTATACTCATCACCCCATTGAAGTACTCATTTAATTTCTCTCCTTTAATTTCTTTGCAGACTGCACCCAGATCTTAATTGTTTCATTCTCCTCACATCTCCTCCAACCTCATGGCTATATAGTCTTGGATAGCACCCCACTCTCTCCTTATGAATCCCTCTATTCTAACTCCCCACACAGCCTTAAAACCTTGGCGTCATCTTTGAACCAATCTTTTCTTTCACTATTCACACCTGAACAACATATATAATAAATAATATTCACAAAATTCTACTTTTATATCTATCTCTGCAAAAAAACTACTCATTAAACTCGCTTATTTTCACTTATCTGGATTACTGCAACTCACTTCTCATTGGTTTCCTAGCCCATTCCAACAAATACAAAAGGGCTCTGTTTAATATTCATTCTTCTCTGCATAACCAGCAGCTCCACCCTCCTTGCCCAACACAAATGGCTTCATGTATATTACCATTGCCTTTTCAGATTCCTAACCCTTCTTTACAAATCCCTCCATAGCCTTTTCCCACCATACCTTGCCTCACTAATCTTTACCCATCTTCCATGACGCTCCCTACAATTTGAATCCATCACTACATTTACAGTCCCTCTTGCATCCCTTCTTCCTCCTTGCGTCAATCCATTGGAATAAACACCCACTCCACATCAGACGGTCTCCAAACCTCAATACATTCTGTATCTTCCTGAAGATCCACTTCTTTTCTCTTTCTAACCCGGATATAACCAACCATTTCCCACTTTCTTTTCTCATCTCTTGGCTTCGCCTAGTGCACTTCTGACCCTGACTTGCCTCTGCACCATTTCAACCTCCAACCTAATTTTGATAAGTATTGAATACAGTGGACTGAGCCAGAAACTCATCCAACCTAGTTTTTAATAAAGATATTTGCTTTTACCTGTTGCCCATAAGTTTTTACTATTAAGTTACAAAAGTGCATTATAAATACTTTAAATGCACCTGGGTGGTTAAGAAAAAAAAAGACAGATACATAAATAAAGCTATCAGTCATCTCTAGCATCAGACTGATAGGGGCAAACAATGTGTGAGAGGGAATCTGAGTTAACTTACCGCAAGCTGAAAAAGCAGCCGACAATGCCAATATGGCGTCTGCTGAGATATCTGAATAGCTTTACGCAGAAGAGGCTTGGCTGCATCAACCGAGTTCTGTAGCAGACACAGAAGTGAAAACACAATAAAGACAATGTATTGCTCGATTGGATTAAAATGTAAAGAAAAACAAAACAAACAAAACATCACCTTTTTTCTTTAGAAACCAAACAATTGATACATTCTACCAAGATGCCATGTTATAATAGCCTTGGCATTGTCATACTTTGAATGAACTAAAAGGTCCATGATAAGAGAGGCACTTGTTGCTAAACTGAAACAAGGTAATGATCTTTACAATGTTACTTCATACAGTCTTACACTGAAAGCGTGTGTCCTTGAAATGTTATTTTCATTTGGCGGCACAACTGAATTGAAGGCTATGTTGTAGAATTACCAGGCTAAAGAAGACAAAATCCATGAATTACAAAAGGTTTCTGTGCCTACTTGGCTTTTTTTAATATCAATGTATTTATTATTAGACTCACTTATGGAACGACTCTACTGAGCTCTCTAGGGTGCCAAAACTAAAACATGTTATACTGAAACTAATCACGCTGCAATTATCTCAGCTTCATGCTGGCATCTTTATGTAATACTTCTTAACATGGTTTATCATTTGCTTCAGATACCATGAATGATTCAAGTATTTACAGAGGTAACAATATACCACTGATCAATATTTAGGTTGGAGCATACAGCCAGCCTTCTATTTATGCCAATTTGTAAATAAGGGCCCTGTGATTATGTGATGATTATATTATTTGTGATTATGTGATGATTATATTATTTGTGATATACACAGACAATTAACTGCTGTGTGCACCACGGACAGCAGCTAGAAGGCATGGTAGTGAGTCAATAAGATGCAGGAAGGTTGGCAAGGGTATCTGGGGCCATGCAGATTGTAGTGCATCAGACAGCTGCTGGAGAGTGAGAGGTGTTGGATCCATACGGCGAAAATGACGATTAAGGTTGTCCCACAGATAGTCAAGGGGGTTGAAGTCCAGGTAATCTGGAAGCCAGGGAAGTAAATAGAAGTCTTTGCTGTGCTTCTCCAACCACTCTGGACTATTCTGGCAGTATGACATGTTGCATTGTCCTGTTGGAAGATTCCATCTGCTCCAGGGAAGACAGTCAACATGTATGGGTGTACTTGATCTGCAAGGATAGATAGATAACCCAATCCGGTGAGAGTGCCTTCCAGAGGTATGAGTGGACCCAGTCAATGCCAAGAAAACAAGGCCCAGACCACAACGCTGCCACCACCAGCTTGTGTACTTCCAACAATGGTTGCAGGGTGTTTGTTTTCGGTGGTTTCTGTCTGACACGTCAATGTCTGTCCAGTCGATGTAACAGAAAACGTGCTTTATCAGAGAAGGCAACCCTTTGCCAATCAGAAGAAGTCCAATTTTGGTACTGTTGTTCAAATTGAAGCCGTTTCTGACGATGAACCCTCGTCAGCATGGGTGCAATGACCAGACGTTTGCTTCGGAACCCAATATGCAACAGGGTTGACTGTACTGTTTTAGTCTGGTAGCCCTGGTTCATTTTGACGGTGAAGTGCTTAAAAGGTAGCGTGTCAGTTGGCCATCACACACACCTTTGCAGCAGACGTTCACCTTGAACATCAATGGCACATGGAGCTCTGCAGTTTCCATGCTGTTTATTCACAATGGTGCAGTTTGTCCAGTCAAGGTGCACTTTAACCACAGCAGCATGCAAACAGTTCTCAAATCGCTCTGTTTCATAAATACTGACACCCTTGGCCCGAAAGCCAATGATCATCCACTTTTCAAAGCCGGATAAATTGTACATTTTACCCATGACATTTGCAGAATGTCTACATGTCACCTTATACACTCACCAAGCCAGCTCACAACACTTGCCGTATATTATCGGTTATGCACTGCTGACCTCAAAAGCAGATTGTCGTAATAATAATACGACTCAACACTTTATATATATATATGTTATATCAACAAAGTAATAAAAAAAATAAAAAAAAGATCTTCTAAATGTATGACATTTCTGGACTATGGTCCTTCAAGCTTATATTGAACATATATTCACAGATTAGAATTGTGTGGTAGTCACAATGTCATTTCAACTACAAACTAACAATTGTGTAGTTTATAGTTTGATTAAAAAGTGAGACTATCCCAGGTTTAACATGCTGCAGTGAAAGTAAAGTGCCATTTCCATGGGTTTATTGTATGTTTCATGCATTTGTGCCTGCAGTTTATCTTACATACGATCACTTACTATACAACATAATCTACCATGAGTAACTTACCTCCTGGCAATATAACTCTGATAGAAGACTCGCAGCTTCAAACTTGACATCTTCAAATTGTGGAATCTATAGTGGGTGAGTTAAAGGAATAGAAGTGGAAGCAAAGATGGGAGAGACAGGGGTCTGTCCTGAAAGATGCAGCATTCTGGCAAAGCAGTGCTGCACATCACCACTTATCAGCATCAGATATACTTGATTGTCATAAAGAAAGTAAACAGTCCAAAAGACTTTGACATATATGGAACTGAAAAATTGAGTGGGACATGAAGCTTTTTCAACGAATGTAGTTTTTACAAGTTAAAAAGTACTTCAAATCTTGGTAAACTCCACAAACATTAAAAAGAAAAACAGATTAATAATATCTGATTTACACAACTACGTCGATAGTCAGTCTAGTTTGATCCACTGTGGGTCCACCCATTATTTGAAGATGCTGGGAGCAACTCCCTCTACGCTGCATGATGCAAACTATTTTAAATAAAACATTTCCTTTTTTTATGTTTATGCAGTTTACCAGCTTCCTGCAAGTACTGATAAATTGTAACAAGTACTGTATATAAACAGGTAGAGAATTACTGGGAGTCTAAGCTTCTAAAAGATTTACTTTTGGACCCTACATTTTTCCTAATCACTTGTTGAACTTGTAAACGGTGCCAGACACCACATTTATTTTCAATCTGCATCATAAAGTGGCGAGTGCCTACTATGAACTGTTAAAATAACCCTTAATTACATCACAATATAAAACAGTTGGTTCCAGCAATTTGTAATAAACAATTAGTAGGAATATAGGTCATTTAAACTTCACATATATGGGCCTCTTGGCCAAATGACGTACATACAAGAGTAGGCATAGAGTGAAGAGCAGACCTATGACCTTGGTGGAAGGCTCTCTAGCTGATGCTCCAAATCTGGCTAAAGTATGCAGACCAACAAATAGTAGGAAACAGAGATGCTATGCAAAAGGATTCCTACAAATTTTTTATTACAAAATTACAGGAACCAACTGTTTTATACTGTGATTTTAACAGTTCATAGTAGGCATTCACCACTTTATGACCCACATTTAGTCAACCCCCCCAGTATAATGTAGCTGACGGGATCAAGCTCTGGCTGTTAGAAATATGCCAATATGAATAGTGGCTCTTTTACAAATTGGTTGTATGTAGATCAAGCCAAAAGTGAAAAAGGATACTTGTTGTGAGATTAACCACTGAAAAACAAAATAAAAAAATATTAATTATACAGAACACAAATGATGCCAAATATAACTAAATATGCTAAAAAAAAAAAAATTCTACTGAACTTTTCCACTATGATTTATTTTACATTTGCTACATTCAATGTATAATTATTAAAAATATCAGACATTACATTTTGAATATAGATTATCTGGATTCCCTCCTATAAAGAACGATGAGGGCGACACACACACTCTATCCATGTTTTACTCTGTTTATATTCACCAATTACATAGGTAGTGCTTGGAATCCAACTTCATTTTATTTATCATTTTAGGAATCTTATTCTTCACAAACGTGGGATGTTCAGACTGCACTCAAGTCAGAGGCTCAGACTGACTGCTAAATATTGCAAACTGTTAGTTTATACTGTGAGACGTGTATTTTTTGTTTTTAATTAACATCCAATTGATAAAGTACTTATTACCTACTAGCGAATTGCCCGTCAAAAAACTACGGCAATAGAATTGTAAGTCAAGGAATGGTGTTTGGCACACAAATGGAGTTGGTTTTTTTGCGCTGATTGCGAGCCTCGTGAGCACCTTTGGTGCTCATTGTGTGGCTGGCAATGAGCGCCTTTGTCGTTTATTGCGATTGTGTGTTGTGGTGTTTTTTAAAGTTTTGTATATATATATGTATGTTTTAATGATAATTAATTACTAAATAAATGAAATCATTAATTAATATACTTTACGTATTTGTAATATATGCAGCAAGCAATCTGCTGAAGAGCTAACAATCTGTTTTGATGCTGCATCCAAAGTAGATTTGCAGTGTTGTTGAGCCGAGGTGTAAGTGTCAGCAATGTGTGTAGTGTGCAGTGTAAATAGGCTGCGTGCGCGAGGCGAAACAGTTTGTTTAGCTGTGTACTTCCGCATTCTATAAGTTAGTGTTGTATAATGGTGGAGATTGTGTATGTGGTACGCGGGTGTGGATGATTTAGCGTCCTTGCTAATAGTGTATGGTGTAGCCCTTACTGCTTTTTGTAAAAGTTGTATGTGCTTGGTGGTGTTTTGCGGCTTTAGGGGTCGTGTAGCCTTGTTTTCGTTTTTTTTCGGCTGCCATTTTTTCCCCCTCGCTTAGGGGATTTTCGAGTGTCTAAACTGTGAAAATTGTAGTTAAATTGACGTGTAAGATGAATTGCAGACGTCCTGTGGGTCCCCCCTTGCAGTGTGTGATGTTTTTATTTTATTTTTGTGTGTATTTTGTGTTGTTTTCGTGTTTTTCCGTGTGCCTGGTTCGACCGTTAAATTCGTATTTTTTGCGGCTCGTATTTTGTTTTATGCAAGTGGCGGTTTCCTTTTGTAAGTGTTACGGGCCAAACATTTTTTAGGGGCACTCTCAAAGGGAGTGCTCTTAATCTCAGCTCGTTAACTGTATAAAAGTCACCTGTCCACAGACGCAATCAATCAGATTCCAAACTGTCCACCATGGCCAAGACCAAAGAGCTGTCCAAGGATGTCAGGAACAAGATTGTAGACCTACACAAGGCTGGAATGGGCTACAAGACCATCGCCAAGCAGCTGGGTGAGAAGGTAACAACAGTTGGTGCGATTATTCGCAAATAGAAGAAACACAAAATAACTGTCGGTCTCCCTCGATCTGATGCTCCATTTAAGATCTCACCTCGTGGAGTTTCAATGATCATGAGAATGGTGAGGAATCAACCCAGAATAACATGGGAAGATCTTGTTAATGATCTCAAGGTAGCTGGGACCATAATCACCAAGAAAACACTTGGTAACACACTACACCGGGAAGGACTGAAATCCTGCAGGGCCCGCAAGGTCCCCCCGCTCAAGAGAGCACATGTACATGCCCGTCTGAGGTTTGCCAATGACCGTCTGAATGATTCAGAGGAGAACTGGGTGAAAGTGTTGTGGTCAGATGAGACCAAAATCGAGCTCTTTGGCATCAACTCAACTTGCTGTGTTTGGAGGAGGAGGAATGCTGCCTATAACCCAAAGAACACCATCCCCACCGTCAGACATGGAGGTGGAAACATTATGCTTTGGAGGTGTTTTTCTGCTAAAAACAACTGCACCGCATCAAAGCGAAGATGGCGAGAAGCTCCTTCCCTCAGCCAGGGAATTGAAAATGGGTTGTGGATGGGTATTCCAGCATGACAATGACCCAAAATACACAGCCAATGAGTTGCTCAAGAAGAAGCACATTAAGGTCCTGGAGTCGCCTAGCCAGTCTCCAGACCTTAATCCCATAAAAAAAAATCTGTGGAGGGAGCTGAAGGCTCGTGTTCCCAAACATCAGCCTAAAAACCTTAATGTCTTGGAGAGGATCTGCAAGGAGGAATGGGACAAAATCCATCCTGAGATGTGTGCAAACCTGATGGCCAACTAGAAGAAACGTCTGACCTCTGTGATTGGCAACAAGGGTTTCCCACCAAGTAATAAGAGGAAGGGGTAAAATACTTATTTCCCTCATTGACCTGCAAATCAATTTATAACTTTTTTGACATGTGTTTTTTTTTTTGTTATTCTGTCTCGCACTACTATTAAAATTATAGACTAATCATTACGTTGTCAGTGGACAAACGCTCAAAATCAGCAGGGGATCAAATACCTTTTTCCCTCACTGTACATTGAAACATTTTTTAAATTAGAGAGAATATTGTTTTGATCCTTTCAAAACTGATGCTGAATCCATCTTTGCACACAGTGAAAATAAGCAGTGTCTGACTTGATTGACTCCAATCGCATGATAAAATATGAAAATAATGAAATATGACAACCGAGAGTACCCCACAATAAGATATCCAACATAATCAATGAAAAAGCTCTTTTTATCCATTTTCTCGGATCTTATTTAAATTCTTACACATACAAAAATCTGAGGCATTAGCTAGAGATAACTTACTACACTTTCCCACTGAAAGATTAAGAAATGGCAAGGAGTATAAATGTGATTTATATATACAGTAGACACCCATGGGATCGGTAGATGCCGGATAAATGTAGTTTCTGGTTGTTTGAGAGTTACTAATAAAAGAGGCCTAGATTAGCTGCACATAGGTTGCTCTGCTAAGTATATTTGTCAGTGAGGGCTGTTCTAGCAGCAGCAGCTTTCACTCCTCACTTACACAGGTACGTTCAGCTGGAGGATGCGGCGCTGACCCTGGGAATGTAACGCTAACACTGCCCTGGCCCAGTCACTCATGCCTGTCTGCTTCCAGGTAACATTGAATAGAGAGACGTACAGTGGATAAAATCTAGGTGCCTGTAAGCATTTTGTGGCATGAAACCTGGCTCCTGGCATTTGTGGAGACCCGGAATTATTATTTTTTATTTAAAAGTACATTATTCCATTTTTTTTCTGGTTAACTGAGAGTCTACTGTATATGTAAAATGTCCAATTTCATTAAGAAGAATACAGCGTGAATTGACAAAATTATATACAGTTTGGAAGATCACCATGCTAGTGAAGAGCGAGGGGGCAATTATTCTAGGTGATACATTGTGGAACAAAAAGAAAGTTAGGAGCTAATTGTAGTAATATAAGTATTAGTAGTAGTAGTAGTAGTAGTAGTAGTAGCAGCACCACCCTAGTGTCCTTGATTTTTGTGCCCTGTAATTTTTTAATAAAAGCATTTTTTAAGGCTGTTCTGAATACACTTACATAATTTTGAGCGATAAATAATTATTGCCACAATTGATGTATAATACCTGAAACAATAACTACTATAATACAGAAAAGTAAAATAACAACCATATAAGGCGATGGATTACATTACAGAACTGTAACTTTTATGATTATGCTATCTTTAAGTTGCTACAAATGTGTAGGTTTCCAGGTTACACAGAGGTAATTGGCTCAAGTATAAAATGATCACAAACAGCACATTTGTTGTGTAAAAGTCTCTAAGTGCAAAAGCAGGTCATCTGCCAAAAGCATCACACTGATGATCAGTAATATCTACATGTTGTGGGGGTGCTGGAGCTTTACAAATAAAGTCACCAAAAGGCTCAGGCTACTGTAATAGAGTATAATGCAGATGCAGTAAGCTCCTTTTTTGCAACTATATTTATTTTCTTTAATATGAGCAATGGCCTCCATGGCTCCTAAAAAATGTAGCAGATCTCTATGTTATATAATGTCATTTATATACTGGGCTTTATTCACTAAAGTGGGAGATTGTGATTTACTGAAGATTCATATGAAATCCCTGAAGTTGGAGAGCACCAGAGGTGTGTTATTATAGAGCTGTGAGTATTACACGCCTCTCATCTCCACTGCTCACTCACCTTTCCTCTCCCCTCTAGGTCTCGCTTAATTCTCTCTCTATCCCCAGTCTCCCTCTGTTCTCCCTCAATCTTTTCTTCCACCCCCGCCGTATTTGACTCCCTCTCCCCATCCCCTTGTGCCCCCCTCTGTCTCCTTGTTTTCTCCCCTTGTGCCCCCCTCTGTCTCCTTGTTTTCTCCCCTTGGGTCCCACTCTGTCTCCTTGTTTTCTCCCCTTGGGTCCCACTCTGTCTCCTTGTTTTCTCCCCTTGGGTCCCCCTCTGTCTCCTTGTTCTCTCCCCTTGGGTCCCCCTCTGTCTCCTTGTTCTCTCCCCTTGGGTCCCCCTCTGTCTCCTTGTTCTCTCCCCTTGGGTCCCCCTCTGTCTCCTTGTTCTCTCCCCTTGGGTCCCCCTCTGTCTCCTTGTTCTCTCCCCTTGGGTCCCCCTCTGTCTCCTTGTTCTCTCCCCTTGGGTCCCCCTCTGTCTCCTTGTTCTCTCCCCTTGGGTCCCCCTCTGTCTCCTTGTTTTCTCCCCTTGGGTCCTCCTCTGTCTCCTTGTTTTCTCCCCTTGGGTCCTCCTCTGTCTCCTTGTTTTCCCCTCTGTCTCCTTGTTTTCTCCCCTTGGGTCCCCCTCTGTCTCCTTGTTTTCTCCCCTTGGGTCCCCCTCTGTCTCCTTGTTTTCTCCCCTTGGGTCCCCCTCTGTCTCCTTGTTTTCTCCCCTTGGGTCCCCCTCTGTCTCCTTGTTTTCTCCCCTTGGGTCCTCCTCTGTCTCCTTGTTTTCTCCCCTTGGGTCCCCCTCTGTCTCCTTGTTTTCTCCCCTTGGGTCCCCCTCTGTCTCCTTGTTTTCTCCCCTTGGGTCCCCCTCTGTCTCCTTGTTTTCTCCCCTTGGGTCCCCCTCTGTCTCCTTGTTCTCTCCCCTTGGGTCCCCCTCTGTCTCCTTGTTCTCTCCCCTTGGGTCCCCCTCTGTCTCCTTGTTCTCTCCCCTTGGGCCCCCCTCTGTCTCCTTGTTCTCTCCCATTGGGCCCCCCTCTGTCTCCTTGTTCTCTCCCCTTGGGCCCCCCTCTGTCTCATTGTTCTCTCCGCTTGGGCCCCCGACTCTGTCTCCTTGTTCTCTCCCCCCCATGCCCTCTCTGTCTCCTTGTTCTCTCCCCCCATGCCCCCTCTGTCTCCTTGTTCTCTCCCCCCATGCCCCCTCTGTCTCCTTGTTCTCTCCCCCCATGCCCCCTCTGTCTCCTTGTTCTCTCCCCCCATGCCCCCTCTTTCTCCTTGTTCTCTCCCCCAGCCTCCTCACCGCCTTCTCGAGGTGCTGCCTGGCCAGCTCGCTGTTCTTGGTGTGGTGATACAGCACTGATCCAAGCTGCAGGTGTGTCCGTGCCTCGATGCGCTGCGGCGGCTTGAACTGGAACACGGCCTGGAGACAGTGCACACACAGGCGGATCTTGGGCGGGCTGGACGTGCGGAAATGCTCTGCAAATCCCAGGAGAGCCAGGTACCAAGACTCCGAGGCCTCGGCCTGCGGGGCTACTACCGCCGCCATCACTGCCACCAACAACAAGGCCCCGGCTCCTGATCCCGCCGCAAAGCTCGTGAGAACGCACCCGGGGCATGCTGGGAATGCGAGTCCTTCTGTAATAACACAGAGCAGGAAGGAAGCTATAGAGTGAATCATATACACAGTACATAGGGTTATTATATGTTATATGTGACACACACATAGTATAGACGTGCCAGGCCCAGCAGGCCATCACAATGACTATATCTAATCATTATACATGCACCTCTCTAAAGGCATATCTATGAGTGCATCTGATAAAGGAGAATCAGTAGTGTTTGAAAAAAATGTTTTTGCATGAAAAATTATCAAAAATAGACTTTATTAAACCTACCCTAAAGTTTGCTAAATCTCTTAACTTTGCAAGCTGATGATTTTCAGAGTTAACACCCCTAGATATCCCTGCTAAAATTAGCATACAATTCATAATTTGTTTTGGCCAATCACAGGCAGCTAATACAGTGTATCAGTCTGTTATAGCAGTTTGCGCAACAAGGCATCATGGGATATGTAGTCCCCTGCACAGGGAAACAAGGAAGAGCTCAGACACTGATCTGTAGAGCTATGGAATGTGCTGCTGCTGGCTTGAAGGTTAGTAAAAAATTACAATCGTACCCAAAATGCAGTGTTTATATTGGTAGGTACATTGTGTCTATGTAAGCAGCTCTGGGGTGTGGAAAACAAGTATTATTCTTAAATAAAATAAATATGTTTATGAATAGAATGGATCAATGTAATGTGTGTGTCTGACAGTATGTATTAGACTAGATAAAGTGAAAAACAGGTAAACTTCCATATACAATGTACACCTCCTTTATCAGAGGATCCCCTGTCCCTCTTACCCTACACAATGTCCCACATTTAAATTCTTACCCTGTATTATATCTCCAGCCCACTCTACAATCTTGTTGAGGGAACCAATGTTTTTTGCATTGTTCAGTTGTTTTCAACTCTCCCTGACCTCATGGACCGTAACACACCAGTAACATCTTTATGGTCATGCTGATCTACTTGGGTTTCAAGATAGAGATACTGGAGTGGGTTGCCAGTTCCTTCTCCAGTGAGCCACAGCATCCTAGATGGTCTCCCATCCAAGTACTGACCTGGCCCAACCCTGCACGGCTTCAGGCAGTGTGGCCTCTTGGTTCCCTGACTGGAATCGAACCTATCGGTGAAAGCACCAAATCCTAACTACTGGACCACCAGAACATCCTATACCAATGTAGTCCTACACAGATAATGGGCAACATGTTTTCATAAAGAAAAATCAAGCCTACAGCCTTTAAGTCATAACCTATTAGATTGGTAACATGCTGCAGTAGGAGCTTCCACTTTAGTTTCTGTTTTTTTTTTGCTTTCTAAAATATATTGTTTAGTTCTTCAAAAGAGAATATTAATATTGTCTTTGCTGTCTAAACTGTCTAAACTGACAATAAATGCAGACAAATGTGGAAAAAACAACTGGCATGAGAGGGATTGAGAGCACTACAAGTCCCAGCGTGCACCGCGCCAGCCCAGGCTCCCCCTTGTTATGTGGGGGGTGGGGCCTGTACAGAGAGGAAAATCAAGATGGAGAGCTGGAAGGCAGCAGGTAATGGTGCTGGGGGAGCAGGGCGATCGGCTGGTTACATCTGGGATATTACATGGGGAGCTCTTAGGTGATATAGGAGCAGGGTCTCTGTATATGATATGTGGTTATTATTGTATAGGGGTGTCTGTGTATATTGGAGTGTGTGTGTATATACAGTATAAGGCTGCAGAAGGTCTTACAAACGGCTTGTCCTTTGAAACTCCCACATATATTTCTTATAGTATAGTAATACTGCCTCCAAATTCACTGGCTCCTGTTATTTTATCTATCTATACACATATATACAGTAGTGTGAGACTGAGCTTTCTAGGGAATGCTACTATATATAGGAGGTAGATGCTCCTATATATATATATATATATATATATATATATATATATATATATATATATATATATATATATATATATTGCATATTTTTATTAAAAAATAAGATTATAGTACACAGTGCTTGTGTGTGTTTGTATAATATATATATATATATCACATATATAGTTGTGAGCGTACGAGTTGTTGCTAACGCTGCGGGCTCGCGTAGCGAGCCCGCGGCCCTCGCGTAGCGAGGGCCGCGGCTCGCGCAGCGAGCCGAGGCCCTCGCAAAGCGAGGGCACTGCCCGAGGGTCTCAGTTGCTGCAAGGAGCGCCGAAGGCGCTCCTTGCCAGCAACTGAGACCCTCGGGCAGTGCCCTCGCGAAGCGAGGGCACTGCCCGAGGGTCTCAGTTGCTGGCATGGAGCGCCGAAGGCGCTCCATGCCAGCAACTGAGGACCCTCGCAAAGCGAGGGCCTCAGTTGCTGGCATGGAGCGCCGTAGGCGCTCCATGCCAGCAACTGAGGACCCTCGCAAAGCGAGGGCCTCAGTTGCTGGCATGGAGCGCCGTAGGCGCTCCATGCCAGCACCTGAGGACCTCGCAAAGCGAGGGCCGCAGTTGCTGGCATGGAGCGCCGAAGGCGCTCCTTGCCAGCAACTGCGACCCTCGCAAACTTCACCTCGCAACCCAAACAGTACGACACACACATTACGACACTCGCAAACAACATACGACACACGTTCACACACATTACGGACTCGCAACACTCGGACGCAACTCGCGAACATTAGAAAATGTCAAACACAATACATACACACACCACATACATAAAAAACTTACCTACACCAAGAGGGAGCACCCAGCACCTCAAAAATACAACTTACACCTCGATTTTACTTCAAATAAAACAGTTTAGACACTAAAAAAAAAAGGAAGCGAGAGAAAAAATGGCCGCCGAACAAAACGAAAACGAGGCTACAGCACTCTAAACTCGCAAAACACCACAAGAAACTCGCAAAACACCACAAAACACCTACGGATATTCCGATACAAACGTATAACACACATTACTCGCCATTTCTCGCCAATGCGGAAGTACACGACTACGCTAACGGTTTGGTCTCGCGCACGCACAGTGTTACACTGCACACATTCAGCACGCTTACACAGCAGATCCACACCACTAATGCTGCAGCAACATCAAAACACATTCACAGCTCTTCCACACAATGCTTTAAAATAGGTAAAGTATATTCATTTATTAATGTATTATATATGTGATTATTACACACTAAACAGCATTAGCTACCTTACAATTTCATTGCCGTCATTTTTTGACGGGCAATTCGCTAGTATATATATATTATACAGCTTTAACATGGATCCTTGTAAGCATATGCCTACAGCTTTAAGCAAAACCCAGGATGGGTTTTGCAGGATGGATTACTGCCTCTCATCAGTATGGGGGCCGGTTCCCACACAATCTACTACACAAGCTAGGAACCAGCCCCACACTGATGAGAGGCAGTAACCTCAAAACAGTGCTGTCTGTGGGTAGGTTTCCAGGCTCATGCATAATCCATCCTGGGCTTTGCTTAAAGCTGTATAATACAGCAGGCATATGTCTAAAAGGTGCCATGTTTTAAATGGTATTTGGATTTAAGAGCAAAGCCTTTGTGAGCACATTTGCATGTCTCTGCCCAGGTTCCCAGAGTGCAGTGCAATAACTGTATTTCTGGGAATTCTGAGTAGGAAATAAGATTTTTTAAGTCTATTTTTAGGCATTCAAATGTACTACTGTAGAGGGCTTCTATTATGCTTTTGCCCACCATAAGCTGAATGATGTTGTGTATGTATGTGTTTATATCACATATATAGTTCTCAGCAGCGTGACCTTGCCAAAATCCGTTGGTAACGCAACAATAAAACTGCGGCCAGGCAAGGAGCGCTGGTGGAGATTAGCGCCGTAGGCACTCATCCCTACGACCCTGTACGACTTAGGCAGGAAGCACCAAAGGCGCTCACTGCGCTGGTGGAGATGAGTGCCACAGGCGCTCATCCCTACAAACCCGCACGACTTGCGCATCATACCTACAACCCGCAGAACTACACATCAACACAAAACTCAAATACACAATTCACAGTGCCAGACCCGTAGCACTTTGAAAAAATCGCCTATAAAAAATTACGTCCCGTAACGCTTACAAAAAGATACCACCACTTATAAAAAAAAAAAAAAAAATGCGAGCCGCAAAAAATACAAACTTAACGGCCGCACCACGCCCAGCGAGATACACACAAAATACAAACTGAAATAAAATAAAAAATACACACACAGCAAGGGGGAATGAGGTTATATGCCAATTTAAAGACCTTCACCACTCGAAAATCCCCTAAGCAAGAGAAAAAATGGCCGCCGGAAAAAAACAAAAATGAGGCTACACGACTCCTAAGCACGCTAAACACCGACAAGCACATAGACCTTTTACACAGACCCGTACAAGCTACTAAATACACTATTAGGAAGCACGCTTAATGCTCCACACCCGCCTAACACATATACAATCGCTGCCATTTTACAAGACTAACTGCAAACTAATAACATTACCATAACAAAATGCGGAACTACACAGCTAAACAAACGGTTTCCCCTCGCGCACGCAGCCTATTTACACTACACATTGCTGACACTTACACCTCTGCTCAACAACACTGCAAATCTACATTGTATGCTGCAGGAACATCAAAACAGAATGTCAGCTCTTCAGCACATTGCTTAATGCATATATTAATTACAAAGAGGTAAAGTATTCATTTATAATTTTACAAATTAATTAAATAACATTACAAAATACATAGTCAGAGAAAAAAACAGAATCATAATAAACGCTATAGGCGCTCAGCGCGCGCTTCACAATGAGCGCCAACGGTGTTTACAGAACCACAACTACACCAGGGGAGAGGCTCACAATGCGCACCAAAAGGTCATCAGCGCAAACATTGCAATGAGCGCCAAAGGAGCTCTGATAACCAAAAATACACCAACCAACAGGCTCGCAAAGAGCGCCGAAGGTACGCACACAACCAAAATACTTCCTTTGTGTACCAAACAGCATTCCTTTTGTTTCATAAGATTTTATGTCCCCAACAACAGTTGAGGTTGAACAGACAAAGCAAATAACACGCAGGCCATCATCAATCCATCCAACATTTAGCTGATTTATACTTAATCCTTTGCTTCTTTTATACCTGTTTAGCGAGACTTCCCTTTTCCATTTTCTCTGCAACTATTCCAATAAAGCATACAAAGTTTTGTTCTTTCCCCATATTTTTAATTCAATTATCACTTATATATATATATATATTTTGTTATAAGCAAAAGTCTTTAACATATTCTTATTCATCTTGATAATGTTTCTTTCAAAATGCTATCCTTACTATATAGGAATTTAACTTGCGTACAACAATCCCGCCACCCCCCCAGCCAAACAGTAATCCCTACTCCCTGTTAACATACAAAAAAAAAACAACATATAAATATAACCTTAACTTGTACCTTACTCCTTCCCTTGAACTTCTGCTGTGCCGCTCGAGATGTCTGAAAAGTTTCCAATAGGATCTGAGCATGGAATCCACTCTTTAACCTGGGCCTGTCATATCAAGCATCCTAGCTTCACATCCTAGCGCTCCACAACAAAAGATTCCCTTCTCTTTAGGCAATTGAAATAGACTGCTCTGTTTCAACCCACTTTCACAAACCTTGAGAAACTCTGGGATTGTGTTTTCTAGTGTATGTGTCATTCTTTCGTAAATGAAAATAACATTTATTCTATTAATAATCTCTTGATACTCTAATTTAGTTGTTTTCCAGCTTTTGACCAGCAAGCATAACCAATAGTAACCATTTATTATAATGTTTATCTAACCTAGGGTCCGGTATTCCTAAAAAGCAAAGTTCCATTGATGGATGCAAGACAATTTCTACTCCTCCTGAAGCTAAATCGGTTAAATATTGCCACATCTTCTGGGCAATCCCACCAGATATGTCAAAAAGTTCCCTTTTCTTTACAATTTCTAAAAGCACTCTGAGGTAGATAAAGGATTTAATTTATTCAATCTATCGGTGTAAAATATGTTCTATGCAGTATTTTTGTAGCCATTTCCACATAACTAAAGTAAATCATGCCACTCGAGAGTCTCAAATGAATTTTTCCCCATTTTTGCATATCCCAAGAAACTCCTAGGTCCTGTTTCCATTGTTTCACATATCTTGGTTTCTGAGTCTTAGTTGATAAATTTGAATAGATCTCACCTAGAATTCCCCTACTTAGTGGGGCTTTCTCACAAATTATGGAGAACCAAGTGGATTTTGGGGGCCCCCTATTTCCAAATCATAGTAATAATGCTATGGCATATCTTTATATAATTAAAATATTCGGTAGCATGACATTGGCGCGCTCACCAACTGCGCACTGACGCATGTGCGTGCCGACGGCAGCAGCCTGACCTTTGCACGCCACCCTGCATCCCAGCTACCCTCAGATGCCAGCTTTGCCTCTATGCTCCATCGGGCTGCCCTTGGAAAGGGGAGTCAGGTACAAGTTACAGAGGACGTCCTCTCCAAGAGTGATCCTTACATTAGTGTAATCCTTACATGGATAGGTTTGCGTCCCACTCAGTAAGAGTGATGGGATGCGGGGTGGCTCGCAGTTGTCGGGCGCACTGGGGACGGGTTGCTAAAATATTAGTTTTCCGGTAATATAAATTTGGGTTTAAACTGATCTGTTGTCCACATTCAATCGTCAGTCATCCATATTTTGAGTTTATCCAAGTTATGAGCTTGCCACCAAATTTTAGATGTCTCTCCCATACTGTCCAGTATTTGCCAAAAGTAGGGGTTAAGGGAGAAACATCATGTTTTAATTGAAACCTGGAGTTCGTCACCCTTCACACATTTAATTCTAGTTTTATCATGGGGTTATCAAAACTGCTTTGGAATACAGGAGGGAGGGGGGGGGGATAGGAGTCTAAATAATATTATCCCATCTAAAAGGTTGCATCTGAAGGATCTTTGATGAATACCCATAAAGGTTGGTGTTCCACTGAGTGAGCTTGTGGGAGAAAAGAAATTTGGGCAGCTTTAAAATATTGCTTTAGGTTAGGGCATGCCAATCCTCCTTCTTTTTTACTTCTGAACATAATATTTTGATTCATCTTCGAGTATTTAGATTCATTTGGCAAAACAAATGCCCATTTTTTAAATTTCTTTAATTCGCCGTAATTTATACCAATGGGCAAGGTTCTAAAAAAATAAAAATTCTGTCAAGACTGTTCAATTTGAAAGCACTAATACGCCCTGTCCAGGACAGATGATATTTATTCCATTTCTAAATATCTGCATTCAGTTTTCTAAAAAGGGGAATATAATTAGCCTTATAAAGATTTAAAACCTCTGGAGTCATATTTATCCCCAGATATTTCAAATGTCCCTCAGGCCATGAAAAAGTATATTTTTTGTTCAACAAGTCAAGTTCTGTCTGAAATGGAGCTAGACGGGTTAATAAAAGTGCATAAAATGTCGTCCGCAAACAGACAACATTTGAAATGGTATAAAACAACTCTAACTTCTTGGATCGCTGGGCTCGACCTTATTACCTGGGCTAGGGGTTCAATGGCCAAGGCGAACATGCTGGTCCTTTAATGACACACCTGACCATCGCCCACAGGATTAATAATTTACGCAATATTACAACAAGAAGGGATATTCATTGCAATCCGAGAGCAGTTGGTGGTCCGATCCTGTTATGGTTTGTGCACCAGTCCACCGCTGCAGTGTGGTGACCAACCGCTAGATGGCGCTGCCGATATTCTAGTGCCTTATCATAGGTCAAGGCTTAGGTAAACGGTTAGGGTTAGTTTAAGGGTTAAGCTTAGAACTTCTCTCACATATCGGCAGCGGTGCAAAATATCGGCAGCGCCATCTAGCGGTTGGTCACCACACTGCAGCGGTGGACCTGTGCAGTAACTATAACAGGATAGATCCCAGTCGGTTAGTTGTATGCCCTCAAAGATCTAGTCTAAAATATATAAAATAAAATGGTCATCACAGTGTCATAGCCAAGCCTATATACACTGCATAGTCTGTTTAATTATTATTATTTTTTTTTTTTGGCCAGATGTTAAAAGGAATATTCACACACTAGGTTATTTCAGGTTGCCATGGTAACTGCTGATGTATAAAAGCTAGATTTAGAGTAAAAACATTCTGCAACATGCTACTTGAAAGAGGTCACTGACTGGCTCATTTGAAACACTTACTTCACAGTCTGGGTATTCATGCACGAGCTACAGAGGGCAGACCCAAACATTTTAGGTTAATACAGTAAAGTACATAGGTATATTTATATTCCTAGTGAAATCCAGAAACTTTCTATGTCCCTTTAAATCTTAAACCATATATCCTTCAAAACATAATTGCTAGAGGGTGTTCATACAAGTCAGTGTAGTGGTCATTTATTCAAATCGTAAAACAAAATGTATATTTTATTAGACCCGTAGCTCCAGCTCGCAATAAAGTCTGATCTGCAACTGAAACAAGTATCAAGTTTCTGTCCACAATATTATGAGTAGTAAATAGGACTTGCAAGGGTTTTTTTGCAATCACTTATTAGAGCTGTAACAGCAACTAAAAACACAATACTGTACTTTAAAAGCATGGGAAGGACTGGAAAGACATTAGCATTAATTACGCAACAGTCTCCAAGGAACAAATATGCAATTAAATATGTTATGTTTAAATGTTATTTGAGTAATATCGATCCCGGGACTCAAGGGGTTAATACATATCATGAAACCCACATGGACTAGAACATATGATCAGTTGAGTTCAGCCTTGCAGTGGGAGTTTGTGAGCTGGAGTCAATAGAATACATCTAAACATTTACTGAAAAATAAACACCTGCAGCCAAAATTACGGGTTGGAGGCGTTTGCGAGCAGCTAACAGAATAGGGCACGTTACTAATAAGTGATAATAATAATTCCCTAAAATGTATTTTGGCATACTGTACTTATATGAAATATCCCAAATGGAAATGATATACAGATTTGGCCTCCCATAAATATTGCACTGGAAGCTTATCTTTCACTGAAAGTAATTCATCATGGATAGACAAAATACTAAAAGATCAGGAGCCAGAAATAATATTTTGGTATTAGAAACAGAGTTTATTCCTAGATATATTATGGGATTCATTTTCTTAAAGATCCAGTGTAAGCGCTTTTCACATTAAACCTATTTTTAGTTTACTATTAATTAACGTTAAAAATACATATACCAATAGCAGTAAAACAAATCTTAAGCCAGAAAATATAATTTAATAACGCAGTTTACCTGATTAATGGGTGCTCCTCTACCCCTTTCCAATTCTCATTGGGCCTCATTCAATTGCGATTTGGCCAATTGAATAGGGCTCTAAATAAGTACATAGCATATATTTTTTAAAGAAGTTTTTAGTTAGTGAAAACCTTGCTTTTGGATAGATGCTTACTAACTAAAAACTTCTTTAAAAAATATATGTTATGTGCTTATTTAGAGCCCTATTCAATTGGCTGAATCGCATTTGAATGAGGCCCATTGTGCGTAGCAGTACTAAAAGTAAGTGTTACATTTCAATTGAAATAACATTGATTAGGTTTTCTTGGTAAGGCTTGAACAATGTTATCACAGTTGAAATATTTTACTTTCTTTCAATAGTGATTTAGGACAATAAGAGCAGTGGGAGGGGTACAGCAGCAGCCATTAATGATGTAAATGGTGTTTTTTTACATTTTCAATTCTGGAGTAGTGATGAAAAATACATGTTGGAAGCTTCTGTATATAAAGTGTTCAAAAATGATGATTTCTGTTCTAAATCATATTTCATGCTTCTAGCTGACTCCTCAGCTATTCCTGTTTGTTTGTCCTTTCTCCTATAACAACCTCCACTCTTATGGGAAGGCTTGCCACTAGATTTTATAACATGGCTGCAGGAGCTCACTCCCATTCAGCGCTACCTACAGCGCTACGGAATATGTTCGGCGCAATACAAATAAAAGATAATAAAATAATAAATAATAATTCAGCCACAAGAGCATTAATGAGGTTGGGTACTGATGTATGGTGGCAAGGACACATCCTCAGTAAGCCATGCCTTTATGGACCACAGGGGTGTTGTCATGCTGAAACAGGAAAAGGTCTTCCGGAAAGTGCTGCCACAAAGTTGGAGGCATACACTTCACTAGAATACCATTGTATGCTGTCACATTAAGATTTCCCTTCACTGGAATGAAGGGGCTTGGACCAAACCATGACCCCCCAGCTGATTATTCCACCTCTGTGCATTCAGACAGGTAGAGTTCTCATTGCATCCACCAAACCCAACACTGGCAGATAGTGTAGCGCACATAATCACTCCAGGGAACTCAGGGATGTAGTTTGATGAACTGACGTTTGGGAAAGGTGGCATCGTATGACAGCGCCATATAGTCACTGAGCTCTTCAGTACACCCCATTTCATTGTCAATGTTTGGTTATGGACTTTGCATGGCTGCATGCTTGATTGTATGCACCTTTTAGCAATAGGTATGGCTGAAATAGCTCACTTAAGTCCACTAAAGGGGATTAATAGTCTACTAAAGGGGATGTCCACATACTTTTGCCATTATAATGTAACAATATTAGAAAGGTACAGATTTACCATATACATACATGGAGCATTGCTAATATACAGTATAATAGCAAAGTAGTCTAATTAGTCTTGCTTTCAAGTCCAGGGCTTACTGACAACAAGGGGCTAATATCCATGGACGAATAGCTAAAAAAAAATCTCTGGTGCATGTAATATTAACAACAAAGATAATAGGTTAGTTCTATGGCCATGTTAAGCCACTCTGAGAGCAACCTCTTTTAGCTCACTTGTGCCCTTCACAGGGAGAAATATTCTGTAGTATATCAGTCTGGTCCCACTCAGAAGAGTGACCCAGCCCCGAAATACCAGGCAATTCTACCCTGAACTGGAGAAACAGCAAACCCCAGACGTACGTTTTGTCCTCGTCAGTGAGGTGTAGCTATACTCTCTAAGGCACAGTGAGCAAGGGGTCCACGTCTGGAGCCCCTTATTTTTGTTGTATGTAATATTATCAAGACGGAGCAATTGTTTTAGTGTGTGAGATTCCCCTCTCCAGCTGCTCATCATGGAGAATAAATGTTAATCTTTTGCCACCAGTGTGATCTTAACTGCAGAAAAGTTGTTTTGTTTCAATGGAAAAGTAATGGAAAATTGGTGCTGTTGTGTATAAAGTTGTACAGTATGATACCTACTAACAGCTCCCTCTTTTTTCATTCCAGGGATAGGAGGGAGGCGGTTTGCTTCTGCCCCTCCAAAACCAGTAAAAACCAATGTGTACGTACTTCAACAAGAGGAGATGATTGCAAAAAAGAAACAGGAGATTGAGGCCAAACTAGCCAGGCAGAAACAGCAGAATATCCCACCCCCACCAATTAGGTGAGTCTGGATCGTCACATTCCTGAAGATTTATTTATTTTACCTTCTGTAGAAAGTATATTGTGTTGCTTTAAGCAGCAGTTAAATTTGTATCTAAAACATGTTTCTGTTGGCTTTGTATCTCTCTAAGATCCAAAGGATTTTATTTTGGAGGGAAATCAATTTTTTGTTATATCACATCCTGAGAGCTTGATTGGGGGGGGGGGGGGTGCTGGCAGTGAAGGGAGGGGACAGAATCCAGTGCCATTGGTTGATACCTGGATAAGATTGACATTGACACCACAACCTTTCCTCTTTACTGGCCTAGAAGAAAGATGTTGCATAAGTGGATGCCACCACATCTGTAAGCACGCCTCTCACACACACAATTTCCACCAATATATCAAGGATTCCTTCAAGGTCCTGCATCGGCATCAAAACACAATCTCTAATTAAAAGCAAACTTTGATTTTTGTTACTCAATTGTGTCCTTAGCATTTTCAAACATATTTGTATTTCATTTTGCAATAGTTAAATGGAAAGGTGATTATGAATTAAGGCATAGCTGCTATAGGTTTTGATGAAACATGTTGTGTCCCTTTGAAAGTATAAGCTACACAAAGCATAATGAAATTCCCATTGGCTTCTGGAGCAGGGATCACCACCACATTATTTTGTGGACCAGTACAATTTACCTGGCCATGCTTTGTGCACAAGTTGCCTGACAGTCCCCTGGAGGTGAGCAATTGGAGAAACTAGTCATTTTTATAGTTTTATATAATAGATCTTTCATTATGCTCTATACAGTTTATATTTTAATGGGTATGACTTTTTTAGCACTACGCTCTACCATTTAAAGTATTTGGAGCATTGTGATCTTAGTAGGATACTTTGCACCAGAGACAAGCTGATGTTCAGAACACACTTCGTTTTCTCCATCAATGATCTATATGATTACATAAAATATTGTTTATGCAAAAAAACATGTATTGAAGACAAAAATCAAATGGGACATTTAAAACTTCCTTTCTGAACTTTAGTAGATCTGCTTATTTCAACTTCTTATTAATATTGATTTAAAAAAGCATGTTTTGTTTTTTTTTTGTTTTTGTTTTAATCCACATTGCAGCTCCGGCACAGCCTCTTCAACGTCAAACAAATTTGTGAATGATGGCAGTTTCTTGCAGCAGTTTCTAAAGTTACAGAAAGAGAAGTCAAGCAGTGGTGAGTCCAGGTTTTCTCTTGACCCAAGTTATATATATTCAACGTGGCAAAAAGGGATCCTGTTACCCAAACAACAAGTTTAGCTCTTTTTTTTATTTTTTATATAGAAAGCATTAAAACTGGCTAGTAAAGCTGTACTAGTTAATTGATTGAAGGAGGATGTGGGGGATTCCTTTTTTAAATATTAACATATTTATGTTTATTTGCATATTTAAACATAACTTTAGTAACAATTGCTTAAAAGCTCTGGCTTTACTCTCTGAAAAGGTTCATCCACTGTAGCTCATGCATATAATGTTTCTATAGTACTAGATGTACTACCTAGACATATTTTAATGACATTCAGAAGGGCACAGAAAATAAGTTTTTAGATAGAAAGTTGCTTAGGAAAATGCCAGCATACATGACTGCTTAAGTCATTATTTGGAAGCTTCAGTTGAGATGTTGGACACACTATATAATACAGAGAAGGTCTGGAACACAGGCGACAGAGATCCTGATTCAGACCCAGGTCTTTCTATTGACTACCTCTACTTATAGGACATCTCTTTAGTAATGTGATGCTCTTAAGAGTAAAGAGACAGAACATAATAACTTTATTTATTACGTACAGTATAAGTACACAGAATATATGAACAAAATAACTTTAAATGATATACAGTGCCTTGCAAAAGTATTCACCCCCATTTTTCGTGTTTTGTTACATTACAACCTGGAATTAACATTGATTGTTTGAGGATTTGCATCATTTAATTTACAGAACATGCCCACAACTTTGAAGATGTCTTTTTTTTTTCTTTTTTTTTATTGTGAAGCAAACCACAAATAGGACAAAATAACAGAAAAAGTCTGTTATGAACAGAAGGGCTTACTGGACTGTTTGGAGTTCATCAGTTTATTATATGTGTGGTCAGAAAGTACCAACAATTTGCTTAACAGTCATATCTGGGATATACAAAGGGTAAACAATTCTAAAGAATTTATATGGCCCTGCGATCGGCCACGTGTGAAGGCTCTGGCTTTAGTCATGAAGGGGGGAGCTAGTTTTATGGCTCTGTAAGAGGAGAAAAAAATGTGTAATGACAACAAGAAAGCCATGTGGGTGAGGGGGGATAGCAAGCTATTTGCCTAGGAGGATGGGCTAGAACTAGGGGAAAGTCTTTGGTGTTTTGTGAGTTTTTTCTGTGTTTTTTTTTTATCTCTCTGTAACAATAAAGAAGTGATCCTAAGAAAAGGGGTCTGATGGTGCCTGTCTCTTCAGAAATGATGCTGTCATCTGAAGTGTCTGCTGGTGTCGAGATCTGAACAAAAAGTTGTGACCCGTAGAGAGAATTGTGGTGAGCGTAGTACCCCAAATTCAATGTGCATAACTATTCACCCAACTATTCAAATTACTTTGGATAAGTCTCTATGAGCTTGCCACATCTTACCACTGGGATGTTTGCCCATTCCTCCTTGCAAAACTGCTCCAGCTCCTTCAAGTTGGATGGTTTGCGCTTGTGAACAGCATTCTAAGTCTGACCACAGATTTTCTATTGGATTGAGGTCTGGGCTTTGACTAGGCCATTCCAACACATTTACATGTTTTCCCTTAAACCACTCAAATGTTGCTTTAGCAGTGTGTTTGGGGTCATTGTCCTGCTGGAAGGTGAACTTCCATCCTAGCCTCAAATCACGCTGCCTCCACCATGTTTCACTGTGGGGATGGTATTCTTTTGGTGATTTGATGTGTTGGGTTTGCGCCAGACATAGCGTTTTCTTTGATGGATGAAAAGTTCAATTTTAGTCTCATCAGACCTTCCTCCATACATTTTGGGAGTCTCCCACATGCCTTTTCGCAAACTCAAATCATGCCATTTTGTTTTTTGCTGAAAGTAATGGCTTTCTTCTGGCCACTCTGCCATAAAGCCCAACTCTATGGAGCGTACGGCTTATTGTCGTCCTATGTACAGATACTCCAGTCTCTGCTGTGGAACTCTGCAGCTCCTCCAGGGTTACCTTAGGTCTCTGTGCTGCCTCTCTGATTGATGTCCTCATTGCCCGGTCCGTGAGTTTTGGTGGGGACGTCCGTCTCTAGGCAGGTTTGCAGGATATTTTTTTATAACCTAACCCTGACTTATACTTCTTAACAACATTGTCCCTTACTTGTTTGGAGAGTTCCTTGGACTTCATGGCAGTGTTTGGTTAGTGGTGCCTCTTGCTTAGGTGTTGCAGCCTCTGGGGCTTTTCAAAAAAGTTGTGTATATGTAATGACAGATCATGTGACACTTTGATTGCACACAGGTGGACGTCATTTCACTAATTATGTGACTTCTGAAGGTAAATGTTTGCACCGGAG
Source organism: Discoglossus pictus (assembly GCA_027410445.1). Taxonomy (NCBI): domain Eukaryota; kingdom Metazoa; phylum Chordata; class Amphibia; order Anura; family Alytidae; genus Discoglossus; species Discoglossus pictus. The sequence continues at coordinate 285,537,080 of CM050163.1, forward strand.
CTTTTAGTGGGCTTCAACACAAAGGGGGTGAATGCATACGCACATGCCAATTTTCTGTTTTCTGTTTCTAAAAAATAGTTTTATGTGTATATTTTTTTCATTTCACTTCACCAACTTAGACTATTGTGTTCTGATCCATCACATATTCACAAATTCAGATTAACAAAACATTGAACTTAAGGCTGTAATGTAACAAAATAGGTTAAAAGTCAAGGGGGTGAATACTTTTGCAAGGCACTGTACATAGATATTTAGTGAGGTTATTAACAGAAAACTGAGATAAAAGCAAAAATCCTAAAGAGTAGTTATAGGTCCTAGACTGTGAAATTTGGATTTTCGGGAGATGGTTTTGGTCAAGCAGTTTGCACGATTGTATCTTTTTCCAGTTCCCCAAGCATGGCAAGCAACTGTTATTTTGTTTAAGATTTTAAAATGCTGTTGAATGTTGTCTCACCCCTCCCTTTCCCTGACATCACTTTTCTCACTGTGATTAGCATACTGCAGCCTGGGATTGGGCAGTTGTAAATCTTAGTGTGGAGTTAATGCAAATGTAGACAGTACTCCTTGGTACAACCTTGGACAGAAAGCAGGTATGAATGTGTAACCCCTTAAGTAGCCAGGGTCAGCAATTGTTTCTTAACCATTCAGGAACATAGGGCTTTTTTCTCTCTCTTCTCAAGAATCGTTTCTGATTTGTTCCACAGAGTCCGTCCCAAGCTCCTCAGGAAGTTCGGGAGTCCCACAGAAGAAGCCTGTCCTAATAGGAAAGCGACATGGTTCCTCTTTAGAGGGCATGTTGAATCCGATGAAAACCTATTCCCATACCAAGCAGGCCCCGAAGATTGAACGTCTTAGTGTCTTCAAGTCTCCAGATGAGGATGATGATGACGAGGAGGATTACGAACAGTGGTTGGAAATCAAAAGTAAGTTGTAGAACGTGGGAAAGAGTACACTGTTAAAGGACTACTGTCTTAATTTTTTTTTTTTTTTACAGTTATTCTTTATTGTGTCAATTCGTTTACTTTTAATGACCCCATTGGGTCTGCAACTTTCTTGGGAGATTGTAGGCTTATAATCTAAGCTTTCCATTAGTCACGTAGAAAGCATTGATCTTCTATTTAAGACATTCCCATTGTATATATAGAAACTTCCTCTGCATTCAAAATTTCAGGAAGTGGGTCAGCAGTAACCAAAATGGCACATTCCATAGCAGCACAATTGCAGTATTTTTTTTTACATTCTAAAAACATATTTCTATAGTGTGGTTCTTAAAAAGAATGTATTTAAATATGACTTTAGTGCTCTTTTAATTCAATGATTTTGAGTAAGCATTTTAAACATAGGGATATTATTTAAGCATGTGTGTTGCATGTGAACTCCTTCATTTGTAACATGTATAACTGTGTTTGTGTATATGTGTGTGTGTGTGTATGTATATGTGTGTATATATATATATATATATATATATATATATATATATATATATATATATATAAACCATTAAAGTCCTGCTGTGGTTATATATAAACTGTGAACATATGGAGAATTGTTTTTAGAACAGAGTAATCAAATAAAATATTTAATGTATTAAATTCCATTATTCTGTTTTAGACTGTAAGTAGGTTTGCAAGTTTTTAATCTTGCAAGGAGCTTTCGCAAAGCACTATGAACACTGGATTCTAAGCTCAAAGACAATGTTAATATTGTTTTGCTTTGATCACAACCCATGTATAGCGCTACAGAATATGTTGGCGCGTTACAAATAAACGATGATAATGTACCATTATGATATCTTCTGGTCTACTTCCTGAGATGGGAGGAGATTTTGATTGCACAGGAAGTGTCTGTTTGCAGAATGGGAATGTGTTATTTACAACTCCCATTTCAGCCAATGTAATTGAAAACTCATTAGTTTACAAAGAAAGACAGCAGACAAAAGAAAGTGAATGCGTGCAATAAGGAACAAATTGCTTTAAAGTATAAAATGCAAATCTGTATTTGTTTTATTTTCTAACTACCTTTTGCACATTGTCAAGTTTATTTATTCAAAAGAGCATATAGAAAAACCACAGCAGGCCTTTAATCCCCAAGTCCACAGTGGACCTTTAATCCCCAAGCTTTCTGAACAGTTAATTCATCACTTTCATATCCACCAGTCCCAGACCTTTTATTCTAACACTTCTGTCTCTGACATATGCTTCTGTTGTTTATTTTTTATTTTTAGCCCTCTCCTATATGTGTGCAAGTGTTGAGAGATCCTACAATTGTCCAGTATGAATTTTATATGGGGCATACCTACATAGGAAGATTGGCCCCAGATCGAAGCATGTGTTGCTGTCTCACTGGTGTTTCCTTCCCTTCCTCTCCTCTACCTTAACCCTCTCCCTAGCAATTATTAGCCTGTTGACTGTTTGCTGTGTGAATTGAATCCCAGTACTTACAGCCTGCTTAAAGTTTCACCCCCAGAGGACTATGAAACCCGCAAGGTGGTAGAGAAGATGGCTCGCTTTGTGGCTGAAGGGGGCCGGCAATTGGAAAAAATGGCAATGGAAGATCACAGGGACAACCCGGCTTTTGGGTGAGTGAGGCTGTGAAAAAAAAACTTGTGTCCTAAATATTGAATAGATATAAGAAACAATAATCTTGCAATGCAGGGACTTACACTTGCATTTGTATTAGTGGTTTTATTGATGAAAAACAAAAACAGGATTTATATAGCACTGCAAAATGTATTTTATATTAATCTTGACCACTACACTATATTGTTTTGGGCATGCTCAAAAAGAGCATGCATAGGTTTGGTAATCTTCACATGCTTGTGTATGTCTTACATGCTTCCTAGAGAAACGTTCATCCACTGTGTGTCAATGGGAATTCCACCTTGGATTGCTAGCCTATCTGTAGCCGGAAGGGGAGGGTTATTCTATGGTAGTTTACTCCTCCGTTGACTTCTGTTGCCAAGAGCGCTATTCAGATGAGCCGTTTTCAACAGAACCAAATACGGACCTTGCCTCCATGGTTCCTGGCAGCTTTCTTATCCTCTTGGGAACAAAATGCCTGTCAACTTTAATGCAACACAATAATTAAAAATTTTAAGCTGTGTATTCTTCAAAAGGGCATACTATAAATATGACATTGTAGTTGTCATTTAAAGGGACACTGTTAGATTGGATTTTTATGAGGGGGTCCTTTCCTTATCTTTTCCTTTCTTTCCTTTTTTTTTTTTTCTTATTTAAATTCTTTATTTTTCTTTAAAAAAAAATAACAATTATGTTAAATAGAAAAAGACATACTTTTCATACAAATACAAAGAGAAAAAGAAAAAATATATATATATAAATTTTACAATCCCATTAAATAGAGAAATGCATATTTTTTCATACAAAAGAAAATCAAGCAGTTTCCTTTTTAAGCAGTGAATCATTTAGCAATTAATAATTTCTTTAATTTAATTTAAACATTTGTTCAATTATCCAGAGTTTGAAGATTGGAATAATTATAAAAAATTATAACTAGAGAGTAAAAAAAAGAGGTGGGAAGGGGGAGAGAGAGAGAAGAAAAAAAAAAGGAAGGAGAAAACGGAAAGGAAGAAACAAGTAACTATAATCTTGGAATCAATGTTTTTCCTCTTTCTCTCCTTCTCTCTCCCCTCTCTTTCCCTACAAAAATTATTTTATCCATTAACAGAACATGCTTAAGTTTAATCCTGAATAATTGTTATGTTCAAGTTTGACTATCTTTTCATAGGAATTAGACCATTTTATTTTGAATTCTTTCTTTCTTTTTTCGAAGTCGCCAATCCTGTCATATCGGATCATTTGCTTCAAAATTAATTGTTTTTAATTCTAGTATTGAGGGAGCTCTCATAATAAGTTTTTTAGCCAGAAAAAGAAGAATTTCTATTCCTTATGTATTTTATAATTAATGCCTCAAAAAAAACAAAAAAAACATTTGTGCATTTTTAATAAAATATCTGTGCTTAACTTGTTTTTTAGTCAGTCTTGAACCTTCTTCCAGAATCTATATATTTTATTACATTGCCAAATTAAATGCTTATAATTTGGATCTCGCATTTTGCATTTTATGCATTGATTTTCTTTAATTTTGCTTATTCTCCATAATATTTTAGGAAGGTAGTAACTATTATGTATTATTTTAAGTTGTTGTTCGTGAAAATCAGCAGAAGGAATATACTTCCTAACTCTATCTACGCTTTTAAAAATTTCTTCATGATCTGGAATTAGTTTATACCATTTACAAACTATTTCTTCTTTGGCAAAAAATGATCTTGAATCATTATATATATACATACATATAAACATACATACATACATACATACATACATACACACTGTACGGTGGAGGGCTTCTATCGTTCTTTTGCCCACCATATTTTAAATGATTGTTGTTGTGAACTACCTACTCATAAGGTCCACAACACAGGCTGAGATCCCGCTCCATGCTGATGATAGCCAGTAAGCTTGAAACAGCTGGACATGGATTGGACATGTAATAACTATTTTTCTCGGAATTCTGAGCTGGAAGCAGGTTTTTTAACTTGCTTTAGACGTTCAGATGTGAACACAGATGTACTTTTTATTTACTATTTTATATATATATATATATATATATATATATATATATATATATATATATATATATATATATATATTAAATTTCCCATTGCAATAATCTTGAATCAATTAAGCAACTTTATCTCCTTTCCAAAAATTCTGATTTTCTTTATCAAGTCTGTTTATATAGCTTTTCAGTTGTGTAAAGAAAAAAACATTGTTCTTTTTGTATATTGACTTCACCAGGATTTTTTTCAAAACTTTTAATAACTTTAGAATCTCCCTCAAGAAAGTATTTGATATTGTCCATTTTTTTTATCATTCCTTCTGTAAGGAACTGTATATTTCCTGTAAAAATTGGGGATTATTTTTAATTGGCATTTGATATGTAATTTTATCAATACCAATAACTTTAGAATGAAAAGTCCTCCAACTTTTTAGCATGGGATAAGGAAGTATGTCTTCTCTAATCTCCTAAGGAATTTCTATTTTCAGGTTATGTAAGAGATATGAGACCTTTTCATGACTTTTCAATGAGCATTCCCAATCAAAATTTCAGATTTTTTTCCCTTTAATTGAACATTCTATTGTCATCTTATATGAGATTGACCAATTGGCCCATTCTATATTCGGTAAGTTACTACCTCCTCTACTAGTTTATGCCATAATTTTGCAAGGCTAATTTGTGATCTTTTGTGGTCCTAAACATTTTTTTTTACATAGACCATGCAGTTTTTGTATATCTTCCTTTTTAATTAAAAAGGGTAGGTTTTGGAGGAAAAATAAGATTCTTGAGTAAATTACCATTTTTATACCTGCAATGTTGCCCATAATTTATAAAGGTTGTTTTTTTCCATAATGTCAGATCTTTCTCTATCCTGTCAAAACAGTTTTTATAATTTTATGAATACATTGTCTGAACAGTTGGTGCTAATTGTATACCAAGATATCTCATTGAATGTTTTTGAATTTTAAATGAAAATTCTATTTTTCAGTATTGCTACTGTATCCTAAAAAGGATGAATATTCTTTCAAAGATTTCATAATTTTAGGTATATTGTCTTTAGGTCTATCAATTAACAGCAAGTCATCTGCATATAATGCAATCGTTAAGTATTTATTGACAATATTGAGCCATTTTATAGTGTTTCTTAATTTATTTGCCGCTCCACCCCCCCCCCCCCCCCCCCCCCCCCCCCCTGCAGTTCAAATTCTTTGGATTTAGAACCGTTGATCAGTAAAGAGGCAATGGGATAGGAGTATATTGTATGCCAACAATTCCCTTTAAAGCCCATTTTTGTTAGTGATGTCATTAAATGGTCCCATTCAATGCGATCAAATGCTTTTTCAGCGTCTATGCTCATTATTAATGCTGAAGAATTTTTAAGATTTGCGTTTAATTGATATTCTTGAATTATTCCCATTACGTTCCTGATGTTTGTAGTTACTGATCTACCTTCCATAAATCCAGTTTGATCTTCTCCTATAAGATCTTTAAGGAGAGGCTGCAATCGATTTGCCAGTATTTTCGGGAACATTTTATCATCTGAGTTTAATAATGAGATTGGTCTATAGCTATTTATTTCCTCTTTATTCTTACCCCTTTTCAAAAATACAGAAATATTGGCTTCAGCTAATCTTTTTGAGATTTCGATACAACCCATGAAGTATTCACTCAATAATTTTGACAGGATAGGAGATATCTGATCTGACCTCATTGAGTTAAATTCAGCAGTGTCCCTGTCCGGGCCAGGTGTTTTCCCTTGTTTTAATGACCTTATAGTATCCTGTATCTCAGTAATTGTAATCAGTTTATTAAAATTTTCCAATTGCGTCTGTGTTGATTGTATATCTACTTCCTTTCAGTAACTCTCCTTTTCATCAAAATCTACCGTATTTTTCGCCCTATAAGACGCACCGGCAGATAAGACGCACCTAGTTTTTAGAGGAGGAAAACAAGAAGAAAAAAAATCTGAATCAAACACAAATACACTTTACACACAGATACACACCTACATTACACACAAATATATATATATATATATATATATATATATATATATAGATACAGATACACATACATACACACATAAATATACATATATATATATATATATACACACATGCACACATACACATACATGCACACATACACATACATGCACACATACACATACATGCACACATACACATACATGCACACATACACATACATGCACACATGCACGCATACACATACATCATGCATACACATACATCATGCATACACATACATGCACACACATACATGCACACACATACATGCACACACATACATGCACACACATACATGCACACACATACATGCACACATACATATACGGGAGCATTTGGGAGCCCTTGACCCTCCTGATCCTCACCTTCCTTCTGATCTCTGCCATCTTGATCTCACCCCAGCGCTTCCTACCAGCACTCCTCGTGTAATGCAGCGTTGCGTGTGTGACGTCACTAGGACGCACCGGCCGACGCGATGCTGGTAGGAAGCGCTGGGGTGAGATCAAGAGGACAGAGGCAGTTTGAAAAGGTATATTCGCCGTATAAGACGCACCAACTTTCCTCCCCCAGTTTTGGGGAAGAAAAAGTGCGTCTTATACGGCGAAAAATACGGTATTTTCACTTTAGTATAGACCCTAGAGAAATGCTCAAGAAAAACTTCCTTGGGTCCTTTCCTTCTTCACCATCGGGAAATCTGACAGCTGCAGTTCTGCCGTCGGATGGCGCTGCCGATTTTTAGCATATAAGGCGTTCCGACAGAAAAGGCCTTGAGCTATGAGATGCGCGCTCGAGGCCCTGGGGGGCCGAGTGCCCGCTCCGAGCATATTGATGGCCTCGCTGTCGATTCAGCGCCACGTCGGAGGGGAGAATAGTTCTTGCCTTCCCTGGAATTTGATGGTGCCCGAAAACACACAGCGCCCTCTGGCGGATGGCACATGTAACTGCAGCTGTCAGTTTTGCAGAAGAAATGCGCAGACAAAGAGGGATAGATCCCTTCCTTGATTTCATTAGTTGTATTGATTATGCTATCTTTTTCCTGTAAGTTTGATATATAATTAAAGCCTTTATCATCAGGTTAGCAAGCATTTTAGATATTTTCTTTCCAGTTTTAAAAAACCCACTCTGCATATAATATTCAGATTTCTGAGCTTCTCCTTCTTCTATATTTTCTTTTGCCATTTTAAATTTATTTAAATTTTGTAAATTAGGTCGGTCTCTATATAAAATATATGATTCAGTAAGTTTTTGATTAAGATCTTGTAATTTTTTGGCACTTTGTTTTATTGTCTAGAATGATAATTAATAATATCTCCCCTGAGAACTGTGACATGTTATGTTAAAATATTATAGAGCATTCCTCTATATTTACTTTATTATAAAAGCCTATACATTATTTAATATTTACTGCCTGTACGGGGCTACATAGCCAGTGATCCACCTCCTAGTGTACTGAAATTGATACACTAAAACTGGACTTGACAAATTTGTTCTAAATGTAAGAGCTAGCCTCAAAATGTAGGAGACTTCAAAAAGTCTCTAGTGTATGTGTGTGTATGTATGTGTGTGTATATATATATATATATATATATATATATATATATATATATATATATATATATATTATATAGGAAGAAGTTGCTGAAAAGTTTGCAGTAAAATTATATTTTTGTTTAACTCTGTTAATTCTTTTTGAGGTTTCTCAGAAAGTGGGTGTATGTAAATACACATATTATTACATTAGTTGGTCTTTTTCTAGTCCTTTATACAGTTCATAAAGAAGATTAAACTAACTTCCTAACAATATTTCAAATTAAATGTCAATTAGAACTATTTTAGTGTAAAGCTAATGATCTTCAAGGTTTTTGATAGCTTATTTACTGCATTTTTTTTATTGTTTTGTTTTCCAGATGCAATTGTTCTCTAATCCTGTCTTTACTTCTGGACAGACTGGTTGTTAAATACATTATCTTCTTTATGAAACTCACAAAGGACTAGAAAAAGACCAAGTAATATGATGTGTTTATAATATTATTATCAGTTATATTTTTCTTTTCTAAGATTCTAATTTGGTGATGGAAATGACATATATAAATTAAATCAATAAAATATATAAGGTTACACTACTATATATATATATATATATATATATATATATATATAATAAGAATATGTCAACCATTATTAACAGAGGTGCATGGTCACTTTATTATATGTCCACATTTGCACACAAACTGCTTAATTATATATATAATTTAGCATAAATAACTCCTAGAGACAGAAAAAGAGTTAGATATATTCTACATATAGATATATACTACAGCAGGGGTGTCCAAGTTTGGTTCTGCTGGGCCGCACACAGGCCTGGATTTTCTGGATTTCCTTTACGTGCACAGATGAGTCAATTAGGATGACTGAAGAAATGATAGTCTCACCTAGGTGCAGCAGGGCTATCCTCAAATCCAGGCCTGTGTACGGCTCAGCAGGACCGAACTTGGACACCCCGGTACTAGTGTCACGTTCAATGTACTAGGGCAGTGCTCCTCAACGCCAGTCCTCAAGGCACACCACCAGTTCACATTTTAGGTATATCCCTGCTTGAGCACAGGTGAGCTAATCAGAGTCTCTGTAATTCTGTTTAAGCCTTTGATTAGCTCACCTGTGCTCAAGCAGGGATATACCTAAAATGTGAACTGTTGGTGTGCCCTGAGGACTGGAGTTGAGGAGCACTGTACTAGGGTGTCAATTTACAGAATAATATATATCCATCCGTTTAATATATTTAATATAGCAATATATATTGTCAGTCCACTAAACATTTGCATAAACAAAAATGCTTAAACACTTTTTTTAGTATATCAAGGATTCTCAACAGTACCTTATCTACCTGTCCTCAGAAACAGAGGGATGAGGAGAGCCTAACACTCTCTAAGCATATCACTTACATTATTCATAGTTAAGGATAGATTATTAAGGAATTTATCTCTGTGGGCTTCTTAGAATTAAGTGAAGTGTAAATGTTATATGACAATTACATTGAGTAGGATACAATGAAGTAAATCTAGTAAAAACACGTGTATAAAACAAAAAATGTGTAAAGAATCCCTTTAAGGTCATGAATCTGTATAGATTAAAGTAGCCTATAATAATCATTACTATACATGCATATAAACCTTGTACCTTCTCTTCCCTCTGCAGATTTCTACATGATCAGAACAGCCCTGAGTTCCTCTATTACAGGAAAAAGCTGGCGGAATACAAACAGAAATGCCAGGATTCAGAGCGGCCGTGCCCCAACCGAGGTAAGTGGGAATCTGGGTGAACAGATTAAATAAGAGGGGAGAGAGCTATATGTTCTGTTTCAAAGGGACACAATCACCACCATTTCTGCAAGACTTCCATAGAAAAATCCATTTTAAGAAACAATTGCTGATTTTATATTTTATTAGAGGCCAATATTGATCTTTTAAATCCTACTTTACTATCTACATCTGAGTGAAAATTATGATGCCATCGCTTCCCATGGCACCACAGTGCCCTGTACGCAAACTTATCTGACACAGTAGAGGTTCAAAATACGGTACAGTTTAAAAAAACAAACAAACAAGTATTTTAGCTGTTGAATGGTATTAAAAAATGCATATTCCTACAATGACATTGATGATGGTTATATATACCTGTTAATCGGCCTTTCTGATCCACCCATGAAAGACTGTATCTTTGGTTAATGGGAGATTTTTCTTTATTACATGGATTTACACTGAAGATAACAGATCTCCATGGGTAATTACTAATTAATGTTAATGTTCACCCCATTAGAATCAGATGTCAGGCCATCCTAAATGGATGGATCAGAAAGGCTGATTGAGAGGTATAAATTACAAATGTCAATTTTAGTTTGTTGTAGAAAAATGCTTTTTTTTTTTAATATTCAAATTATAAAGTAGTTATTATTACCCATAGTTCAAGTTATGTCATATTCAGAATTCTACTCTGTTGCCTACATTAAACATTGTGTGTATGTGTGTGTGTGTGTGTATATGTATGTATGTGTGTGTGTGTGTATATATATATATATATATATATATATATATATATATATATATATATATATATATATATATATATATATATATATATATATATATATATATATATATACATATATATATATAGTTCTATATGATCTTTATGTGTAATCTGTTTTGTTATTTTTAGTCTTGCAGAAATCATGGTTACTGTGTCCTTTTTATCTGATATAATGCCTACTAGAGATTCCAAAATTTCAAGTAATGGTTTCTTCGAGTTTACCCATGTAAAATCATTACACACCCCGGCCTGCCCCTCCCCTGCTTGCTGTAAACCGCTGTCCATGTTTGATCCTTAGTCTTGTTGATATTCAGGATTTGGCCTCATATTTATGCTAAGCATTGTTGAACTATATCCACTTATACTACATCGGAATTATGCTTTGGTGTACTTAAAGGGGCATTGTAGTCACATATTTTTAGTGTGCTGTATAAAAGAACTAAAATAGATGATTGGGGGAAAAAGTTATTAAAATAAAAGCAATCTTTAATGAAATATTATATACATTTATGGTACACCTGGCCACCTCCATTGTTGCTTTATGAGGACCTCCCTGCCTGTTATGTCTCAACTCTCAAGGTCTTTTCTTGCTTGAGGACCAGATAAGCAAAGTGTAGTATGTGGTATAAAAGTGCAAATAGCTTTGGAAGTTCCCACCTCCTTAACAAGAAGAGGAAGGCCTAATAAGACAGCAATGGAGAGGCTAGGACTGCAAACCATTGTATACATAGATATAGAGCTTGGGTTTCTTATTTTTTATATTATTAAAATGTTTTTGTTCATTATCAGTACTAGTTATTTAAAATAGCTTTATAAAAAAATCAGCCTACAGTGTCCCTTTAACACACATGATTTACTGTGGGGCCAAATAATACTGAATTTTTAACCCCTAGGAGCCTGAGAATTTAGCAGCCTCAAGGAGTGCTAGTTAGTGCAGGGACTGAATCCTTCTAGGGACTTCTCACTAGTTGTGTTTATTTCATTTCTCCTCCGTTATGTGTCTGTGTCTTGTTGCACACCTGTTAAAGCCGGCTACACACATTATATTGCATCGCTCGGCTCCCAATCAGCCAGCCCCCCTTGCCCCCAGACCTAGGTTATCTGGCTGTTATATCCGTGTGGGAGTTGGGCAATCAGCACTGATCGCCTCCTTAAAGTTTCACCCCCAGATGTCGAAGAAACTAAGGTATTTGCAGAGAAACTGGCCATCTTCGTGGCTGACGGGGGACCAGAAGTGGAAGCCATCGCTCTGCAGAACAACCGGGAAAACCCTGCCTTCAGGTAACTGTATAAACACACCAGGGACATATGACTCCATTTAAACGAGCATGTTTAAAGGGCCATTTACCTCGCTGTCAGTGCTCTTAATGGTGTGTGAGAGCACAAGATTGTATGTTTAAAATTAGCAATTTTTTTATCACACTAATAACAGTAAAAAAAAAAAAAAAAAATTCTAAAGTTTTAAGTCTGTTTGCATACAAAATCTATCCAAAGTCTATAGCTGAGCGCATTGATTGATGCCAGTTTTTCCCTGAACTCAGGAGTGCACTGACCAGTTAACCCAAACAGACCTGTTTAGGTAATTCCTCCCCTCACAGAGCTGTAGCTGTGGGTCTGGGAATGGGGAGTCAGTGACACATATAAACCCATATTTTACTTTATTTGATTTCTCCCTGAAAAATCACATATTTAAAGACTTTTAAAAAAGTATTTCAACCTGCTTTTATGAGATCTTTACAGTGACGTGGTCCACATTTTCCTGAATTAACTGGCCCTTTAAACATCGCAAACACTTTTTTTTATCTAAACAAATGATAATCCTGTATTACAAAGGGACACAGCAGCAGCTCCAAATATATCATTTAAAACTGTAGTTTAAATTAAGTATATTGCATTTTTTTTATAATATTACATTTATATTTTCACACCGTGAAGTTTGTAATTCTTTAGCCCTTTTGCTTCTCCCACCAGTCCTGTAAGAGTATGATTGTTCATAATTTCAAATTACTGTCTGGATCTTTGTTTTCAGTATCAAACCATCAGGTATTAAGAAGAGTGAATTTATGCAGACCCCAGAGACTAGTTACCTGAACAGTGTATACACTTTTCATGTTAAACCTATTTTTTCAGTTCAACGTTAAAAATACATGTCCCATGGAGCATGAACAGCGTTGGCACTGGCCATGTAAGCTAATTATCGGTCTGCACATACTTATCTTGTTAATGTCAGATGGCTTGAGGAACACAAATTAAGTCAGACCTCAATCAGTAATTGGCCAATATGAGCAATCATTACACTGATAATAGCATATTTGGTTGGTGGATCAGAAAGGTTGATTGACATTAAAATTACAAACAATGTTTGTTTTTTGATGTAAGAAAACTGATTTTAATAGGATGTAATCGATTAAGTATTTGTTACAGTTACCTTTTAACCCTGTGCAAAGGACATTTTTGAAAATATCAAGACTACAGTCTCAGGCGTGTCATGTGCAGTCTATGACTGTCTGCTCCAGAAGTGTTGTTTTAAGATTCTCTTGCTGTTATCCATTCAGGTATCAGTTTAATACATCTCAAGATCTGTATGAGCACTACGTTGACTATGTTATCCTTTTAATCTGCAGGTTTCTATATGAACCGAATAGTAAGGGGTACCGCTATTACAAGCAGAAGCTAGAGGAGCTAAGACGGGCCAAGAAAGCCTCCTCTGGCCCTCCTCCAGCACCAGATGTTAAACGCAGGTTCTCTACAGAGCCCAGACCGGCTGCACCCACTCAGTCCTCCTCCTTCACTCCCTTTACGTCGCCTTCCTCGCTCTCCTCTCCACCGCCATCCACAGAACCAGCGGCAGCAAAAAGAAAGAGGAAGAGCCGCTGGGGTCCGGAGGATGATAAAGTGGAGTTGCCTCCTGCAGACGTGAAAGTAGAGCCACCAGATACCAGCCTGCTAACAGGCAAGTGCTTGGTTCTGTTTCTACCTTGTATTTGTAATTAGTCAGCCCTCATCTGTGCACCTCCCCAGGAGTAGTTACACTATTATTAACGCGTTACTGCCACTGGAAAATGGCTGCAATGTGATGGCTTAACTCAACATTATCAGTTGGAGGGTTAAATTAAAGAACCATGGCAGGTGTGTATATAATAGAGACACTAGAGTCCAGAATCTGCAATATTCTCATATGTAAAATTACATTTGATAATGATCAAAATGTTTTCGGACATTTGAAAAAAGCCTTTAAAAAACAATTTAATGCCTTAACATGGCCTGGATATTTAATTGATATTGTCAATCAATACAATTCATATTCAATGATTTTGCTGCTGGTCTCCACTCCCTATAAGGTCAATGTGATGATGGTGCTACATTTTCAGACACAAGGTTACATCAATACAATGTAATCCATTACCTGGAGACTTGCTATGTAAACTTTATTCCATTGGCAACCAACTTCTGCTCTAGAGGCAGCCTATGTATGGTTGCTTGACCTCTTATCTAATCACATTATTCTTAAAACCGTTTAGACTTGTTTCTAGGTATCACAGTCCATTTGTCTCTGTGGTTGTGAAAACAATGCCCCCTTCCCAATGTTATCATGCAGTTAGCACCCCTTCCCCCACCCGTATCAAGCACTCTGACACAAATAAGAGTATTGAGCCCCACAAATAAAAAAATAAACAGCAGCCGCTCAAACAATGCTGTATATTTCAGGAATGATTTGCTATAGAGAAAACCGTCCAATAAAATGTATAACAAGGTTTTTTTGTTTTTTAAAGGGATATAAAAGGTTCCTGTTTTTAATATTAAAATATACAAATACATGGTTTTTTTTTTTCCAGATCTATACATCATTTTATTAACCAAGGTTAAAAGCTCTGTTTTTACTTAATAAGTCCTTCCAAATAGTCCAAGCATAGGTCTGCCTCCTGCACAATGTCTCTAATACTAGATATACTAGCCAAACACAGATTGTCTCTCAGCAGCACTTCAAAACGCGCTGTTGTGAAACAGTCTGCAATTGGCTAGTACATCTAGTACCAACAAAAATGCTGTAAGGGGGGAACTTTTAGGATTTTTTTTGAGGGATTCAGTAAAAATCAGAGCTTTAAAGCACTTGTTAATGAAATTATGTTTAGATATGCAAACAGGTTGTTTTATTTTTAATATTGAAAAAGAGAATCACCATTTCCATTTAAGATTAAACCAACTTCAATTACTAAAGTTCAGACGTCAGATTTAAAAGCTGCTTTTTTTTTTTTTGGTATACTGACTTTATTGCTAATTCGTGTCTAAATGGACAAATTATGAGCACTACAGTATTTTTAAAACAATTGTATGCAAAGTAAAATGTGGTTTTAATAAGCTTAGTTACACAGATTTAGATGCAGATCTTACATGTTTGGTGATCATTATAAAGTATTGTGCACATTTGAAATACTTTTTTAAACTTTTGAGCATCCACTCAACCCATATCATCAAATCGGCCACAATGCATCTCAATTACCCACATCTACTCAAACTGAGCCACTTTATTACTTAAGGATCTATGCCATTTGGGAAAATGTCATGTTTGTGAAATCTATAACACATTTACTTTATCCTTGTAAGCCTCTGTATAAAACATGTTTAGCAGACTAAACTATAGCGTAATGCTTTTAATAGTTAATAAATTAAAGAATGTATTTCTAGATTTTTGATTAATTTAATAAAAAAAAACATTCTGCAGATTATCAAATTTTAATTCTTCAAAAGCATACAATAGATATAGAGTTTAATGTTTCTTGGAGGTCACTCAGTCCGTTCTGATTTGATTTAATGTGTTTTGTAAATTCTGTGCTGATTTGTATGCAATCCTTAATACTATTTATTTCTGCTGTGTAGCCCAGGATCTGAAAGGATTGGGTTACGTGAATGGGAAACCAGTAGGACTGGTGGGTGTTACTGAATTATCCGAGGCCCAGAAGAAGCAGCTGAAGGAGCAGCAAGAGGTAGGAATGGATGAACAATTGTATAAGTCTAATAACTGAGCAAAGGGTCAATTAAAATATGCCATGTTAGACTGATTTATGTGGCAATGAACATGTGAAAAATAAATTTTTGGGACCTCCGGGTTCTTTCAAAAAACATCTGGAAGCAATGTAGCAATAAGGATGGTTTGCGGCTGTAAGAGAGAGATACTATATTACAAATAAAGCACTTATCTTAGGTATTGTGTAATACTAGAAAACACATTATCACAAGCATGTAGAATATTCATACTGCAATAATAAATACTTGACTTGCTCTCTTGGCATCACCATCATTTTTGCTTGGTTCTTACCAACCAGTGGAACAGACATCATTCTTTATCAGTGTTCCGTCTATAGGGCGCGAGGCAAAAGTGCGCTGAAAAAACTCACAAGTAGACAAATGCGCGCACGCGACAAATGCGCGCGCCAGTGGGTGAGAGAGACTGTTACAGACAGCGCTGCCTCCCATCGGGAAGCTGCTGTCCCGGCTGTGTCACTGCAGACACTAAGAGGAAAGATAGAGAGTCAGACATTGCCAGAGAGGAGAGAGAGTGTGAGGGAGAGAGAAAGGAAGAAAGAAAGAGAGACAAACACAACCAGAGAAGAGAGCGAAATATACAGAGCTAGACACTGGCAAAGAGGAGGAAGAGACAAAGAGCTATACACTGCCAGAGATGGAGAGCCAGAGACTAGAGCGAGCCAGCGAAAGAGAAATACAAAGGCAGAGACTGTGCCCGGGATCTGTCTTCACATACAGCCGTGAACAGATCTGCATCTTCTGGTCGGAGGCAGTGCTCAATTGACGGCGCTCAAATTTCAGCACCATTCTGTCCACACGCAATTCACGCGCTCCCTATACACGGGGTGCCGTCTTTATCCTGACGTGGATCCCACTTCTGACACCATTTTTAAGGGACAAGGACCCAGGGGAATCAAAGCCGAGGAATGATTCCAATTCACCTGTACTTGATGTAGGAAACAGCAACACATATTTGGCTTGATCTGCTGTAGACTTTTGATGCTATAAGATCCATTTCTGTAAACTTGGAATGAGTTGTGGATAGAAATGGATTGGATCAACAAATGTGTATCCTGAACAAATGCACTATATTAACATCACAGGTCTCACTTTTATACTGTTCCTAAAACACAAAACAGACCCATAATATTGTACAACCAATATGGAGAATCAAGATCTGTGTGGTATGTTGGCTCACAATAGGATTCATACATAGAGGGGATGATGGTCTGTCTGGGAAGGTGGTATTGTTAGATGTACTGATAGGATGTCTGTAGAAATGACATTACAGTCCATGACATTTTAACATAAAACGGCCTAGAAAAATACACTAGCTGAGTGCAATACTGTTGACACCTTATGAAACCACACAACACGTTGTAGCACTTTAAGCATGTATCAATGGAGGGTGTCTGTTTTGGGCTCTTTCTGTTGGGTACCTGTGTCCAAACAAACATTGGCCAAACTCTCCTGTGGTTCCATAGGATAAAAGGAAAGCTTCCATTTTTATGGCTCATTGCTGGGCAGAATTCAGTCTGTCAAGGGCACAGTCCAAGCTTTCAGGATGCTTGGTTCTTGACATTGGGACCGTTGGATGGTTAACCAGGTGTTTTTATTTTCCTCTCTGCTCAGATGCAGCAGATGTACGACATGATTATGCAACACAAACGAGCCATGCAGGAGATGCAGATGATGTGGGAGAAAGAGGTGAAAAAGCACCAGCATGACTATGACAGTGATGAGGATGTGGACAATGAGTTTGGGACCTGGGAGCACCAGCTGAGACGCATGGAAATGGACAAGACTAGAGGTGAGTGACTGTATCTAGGTCATTGCATGGTAGTATTGCAGACTGCTTGGTGAACAACCTATTTGAGGGTTTACATTGTGGGACTTTTGAATACTGCGAAAGGCGTCTTGTTTTATAATATCTGATTTTTGCCTTTACAGAGTGGGCAGAACAGTTAACAGAAATGGGACGTGGGAAGCATTTCATAGGAGATTTCCTACCACCGGATGAGCTGGATAAGTTTATGGAAACTTTTAAAGCCCTTAAGGTAAAGGAGGGGTTTGGATGTTTTTTGCAATACAATATTGTAACATTACATCTTAACTCGAACATTTTAAATTGATCTTATCTAGACAGCCAGTTGAAAGGAGGTGAAAGGTTTCTCATGGATACACTGCAACACGCAATCATTTTTGGGCCAAAGTCAAGACCATGTCACCACAGTGAACACTATAACAAATAATAATTGATAGTTATAGGCACCTAAAGCTCATTGTGGTTCCTTAGCACACCAATGTAATTCTTGAAAAAACACAAAGATATAGAATAACCAAAACAAAACTTTCTCCCCCATTAGATTCTTCCTAACCTGCTGTTACAGAGAGAAACATTATTTACTTACATCTATACTGTCTATATTCTTCAAGTATTGTCTTTAGATGGCTGATAGGAACACTAATATTTTATTAATGAGCAATTAGTATTTAACCATTTGCTTCCACCAGGTAGCTGAGAGATTCAGACACCTGATCCATGTTTTGTGTGTGTTTTGCCAATAACCAGACTCATACTGCCTCCTCAAATCATATCTCCATACAGGAGGGTCGTGAGCCGGACTATTCAGAATACAAGGAATTCAAACTGACCGTGGAGAACATTGGATACCAGATGCTCATGAAAATGGGATGGAAGGAGGGAGACGGGCTGGGATCTGATGGACAAGGAATCAAGAACCCTGTTAACAAGTAATACTAAATATCATCTATGCAACAGAAAAACATTCTGTGGGATATCTACCAACTCCACAAGATGGCACTGTTGTCAAATGCTAAAGATGGCACACTGTCACCCCATCAAAAAGTTGATTTCATCTTAGAAAGCAATAAAAACAGGCAATATATTGTACTAAACATTTTACTCTATAGTAAAGCATTCCTGAAATAATTAGCGTTGATTTTGCTTCTCCTGTATGCTAATGTGCATCTCAGAGTGCTTGATAAGGTTGGGAGAGGGGTGTATCTGCCAGGTAAAATTGGGGGAGTCTTCATTTCCTCCACCACAGAGACAGACAAGTAGACTGTAACACTGATTAGCACACCAAAGCAGCTCATTAAAATGCAGCAATAACATGACATTTCCAAGGACTGATTTATTTTAGAAAAAACATATAGCCAGTTTTTTAAGCTCTTTAAGAATAATCTAAAAAACGGCATCTTGGCTTTGGAGTAACTTTTGAAGTGACACTGCAGAGGTCAGATTATTTTGCAAAAATTGGCATTATACATACCAATTAATATAATTGTAATTATGGGAAGTGTACAATAATTGAGCTTAAGTTCTGGATATTTTAAGCATAAGTTGCTTGAGAAAAAAAAAAAACTCTAATATCTATATCGCCTAATATCTTCATCTGTTAAAGGACCAGTGCAGTTCAAGAAAAAAATACACTTGTTTGTCAAGTTGTACCAAACTAACAATGTCAGCAGTTGGGGACAATCTGAACTTTTTGAAGACTATTATGGAATGAATTTCATGTTTGTTGCATCACTTCCTCAGAACTGAATCTTGAGGGTGTTTGGGTGAAGAGAGCAGTGGTGAAGGAGGGAACAGAGAGACTTTGTAAAAATAGTTGGATAAGATTGAAATGGACACATCGCCCATTCTCTCTCACTGGCCCAGAAGCAGACGCTTTGTATTGCTCACTGTGACAATATCGCTCAAAAAAATGTAAACGCTCTTCACGCACACACAACATCCTCTAATGTATTCTTTATTTCTCCAGGCCTTGAAGAGATATCAAAATGTATTTATATAAACTAGATGCAAGACTTGACGGACCTTTCCCACTATCTTTCCACATTGGAGTGTGAACGTGCGTTGAATGCTGCGCCACAGAAAGAGAAAATGCAGGCAAAACATTATTCCCACCATTGCTATGTTCAGCGCAGGCACTCGGCCCCGAGGGCGGCTCTCATAGCTCAAGGCCTCTTCTGTCAGCTCGCCTTAGGTGCCATGTCGGAGGTGTGAATCATTTTTTACCTGCACTACCTCGTGCTGTGGCGCAGCATTCAACTGCACGTTCACACTCTGATGCGGAAAGATAGTGAGAAAGGACAGACTTTCCTGCTTAAGTATACTCTAAATCAGACTTAGTTTTCAAACCAATATTTTTTTCTTCATTGTGCGGTGGCCCTTTAATTGTCTATTACTAGGTATCCAAGAGGATAACCAGACTTAATTGTCTGTTATTAATTGTGACTATTACATTTTTTCCATCTGGATACATTTAATTGTAAACAAATTGCAATTATATTTTATTTATATGTGTGCTCTTTTTCTGCATTAACTTGGATTTTTCTGTGTCACTTTGAAGTGCAAGTATATCAATTAACGGGAAAATACGGAATTGTTTTTAAATACTTAAATTCAGGTTGGCCCATATTAATATCATAAAAATAACAAGACTAATTAATCCTTAACGTTTCCTCGTACACAGCCAGGCATGCACCACTTGTACTATCCTATATTTTGTATAAGAGAGACACGGAGCATGGAGAGGAATCATCTGTCTCTAAAAGCTATATATATATAAATATAATATAATTATATTACAGTAATCAGAATATAGTTGAAACTAAAGGGGGAGGGGGACGGGTGACAATTTATAACCCTTCTGTGGGAGGTTAACATGTACCTGACTCTCTCCTCAAGGGGATCTACAGCTGTAGATGGTGCAGGATTTGGCATTGACCGCCCAGCTGAATTATCAAAAAGTGATGATGAGTATGAGGCATTTCGGAAAAGGATGATGCTGGCTTATCGCTTCCGACCCAACCCACTTGTAAGTATCGGCTGTCAATGATTCTGTCAGATAAGCTATATATATAGTCGGAATCCATAGGACACTTTATATACAATGAAGTTTTTGAGAGCCTAATGAGAGCAGCATCATCCTGATTGGCATAAAATGGCGAGCACTGGTCCTCTTCACTCTGAACTTCCTCCTATTTCAGGGGTCTGTATCCATTTATTTAAAGGGACAGCAGAAGAAAGGTGCTAAGTTTAGTAAAATGTAACACTGGTAACAAGTACTTTTATAGATTGAATGTTATTAAAAATACATTGTCTTACATTAAACATATACTACAGTTTGTCATTTTACCTGTCAATCAGCATTTCTGATCCACCCACCAAGAATTATGTTATTTAATTTTTATGGAAAAATAGTTGACAATTACAACTTGTCGCGTGGCTGTATTGTTTACAGTCTAAAACCATATCTAATTGAGAAGACTGAGTGCATGCAAAACATATGATATAACGTGGCTGATTAGGCTAAACAATCCTTTGGGTCTGCAATTTGCTAACGGGCAAGACTCAAATTTACTAAAAATGCGCCCCAGTTATAGCATTCAGTTGATAAGTAATTGTAATTACTTATTGTTTGAAATTACACTATATATGGAACAAATCTTAGGAACCATACCAGTTTGCAGACTCTCTGTCTTTGTGTCTCTGTTTGTGTTGTTTTCTATATTATTGAGATGCGCTAATGTTGACAACACTACTGAGTATCTGCTGGAAAGCTACCAGTGTCGACCAAGCTACATGTTGGATACGTTGGCTCTAGAGCTTCCTTATATAAAACTCAAGTGTCACACCCTGTGAATTTAATTGCTTGCTGCTACCTACAGTTGTTTAACAACTAAATGAACCCACTGGGACAGATTTCAGATTTCCAGAGGCTGGAAACTTTCCATAGAAAATAGATGTTGCCTCCTCTGAGATTGTCAGAAGCTCTGCACCACCGTGAACTCCTAGTGAATTTACCTGTTGATTCTCTTGTATACTTTTCCATTTCTTTTAATTCCCTCCTGTGTTCTACTAGTGTTTTTTTTTCTTTCTATCCATCTAAACTAGACTAATCTCCTCACTCTTCTTCTCGCCTTTATTTGCAACAGAGACTCTTAGCACATTTATCCTTACCTTATTCTTACTTTCAACCTTCATATTCACCCTACATTTATTTAATGGCCAGACTGGATGGACACTTACCTTGATGACGTATCGGTCTACCTCTGGAATTCCATAAAAATAATCCCCAATGCTGCCAGCTTCATGCAGATTGAGTGATTTAAATGACCACCTTAGAATAGGAAATATGTCATGTTTATGAAGAGGAAATGTATTTAAACAAACTCTGCTAGTCCATACAAGGTGCCATACCAGTAATACAACCTTTTCTTGGCATGCGTTGTGGCGCTGGTTGCTTGACAATCGGTAATGAAAATGAACATACAATACAGATTACCAGTGAATCCTCTGAGCACAAATGGAATATACTAAAATAAAAGTTTCAACTAAATGTTTTTATGCTCATGGCCATTTCCCAAACGGTATTGGTCATTTAACTCCATATTGTGTAATGGAATGGATTGTACCAGCTGTCTTCTGCTTAAAGAAGTCCCTAGTACTGCGCAACATGAGGGCA
Organism: Discoglossus pictus; assembly: GCA_027410445.1. Taxonomy (NCBI): domain Eukaryota; kingdom Metazoa; phylum Chordata; class Amphibia; order Anura; family Alytidae; genus Discoglossus; species Discoglossus pictus. The sequence continues at coordinate 285,559,299 of CM050163.1, forward strand.
AATAGGTTGATGAGGTTTCTTCTCCATTTACAGTTACTACTGGTGTCACTAGGGCCTAATGGCAGTCGGGGAGAAAATAGACATTATCTTCATATTGATCAGATATTGTTCTCCTCACAAGATGAGAATAATTTTACTAAAGGACCACTGTAGGGCACTAGCACTAAGAGCTTGATATTTTCATTAAACATGGATTAATAAAATTCATATTCAATGATAGATCATGATCAGACTCATCTACTGCTGTAAGGTCAATAGGAAGAAGTGGCTTTGTGCATAAAAAGTTAGCACAGCTTGCTAGACAAAGTGTATTGACTGGAATGTGCTGTGTTAAAGTAATTTCTTATGATAGCCTATGAAAGTTTGTTTGGCCTCTTATCTAATGATATCAATCTTTATTTAAAGCACTTTAGCTCTGTCTCTCAGCTCAACCCACCTGATGACTTTATTGGGGTGGATGCAATCAGCTGAACTGGAGGCTAAAACTCTGACCTTTGAAAATGTAATGTTCAATATTGCTATTGTAATTGATGCTTTTAATGATAGAATATAAAAACCTCTGTAACCTTGGACAGAATATATGACATATATATGCAGTACAATTCCCCAAGTTTTCATAGATATGCTTAGTCCATGGATCTTCTTTATTGTGTGATTCTTAACATAATTATTCATAGTGGAATTGTTTATATATATATATATATATATATATATATATATATATACATATACATATATATATATATACATATACATATATATATATATAAACGTTTTCACTAATTTGACCACTCTAATGAACTGTGCACTGGGTTCCCTGGGGGTCCTGTGCTTATGTTTCGGTGCTGTCACCGCTGTGACCTGCATTTGATTCCAAGTCAGAGAACCAAGATGTCACACCACCCTGAAGCCATGCAGGGTTGGGCCTGGTCAGTACTTGGATGGGAGACCAGCTAGGAATACCAGGAGTTGTATGTTGTGGCCCACTGGAGAAGGAACTGGCAACCCACTCCAGTATCTCTGCCATGAATACCAAGTGGATCAACGTGGTGTGTTACATGAGGTCACGGAAAGTTGGATACGACTGAACGAAGCAAATAAAATGGCCATAGAAAGTAGCTCTTAAATGTAAACAAAGGTTTCTGGATTTCACTAGGAATATAATATACCTGTGTATCTCTTTACTTTTCTATACTTATACAATATATTATATTAAGATGCTTAAAAGCTCTTTTTTTCTGCCTAATATCATCTTACAAATAATTTTGGTTTCTCCCCTCGGCAGCTCATGAAGACAGTGTACTTTTACGTACACGGGTTTCACTTAGTGGCATCATTTTATAACATGCTGCTTGAGAGGGGTTACTGGTTGGCTAATTCGAAACACTGCACTTTGCAGTCTGTGTATTTATAAGCTACAGAGGGCAAACTCAGATGGGTAAGAACTGTGTGATTTTTAGGCAGAACAAAACACTTTCTAAAATACAATATATAACAGTAAATACAAAGTTAAATTCGATTTCTAGTGAAATCCAGAATCCTTTGATGTCCCATTAAAATACATTTTCGCATGTTAACATAAATAATTGCATTCTTTTATTCACTTTTATATAATGAATATGGATCAATGCGGCTTGATGCAATGTCCACACTGTTTTATATCTTTTATAGAGGGAAAATAATTTTGCTTGTTCTTTTCTAATGAAAACTCTCTCTTCACTTGCAGAATAACCCCAGGCGTCCTTATTACTAAAGTCACTGTGGTTGTGCTATGATCTCAGCAGAAAACTCTCCAATTCCCAAATCCAGAATAGATTTAAGTTGGTGACAGGAAGCAAACCTCTCTCTGTACCATCGTATGCAATGACAGCAAGCAAGGATTGAACAATAACAACTAGACACATCAGACATTGTTAACCCTTTCAGAGAAAAAGGTAGACTTAATAAACATTTATTTGACGCCTGTTTTGTAATTTTATTTTATTTGAGAAAAGAGTAGAAATATATAAAAAAAACTCTTGACATCTTTAAAGGGGCTCTTCTGAATGTGTGATGGGGTTTTTCATACCTCTGTTAAAACCATTAAGGAAGGTGCTGCTATTTTTTTTGTAAAATAAATTCTGTTGAATCTTTAAAAAAAAGGTTTGAATATGATGGTAGCTGCTCTTCTCTTTTTTTTTTCATAAGCATCCTTTACTGGAACCTGGACCCTGCTTCTCACCCCTACTTGGGTGATATAGTTTGGGCACAATTAAACACAATCTGACATAATATTCAGGTATCTATACATTATGGGCATTGTGTGATTTCAGTTCAGGATATGTGCTTTTTGGATAGGATACTGTTGATTGCAATTCCAGATAATTTTAATGTTAAAAGTCTACTGAATGTGAACTTTTACCCAAACTAACATTAGCAGCTATATGTCATGAGCTTTAAAGCCGGAATTTATAAAGATTTTTGAAACTAGCATGATTGCCTTGTTTTAGTGAAAAGAATACTGGGTTTGTGAATAAGAGAATGATTGCAACAAGAAATGAAATACAATTTTTTCATGAACTTATAAGTAATAAAGATATTACCATAAAGGGGGAGCATAGTTATCTAGAATGCAACTTGATTATTTGAAAGAAGCAAACCGGATTCTAGGAGATACCTGGATCCTTTTAAAATGGATTACAAGGAATTATTGGCCATTTTGGAAGAAACTTTGGATAATATATCCTCAACGAACAATAGTTACAATATAAAAGCCCACCTCTGAATAATTTCTTTATTACGATCTCACTAAATTATGTAAGAACTAAGAATGTTCCATTATTTCTGATATGAATTCATTGATGTGCAACTATATAGACTCATTCCTCCAAACACTTATAGTTATTCTAAGAATCTTTACTCTGGATACTATGCACATTTTTAATATACGGTTTCAGATGTAAAATGGAATCCAGACTGTGATGGAAAAAAAATGGTTAATATATTTTTAACAAAAATAGTTCTTATGAATATACAACAAGAATGTGTATTAAGTAATATGCAGTTGATTTTGAAACATAATTACTTTTTTTTTCATAGGAATTATTGCCAGCATAGTACAGAAACTCAAGTTGGTCACTGCAGACAACACTACCTCATCATGCATGCAATTATGCTAAATAGACCATCATAGAATTAATGGTTTATTGCCTACAGCACATTTAATATCTAGCACTTCTAAAATCATCATAATTTGGTGAAGATTATACTAGATGGGTATCTACATATCTGCAGAACAGTGCTTGCCATTATTACCGAGAGCTGCCTGCTCAGGAGGAGGGGGTAGGGGTCACGTACAAAATGCCCAATGGTTTAACATATATCCACTCCCCTCTCTCCTCCTTTGTGCCTCTCTTCACTTTTCAGTAGATAAGAATATGCCCTCAAAACTACAGTGAAATATTGATAACGGATAAGATGAAAACATTGTATACACCCACCTCCAAATGCAAGATTTTCTCTAAAATTGTTTTATGATCATGATTTACACAGCTGTTCATGTTCACTTCTTACATAATTCATGAGTATTTTCCGAGAACACAGTGATCCTTTAGGCGTTGGGTTTGCCCTGTCTTATGCCGATATTTATAAGGGGTGTGGGAAGACCAATATTTATGGAACAATAATCCATTTTCAAAGAATATTATTTTATATAAATGGCACGAAGATGATATTTTGAATATTTAACAAGCATCATGTAGTGTAGTGAGACAATTTATTTTTCACTTGTCATAATAGTAATGATTTTAACTTATCATTTACAAGCATTATATTGGTTAATCAAATTTTTATTTTTCGACTTGAGATTCTTCCATTCAGAAGGAGAAAAATTAACTCATATCTATAAAAAAATAAATATTTTTTTTGATTTCAATGGCTACCAATAGAGGTCATTATAAAAAATGCATCAACAGTATTCCTCTTGGACAATTCCAAAGCATCAAAACTAACCGTTCCAAACAGGAGGATGCGGAGACAGAAGAAAATGTTACTAAGCACTAGAAATACAGCTATAATGCTATTTTTAGAAAATTTAAAAAAATTACAGAAAAAACTGCAAAAGAGAAATAAAGAGACCAGATCAGATGGAGTAGAGAACAAAGTAAACTCTTCACATTCTGAAGGCACACTATATCACTAGAACATTAAGAGCATTGATCTATTCTGCAGGAGGATTACTGTTTAAAGGACTCAATTCTGGCACCATTCATGTTTCAGACCAAAGTCGCAGATTTGTACATCCCAAAAGGCGTGTTGTTCTATGGTAGTCAAGGGAATGATTTTAACATTAAATATTTTCGAAATTGCAATTCCACACCTTATATGATATGTAGTTATTTCTTCTACACTGGAAGAACCAAATTAACTTTAAAACAAGAATGCAGGAAAATAATGGTACAATAAAAAAAAACATGGCCTATATGAACATTTTTCTAAAATGCGGTGATTGTCATCGCTGACATATAAAACTGGAAATCTACACATGTTTGGGGTGGCGACAGAGTTTTACAATTAAGAGATATTCTGGATGGTGGTGTCCATTACATGAGCAGGTAGCAACTTCACACTGGTCACCACCAGGGTATGCAGATGCAAAAATGAATAGAAATCTGATAAAGTGTTGGGAAAGAAGTGCATGTAGAGGGGATGGAGAGGGAAAGAGTCAACGGAGTGACACAGTGGTGCAGTGGTAGGAGTCAAATCTGATGTGGTAGATCCTGGGGTGGGATACAAATAAGGGACGGAATGAGCAGATGGAGGAGCCAGAAGTAAAAGAAGGGGCAGAACAAGGAATTACACAAATGTGTAAGAATCAGAGAAGAGAGACCAGGTCAAACCACAGTGATTCCTCTTTAGTCTTTAAACTACTGTTCCTTTTTTTTTCTAGCACCTTCTTTTGTGTTTTTTGTTTTTACTTTGGCTCATATCCTCGGAAGCTTTGTGTTTTGTTCCACCTACACCTTTAATTTGCAGCATTATATGACACAAGAGTTCATGACAAAACACAACACACACATGACCTATGCTTAGTTACCTATGCTGTCCACGTCTACATGTGCCCCTCCTGCTATTGAAACCAGAACATCTTGTAGATCTATCATCACTGCCCCATATAGGGCATTGTAGGACTCTCCCTGGGAGAAAGGGTTGGGAGTCAGTGATGGGGACAAATGTGTATACAGATGTATGCATGGCTATATTTGTTTATTGGTTGAATCTTAAGTGGGGAAATAAGGCATGGTACCTATTATGACTAATTACTTATGCTTCCAATACTTCTTTTCTTTCTCCTCCTGATCTGTTCCTCTAACATTCCCAACTCCTTAACTTATTTCCCCCTATTTCATTCCAACTCTTTTTGTTTAATTTTTAGTCGGTTACATCTTCTTTTCATATTGCCTGTAGCTACACTAGTGCACATTGGAGTTTCTCTTACTAAACATAACCATAGCACAATAAGAGGCTACTTGTGAATGCTCATCCTCATACTACAAAGGATCGTTAGGAGTACTCATTTGTTATTGCTTGTTGTCCGTGAGATGTGTAGTGTTGTACATAGTAACAGAAACTCAAGTTGGTCACTGCACACAAACCTCATCATGCATGCAATTATGCTAAATAGGTCATCATAGAATTAATGGGTTATTGCCTACAGAACATTTGAAAATGTCTAGCACTTCTAACATCACCATACTTTGGTGAAGTTTGTACTAGATGGGTATCCGCATATCTGCAGTATCATTCAACATCAAATCAACGCAAAAATCAAGGGTTTCGTCAACCTCCGTCTCGGATTTTGATTAAACTTGGTGTACATCCTTCCCTTATGGTTGAAAGAAACCCCCTTAAATATTTCCCCCCTATCTCAAACGGTTTTATTTTTATAGCATTTCAAAGTTTCATTAAATATACGTTGTCTCTTCCTCTTGAGATCCTCGGCACAAGATACCCTTGCGTACATTTTTTATCATTACACCAGCACTCAAAAGATTTTATAAATGCCTAAAAAAAAGTATAAATGTAACCTGTAGTGTAGTTTTTTTTGGTGAAAAAAAATCAGGTTTAGAAAACCTGAATTTTGGGATATTTGAATTTGAAGTTATGAAAATTGGCTATCGGGAATAAAAAAAAAAGAAAAGAAAGAAAAAAAGAAAATAATTTACAGTCAGTAGAACATTAAATGCTGACATGTAAAGAAATAAGACCTAGCAAGAAAAGTATTCCGAAAAATAAAAAATGTAGTAATACATGGAAATATAAGTACATCAAATTAAGCTTAAATTATTAAAAAAATAAGTATTCATTTCAGAAATATTAAAAATATTAGATCTTTTAAAATGTTTTCTCAGATTGCAATTCAGAGAAGTCTTTCATATGCTAGTGTCTGGTATTATTCAGTGTGTGGATGAATCATGGATAGCTGAAGTTGGGTGATGCAATGCAGATGAATCAGAATGCGACATTATTGGTGGAACTACAAAACGTCTAGTTAGAAAAGAGAGTCTTTAGAGACCCCTTGACAAGCAGATTACTACTCCAAATACATTTTATGATTTCTGTGACAAAAACATTGAAAATCTCAAACTCCCTTATATTGCAAGGGAAGACATAGACATAATCGGCTATTCCCTCGAAATCCCTGGGACTCGCAATTTCTACAACTTTAAACCACTCAATTCTACAGGCACAATTGAAGCAAGAAGAATGAGCATTGATAAAGAACCCTCCCTCACTTTCAACCTGGGGAGCCTCCCTAATCTTCCTGTAAATGCTGATCTGTATACTGGATGTTTTGTTGCTTGCAAGTATGATCATTTGTGGTACTTTGGAATGATATTGGAGATTAATCAAGACGAGGCAGATGTTTTTGTAAAATGTCTTCACCCAAATGGACCTTCACCTTTATTCTGCTGGCCTAGCCGTGATGATTCTTGCGCAATACCATTTCCTCATATGCTTGGTATTGTACAACCCCCACAGATAATAACTGGCAGAAAACACTTCTTTCCCAAAGAGTGTATGGTGTTGATGGAAGAAAAAAATGAAAACTTACAGGTGATACTTGTGCTACAGCAAAGAAACTGAGGGCTATTAAACTTGTAAGGTAATCAAAAGTGATAATAGCATAGTCGGTTATGGTACTTTTTTACTTATGTTTAATTGTTGTCTTTATTGTTATTAATGTATTTGCTGTCATAAAACTGCCTCATTGTGAATTACGCCTCAATATATTTAACATAAATGTTAAAAAGTCTCCATGCAGCCATTATTTCAAGATGGCACGCAAACATAATTATTTTTGTTTTCTTTTGTAAGATAGACATGTCCTTGTATGCAATAATATTCTAAAAAACAAATTGGGAATCATGTAATGTTGCATAATCACATATAATAGTTGTCAAACTATGAATCGTTGTAACGCTTGTGAGCCTTGCGCTCATCGCCTGCGAGCCTCGAAAAGCGAGGCGAGCAGTTGAGGCATTGAAACATGTGGGATTTAGGCAGAAATGAGCGCCAAAGGCACTCTTGCGAGCCTCGCAATGCGAGGCGAACCATTGAGGCATTGAAAAATGCAGGACTTAGCCTCCAAGCAGTTACGAAACGAGGGATCGCCTTAGGCTGCAAGCAGTTGAGGAAAGCAGGACTTAGAAAAAAGAATTGTGAGGATGGAAAAATACGAAGTTAACGGCAGAACTGCGCAAACCAAAAAACAAGAGTAACACAATTTTTTTAAAATCTTTTTTTAAATCACATACAGCACCGGGGGACAGCCAAAACGTCTGGGAGTGAGGTTGCATACAAATTTAAGCCGAATTTGCATCGTTTCGGCACTCGAAAATCGGCTAAGCGAGAAAAACAGTAGGTGGGGGAGGGACTAGATATAAGTAATGAGGTAGAAAGTGTGGAGGGCATAAGGGATGAATTAACAACTCATAGGGGAGGAGATGGCGGAGGGGCAGTATAGTCAATAGGGAGGTAGTACTTATTAACTCAAGTACAGTGGCAGGCACCTCAGAACTACAGACTCATAACATAAGGTGTATGATTGTCAATGCCAGAAGCTTGCCAGGAAAAATGGGAGAGTTAGAATTATTAGCAATTAATGAAAATGGGATTTAATAGGCATTACCAAAACGTGGTGGGATAAATCTCATTACTGGACTGTTAATCTGTATGGTTATAACCTATTTAGGAAAGATAGAGGCAATGGTAAACGAGGAGGAGGGATTTGTCTGTATGTTAAGCCTGAATTTAAGCCTATAGTCAGAGAAGATATTTATGGTGGACCTAGAGATAGAGTTGAATGTTTGTGGGTAGAGTTAAATAGCGGAGCAGCAAATTCCAAAAGAATATTAGTAGGAGTATGCTATAAACCCCCAAATATAGCTGAAAGTGAAGAAATACAATTATTGTTACAGATTGGAAATGCAGCTAAGCAGGATCAAGTTCTAATAATGGCAGATTTTAATTACCCTGAAATAAACTGGATAAATGAGACCAGCAGTTCAGCTAAGGGGAGCAGGTTCTTCAGTGCACTCAGTGATCATTATCTGGCCCAGGTTATACAAGAGCCTACTAGAAATGAAGCTATCTTAGATTTAGTCCTCACAAATAATATTGATATAGTATCAAATGTAGGAATAGGGCAACCTTTGGGAAACAGTGATCACAACACAGTCTGATTTGAGATTGAATTAAAAAAAACAAAATTTTAAGGGGCCAACTAAAACTCTTAATTTTAAAAGGGCAGATTTTAACGGTCTAAGGGCAGCAATACAACATATAGACTAGGACAGAGAACTGATAGGTAAAAATACTGAACATAAATGGACAACAATTAAATCCTTACTAAATATACATACACATCGGCATATACCATGTGGGAATAAAAGTAAAAGGAGTAAATCCCATCCAATGTGGCTTAACAGTGATTTAATGATCAAGATATGGCAGGAAAAGGCAGATGAGCTAAATAGGTTATTTTCTTCGGTATACACAAGGGAGGTACCAGTGGTTGTGACACTGCAACATAATGTGGCTACACTACCTTTGCCAAATAATTGGTTAACACAGGAAGTAATCCAAAAGAGGTTGGAAAAAATAAATGTTAATAAAGCCCCGGGTCCTGATGGAATACATCCACGGGTACTGAGGGAACTGGGTTCTGTAATAGCCAAACCATTATATCTTTTTTTTTCAAGATTCACTCAACACAGGGTTTCTACCAGCAGACAGGTGAAAAGCAGATGTGATACTTATATTTAAGAAGGGAGCAAGAGCAAATCCAGGGAAGTATAGACCAGTGAGCCTCACTTCTGTAGTGGGGAAGCTTTTAGAAGGGTTAATAAGGGATAATATACAATAGTATGTCTATTTGAACAGGATTATAAGTACGAGTCAACATGGATTTATGAGGGATAGGTCATGTCAAACAAATCTAATTAATTTTTATGAGGAGGTTAGTAGGAACCTGGATCAAGGCAACTCAGTGGATGTAGTCTTTTTGGATGTTGCAAAGGCTTTTGATACAGTGCCACATGGGAGACTATTGTGCAAACTAAGAGATACAGGAATTGCAGTAAATATCTTCTCATGGATTGAGAGCTGGCTAAAAGACAGGAAGCAAAGGGGTGTTGCAAATTCAACATACCCCGATTGGACTAATGTGGTAAGTGGGGTTCCTCAGGGTTCAGTATTAGGTCCTCTCCTTTTTTACATATTTATTAATGACGTAGAAGTAGGATTGGAAAATATTGTCTCCATTTTCGCTGATGACACAAAGTTGTGCAAGGTAATTAAATCAGATAATGATGTGCTTTCCCTCCAAAGGGATTTACAGTACATAAAATTGTGGAATGGGCATCTAAATAGCAGATGAGTTTTAATACGAATAAATGTAAAAGTTATGCATCTGGGAAGGAAAAATAGCCATGCAATTTATAATCTTAATGGAGCAAATCTAGGTGTATCAGATATTGAAAGGGTTTTGGGAGTGCTTGTGGACAACCACCTAGGTAACAGTGCTCAAAGCCAAGCAGCAGCTGCAAAGGCAAATAAAATATTAGCATGTATTAAGAATGATATAGAAGCAAGGCAAGCAAATATAATTCTGCCACTATACAAATCTCTAGTACGCCCTCATTTGGAATATGGAGTACAATTTTGGGCACCACTTCATAAAAAGGATATTTTAGAGCTGGAAAAGGTACAGAGGAGGGCAACAAAACTAATAAGGGGGATGGAGGGGCTAAGTTATGAAGAAAGACTAACAAAATTAAACTTATTTTCTCTAGAAAAAAGGCGTCTAAGAGGAGATATGATTACCTTATATAAATACATCCAGGGTCAGTATAAAGATTTGTCAAGTTAACTTTTTGTGCCAAGAAGTTATCAACTGACAAGAGGACATCCCTTGAGAAAGAAAAGGGTTCTTCACAGTAAGGGTGGTTAATCTGTGGAATTCTCTACCAGAGGAGGTGGTGACAGCGGATTCGATAGATAACTTTTAAAGGGGACTGGATTTATTTCTAGTTAAAAAGGGAATTCAGGATTATCATGAATAATTAGAGAGACAGTATTAATCCAGGGAGAAATCCGATCGCCAGTATCTGGGGTCAGGAAGGTTTTTTTTTTCTCCCTTTGAGACGATTGGCTAAGTCTCACTTTTTTTTTCTGTTTGCCTTCCTTTTGATTAATTAATAATTTAAAAAAAAATTAATTAATTGATTAATAATTAATTAACAACTAATTAATTAATATTTAATCCGCATATTGCAGATCAGAGGAGATCTTAAAAGGTTGAACTTGATGGACTGAAAGTCTTTTTTCAACCTTAATTATTATGTAACTATGTAAAAAATAATGGTGACCGAAAAAAATGAAAACGAGGCTTCCCGACACCGAACCGCGCAAAACACCGCCAGCCGCATACCACTTTTACCCAGGAAAATACGAGGTACAAAATACACTGTTAGAAAGGATGGAAAATGCTTGTGAGCCACGTAACACATAGACAATCATCGCCATTTTACAACACTTACTTGCAACTAATAACATTACAAATATAAAATGGCCCTTTACACAACTAAACCAACGGTTTGCCCTCGCGCACGCTGCCTATTTCTACTGCACAATTGGCACATTGCTGACACTTTCTCCACAGGGCAGCAACAGTACAACTGTACATTGTATACTGAAGGAAAATAAAAATAGATTGTTAGCTCTTCAGTCTATTCATGGCTGGATATATTAATTAGAAATAGGTAAAGTATATTAATTTATTAAGTAATTAATTATTATTAAAAAAAATATAGATATATATATATCGCTCTTTGCAATGAGCGCCGAAGATGATTGTTGCAAAGCACAAAACTGGAACAACACGAGGGGAGAGTCTTGCAATGAGCGCCGAAGGTGCTCAAAGGAGCAAAAGTACACAAGGAGAGACTCTCGTAATGAGCGCCGAAGGTGCTCAGAGGAGCAAAAGTACACAAGAGGAGAGGCTCGCAGTGAGCGCCGAAGACCCTCAGAGTAGAAAAGGTTTTACATTGTGTGGCAAACATCATTGCCATGGCTTCAAATTTTATTGCCCTGTCATTTTTGACGGGCAAGTCACTAGTTGAATATAATGCATAACTTAAATTATTTTAATATTTTTCTAGCTAGGTCTTATTACTTTACTTGTTAGCATTTAAAGTTTCTGACCAATTTTTTTTTTTATTGATTTCACGATAGCCAATTTTCGTAATTGTAAACACCCCAAAACTAAAAACAAGTCTGCACTTTCGAAAAAAACTATAATAACCAATATTATGTTACATTTTAAGATGAACAACTTTGTTTTCATTAAAAAAAAAATTAATGGGGTTTCTTTCAACCATAAGGGAATGGTGTACACCAAGTTTCATCAAAATCCGAGATGAAGGGTGACATGGTCTTTTTGAATTGACGTGGAATGACCCTGCAGTTATTCTCAGGAGTAGGGGGTAGGGGTCAGGTACAAAATGCCCAATGGTTTAACATATTTCCACTCCCCTCACGCCTTCGGCGCTCATGGCAAGCCTCTCCCCCCATGTAGTTTAGGGGCCTTGCGATGTGTGTTACTGGCTTGGGTTAAATGTTACTGGCTTGGGTCTCTTTTTTACTGCTTTAAGCCTCGTTTTCACCCTGTTAAGTTTTTTCGGCCGCCATTTTTTTTTCTTGCTTAGGCAATTTTCAATCTTGAAAAAACACCAAATATGCCTCAAATTAACTTGCAACCTCAATCCCAGGCTGCCGGGCTCTCCCCCTGTGCTGTGTGTGAGTGATTTTGAGGCATATTTATTAATTTTTTTGCTGTTCTTTCCGGTTCCGTGGTTCGGTTGTTACATTCGTAATTTAGTGCAGCTCCACAACTGCGGCCCTCGGCTTGCGAGGGCCGCAGTTGCACTTACGAGCTTATTGCAGCTTAAGTCCTATTGCAGCCTTAGTCCTACGGGCCTCACGATGAGTGCCTGTGGCGCACATCGAGAGCCCTGCAATGAGCACCTTTGTCGCTCATTGCAGCCTAAGTCCTACGGCCCTTCGGCGCTTATTGCAGGCCAGCAACTGCCTCCGTCACTTTGCGAGGCCAACAATTTTTAACATGGCATTACCGACAATCAACAATTACCACAACTATATATGTGATAATGCTTTATCCAGCCCACTGTCTTTACATTTGTACCCATACTAAACTCATAGCACTAGTTCCCTTAAAATCAATAAAAAATATTTTGGAGGAAATACGGTCATTTTAAAGAGTTGATAATGCTCTTAAAAAGGAAATATTATAATGCATAGAACAAAAATATGTTTGTACCAAAGGCATGCTACTTGTTACTCTAGCCACCACTATAAGGTAATTACATGGAAATGTTAATTAACAAACAGATTATGAATTAAATTGTGTTGTGCTAAGGAATAAAGAAGTGCATATATATATATATATATATATATATATATATATATATATATATAGCCTCTATAATAATTGTGTAACACCTGCGTGGTGTTCTCTGCGCAGGTGCACACAAGCCTTACACTTGAAATTAAATACTTCAAATTGGTGTAGCTGCGCATGCGCTACTTAGTCGCAGCAAGCATACACACAGTGACTAAGTAGTGCATGTGCAGTTGCAACGATTTTCAGAGAGAGATCGCATACACGCACAGGGGGAGGGAGGGGTTAAGGGAGAGCTCAAAGAGAGGGCACAGAGAGAGAGAGAGACAAAGGGCAGACAGAGAGAGATACAGGGCAGACAGACAGAGGGCACGGAGAGACAGAGGGCATAGAGAGACAAAGAGGTCACAGAGAGAGACAGAGGGCACATAGAGAGAGCTCGCTCAGAGAAAGACAGAACAGACAAATGAAGATACAATATAATACCGTCATTGATGACAGGCAAGTTATTAGTATATATATATATATATATATATATATATATATATATATATATATATATATATTAGAACAATATATATTAAATAACACATCATTGTGCATACATTTATTTCATTTCTGCATGTATTTATTTATACATGAATAAACAATCTCACACGTTTATTTCTGCCCCATATTAATAAGCAACCTCATCTACAGTGCCTTGCAAAACTATTCCCCCCCCTTGACTTTTTACCTATTTTGTTACATTTCAGCCTTAAATTGCATGTTTTGTTAATCTGAATTTAATCTGATGGATCAGAACACAATAATGTTGCTGTAATCCCCCTCCTAACCTACGTTTTCGTATGCAGTAGTCATGGTACTTCCCATTTTAAAACTGCTGATAAAATAATTGAGTTGATCGTTTGAAGTTAGTGGTTTTAAATTGCTTCTAACTTGTCCTTGCATTCACAGAATAAATAGGGAGCTGCAACAACAGGCTGTAAAATGAACTGATTCAATATGTAGCTCTGGATTACATACAGTGCCTTGCAAATGTATTGCCCCCCCTTGACTTTTTACCTATTTTGTTACATTACAGCCTTAAATGTAATGTTTTGGTAATCTGAATTCTATGTGATGGATCAGAACACAATAGTCTAAGTTGGTGAAGTGAAATCAGAAAAATATATACATAAAACTATTTTTTAGAAATAGAAAACAGAAAATTGGCATGTGCGTATGTATTCACCCCCTTTGCTATGAAGCCCATAAAAAGCTCTGGTGCAACCAATTACCTTCAGAAGTCACATAATTAGTGAAATGATGTCCACCTGTGTGCAATCTAAGTGTCACATGATCTGTCATTACATATACACACCTTTTTTGAAAGGCCTCCGGGGTCTGCAACACCTAAGCAAAGAGGCACCACTAACCGAACATTGCTATGAAGACCAAGGAACTCTCCAAACAAGTAAGACAATGTTGTTGAGTAGTACAAGTCAGCGTTAGGTTATAAAAAAATATCCAAATCTTTGATGATCCCCAGGAGCACCGTCAAATCTATATAACCAAAAGTAACCCAGGAGGAGCTGCAGAGTTCCACAGCAGAGACAGGAGTATTTGTACATAGGATGACAATAAGCCGTACGCTCCATAGAGTCGGGCTTTATGTCAGAGTGGACGGTGCTCTGGTCTGAGACTAAAACTGAACTTTTCGACCATCTAAGAAAACGCTACATCTGGCGCAAACCCAACACATCACCCAAAGAACACCATCACCACAATGAAACATGGTGGTGGCAGCATCATGCTGTGGGGATGTTTTTCAGCAAGCGGGACTGGGAAACTTGTCAGAGTTGAGGGAAGGATGGATGGTGGTAAATACAGGGATATTCTTTAGCAAAACCTGTACCACTCTGTACGTGATTTGAGGCTAGGACAGAGGTTCACCTTCCAGCAGGACAATGACCCCAAACACACTGCTAAAGCAACACTTGAGTGGTTTAAGGGGAAACATGTAAATGTGTTGGAATGGCCTAGCCAAAGCCCAGACCTCAATCCAATAGAAAATCTGTGGTCAGACTTAGATTGCTGTTCACAAGTGCAAACCATCCATCTTGAAGGAGCTGGAGCAGTTTTGCAAGGAGGAATGGGCAAAAATCCCAGTGGTAAGATGTGGCAAGCTCATAGAGACTTATCCAAAGCGACTTGGAGCTGTTATTGACGCAAAAGGTGGCTCTACAAAGTATTGACTTTAGGGGGGTGAATAGTTATGCACATTGACTTTTTCTGTTATTTTGTCCTATTTGTTGTTTGCTTCACAATAAATTAAAAAAAGCTTCTTCAAAGTTGTGGGCATGTTCTGCAAATTAAATGATGCAAATCCTCAAACAATCCATGTTATGTCCAGGTTGTGAGGCAACAAAACATGGCACGTGGGTGAATACTTTTTTAAGGCACTGTATTTCAAAGTGTGTAGAGAAACAGAGATGCACATGAGGTTGTGCACCTGGGGGGTGGCCAAGGATATTGTGCCTAAGGGAGCCAGATATGGAAATCTTCCCCTGACTGCTTGAAAGTAGGACGTTTGTTGGGAGTGGGGTTATGGGTGATAGTAAGAGGTCATTAGTTTGCCTATCATCTAGCCCAGAAATTATTACCCATGAGGCTAGACAGATTTAGATATGAACAAAGTCTGATTTAAGTTTATATTCTTCTATCAGTTGAAGAGTCAGGTTTCATTTTGGTAACAGCACAAGTATTTTTCATTTTAAAGTGATTTTTTTTTCAAGTGAGCCTTGAAAATGTGCCAGTCATCCAAACCATTTGTTACATATGCTGCACCTCCGCACAATGAAAAAATAGTTGTTGTTTGAATAATTGAAGTCTGACTCAGAGCATACTTGAGGACGAAAAAAGTCAATTGTCACGTTCTTAAAGACATACCAAAGTTCCCCTGTTTTTGCCTCTCTCTAACACGTGCTGCTTATATCACACATTACATGGAGTCATTCCATACACATACAGACTTATTTTATTTAAACATAAAACGTGTTTTCTACACCCCAGAGCTGCTTATATAGACACAGTGTACCTAACAATAGAGACAATACATTTAAGTACGGATTTTCACTCATTACTAAGATTGAAATAGACACCATGGAATGTTTTCCTTATGCCAACAAGCTTCGTAAACTCAACAGTGGCCAGTATATTGGAAAAGGTGCTGTGCTTCCTTGTACAGGGGACATCAAGAAATTTAGCATACTTTGGGGTAAGTATAATAATTGTTATTTTAGTATTTTTTTCATGCAAAAAATGTTTGCATACTCTACTGATTCCCCTCTATCAGATGCATTCATAATGCATGAAACTTAAATATGCCTTTAATAAAAATAAAAATGTTGATGCATCTGCAGGACCCTGGAAGGGTCATGTGTGTGTGATAGGGGGCTTACATTTCTAGAGAGCTGTGGTTGC
Organism: Discoglossus pictus; assembly: GCA_027410445.1. NCBI lineage: Eukaryota > Metazoa > Chordata > Amphibia > Anura > Alytidae > Discoglossus > Discoglossus pictus. Next base: position 285,575,725 of record CM050163.1, read on the forward strand.
AGTGAATGATGCAAGGTGTCTGCTTTTGGGCCAGTGGGAGAGAATGGGTGTGGTGTCTATTTCAATCTAATCCAATTATCTTTACAATAGCTCTCTGGTTATCAGTGAAGAGAAAGGTGGAGAATGAAGGAACAAACACACAACCTCATAATTCATCTCTGGGGAAGAGATGTAATACGCAAAAAAGATTCTATTATTTATAAACAGAGTCTTCAAAAATCCCCCCCCCCCCAAAAAAAAAAATGATGTCCATGGCTTACACAACTGATAATATTGTTAGTTTTTTGCACTACAATGATCTTTTAAATCTTAGAGGCAAAACTTTACCTCTCTTGTTAGGAAATCATATAAGCCTAATCTTGTTTGCAAAGTAGGTGATCACAATAAATCCTGGACCTTTATGTCTGCTGTGCTACATGTGTCAGAGACATAACTGACTGGTTAAAAGGATCTCATCCCATGCCTTTTGTGTTTCTAATGTGTGTAGAAGACCTAAGAACCATTCATCCGATTGTTATTTTTATTTAACATTTTTGTACAGTAACCATATTTACCATCACCTGGGTTCGATTCCAGTCAGGGAACCAATAGGTCACACCACCCTGAAGCCATGCAAGGTTGGGCCTGGTCAATACGTCGATAGGAGACCATCTAGGAATAACAGGAGCTGTATGCTGAGGCCCACCAGAGAAGGAACTGACACCCCACAGTATCTCTGCCATGAAAAGTAAATCACCATGAACATAAAGATGTGCCTGGTGTGTTACGGCCCATAAGGTCACAGAGAGTGGGACATGACTGACCGACACACACCCATATTCCAAAGCCAGCAGACACTTGGAGTTTGGATGACAATGTGATGACAAGGCCCAGGGTAATACAGGAGACCAACAGCATAGTGATCCAACATTTGAAGCTAGTCTTCTGAACCCCATTTGCTATGTGAACTGATATTTTACTGCGGTCTTCCATTTTGATTTCTTACCTGGTGAGGTTCTCTGACTACCTTCCTTATAGCCCAGCTGGGAGCACTGGCAGTACATACTGCCACTTTCCCATTGAGTCAATATAAACTTCCTATGTATTCAAAATCTACTCCCACCCCATTAAGTTTATCTGCTAAAGACAAAATGGTAGATTATCCCCCTGTGTACTTGGCAGCTTCTGCGCTCATCGTCTGTTTACCCCCCCCATGTAGCTTAGGGTGTGACTGCCTTGGTTTATGTGTTACAGACGTGGGTTAAATGTTACTGGTTTGCGTTAAGTGTTACTGCTTAGGGCTCGTTTTTATGTTTTCGCAGGCTGGTTTTACGTCCTTCAGCCTCGTTTTCGTTGTGTTTACGTTTTTCCGGCAGCCATTTTTTTTCTTGCTTAGGCAAGTTTCGGGTGTGAAAAAACGCCAAATATGCCTCAAATTAACTTGCAACCTCACTCACAGGCTCCCTGGCTCTCCCCCTGTGCTGTGGGTGAGTGTGTAAGTAAATTTGAGGCATAATTGAGTTTTTTTGTTGGTCTTGTCAGTTTGTTGGTTTGGCCGTTAAAGTTGTAATTTTGCGAGGTCCGCAGTTGCATCTACGTGCTTCGGTGCTGATCTGGAGCCCTGCAATGAGCGGCTTTGGCTTTGCAATGAGCGCCTGAGGTGCTCGTGGCAAGCTCTGCAATGAGAGCCTTTGGGGCTCATTGCAGCCACGGGCCTCGCAGTCGGGCGTCAACTGTTCGCCTTGCAAGGTTTGCAGTATTTAACATTGCATGACCAACATCGTAACAGGACGAACACTGACAACTATATATATGATAGCTAGCAAATAGTGTGTCATTGTGCCAGAATGTGTCCCTCAGCAATTTGACATGTTAGAAAGTTTAAAAAAAAAAAAAAATTCTTCAAGTGTCTGTTGTTGATTTATTTAAAATGCTGGGAGATGTATGTTGGTGTTTCTGCTCTGAACATAATCAGTGTCAGTGGACAAACATTAAAAGGTAGGGGTTCTGGGTTAGGGTTCAGGACATTCCCTAGTAACAGGAGACAAGAAAATACTGAAACTACAAAAGTGGAATTGGGTCAGGGTAAGAGTCCAGTGTGTGTCTGCAGGATACTGTGATAAGGAAGGGGGCAAGGTTCAGACACAACTCATCCAACGCACACACATGGCACTTAGGGGGTTAATACCCCTCCTTTTCCCAGCTGAACCTTTTTGAAACTACGCCTTATCCCGATCATAAACTTACTAACAAACGGTTTAGTATCACAGAAAAACAATGATAGGTCAAAAGATCATCTATGATGCAATAATTATGTTGCAACTTCAAAAACACATAGCTATATTACACATATAGATAGATAGATAGATAGATAGATAGATAGACAGACAGACAGACAGACAGACAGACAGACAGACAGACAGATAGATAGATAGATAGATGACAGATAGATAGATAGAGTGATAGATAGATAGATAGATAGATAGATAGATAGATAGATAGATAGATAGACAGACAGACAGACAGACAGACAGACAGACAGATAGATAGATAGATAGATAGATGACAGATAGATAGATAGAGTGATAGATAGATAGATAGATAGATAGATAGATAGATAGATAGATAGATAGATAGATAGATGGATATATAGATAGATAGACAGATAGATAGATGGATATATAGATAGATAGATATATAGATAGATAGATAGATAGATAGATAGATAGATAGACAGACAGACAGACAGATAGATAGATAGATAGATAGATAGATAGATAGATAGAACCTTTCCTGTCATCTCCCTACCAGCAGTAACACTAGCAGCCACTGGGTGGCACAAGGACGGCTTGCCTAGACTTTCTTTTATCTGTTTATAGGGTTAAGGTTAAATGTAACATTTACACTAAGAAGATTTTAAAGAAAATCTTGGTGAACCAAATCTTGGTGCCACTTCTGGTGGGTGGATAACATCGATCATATATATAGATATCACTCTGGAATATCTTAATACGTTGGTGTATTACAAATAACTATATATATATATATATATATATATATATATATATATATATATATATATATATATATATATATATATATATATATATACACAGTATATTTGTGTTCACATTTGAATGTCTAAAAAAAAACGTGTTTCCTGCTCAGAATTCTGAGAAATCCAGTTATTACACTTCATTCTGGGAAGCTGAGCTGGGACATTCATATGTGCCCACAAATGCCTTGCTCTTTAATCCATAACCATTTCATACATGGCTTCCTTTAAGCTTATTACACAGCTTTTATGCAAAGCCAAGGTTGGATTATACACAGGCTGGGAATCCTACCCACAGACAGCCATTTCAAGGCTACTGCCTATCATCAGCGTGGGGCATATATATATAGAGAGAGAGATATTCCTATCTTTATCGATCTATTGAGAGACAACATTTCTTTAATTAAACAATATACTTACATGATTAACAGAATGACATATAATTTATTTCTATGAATGGCTTCCATTTCTGGCTCCTAGAAACATAGTACCTGGTTCCTGAAATATCTACCTATAACTATAATGTATCTCCCTGGCTACTACTTCTTAAGATAAAGGCCCCTTTCCACACTACACAAAGCTGTGCAGACTGCCCAGTGCCCCTGTTCTATACAGATACTCTAGTAGAGGTGCAGCTCTCCCAGGAGCTCTGTGGCACAGCGGGGGTTAAGTGCGGCCCTGTCTCTTGTTATCAGCCCAGCTATGTTGTAATCCCAGTAGTAAGGTAAGAAGTGACCTTTGTCTGGACACTCTGCTCAGTGCTCTCCTGGGAGCAGGAACTACCAGCCCTGCCCGTGCTCCAGCCTCTGTATATAGGCACCATGTACCTCCCGGAGCCGGCCGGGCCCCTGCTGCTGTCACTCACCGCCATCCCTGTGTCCTACCTGGTGAACTCCCTGTCTGCAGTGTCAGAGTGAGTATGGGGAGCGGCATGGAAGCAGCACAGACAGACATATAGTACACACAGCTAGCTACTCCCACCACTCTCTTTCTATCACGTTTTTTTCCTTTCTTTCTTTCTCTCTATCTCCTTCCTCTATTTCCTTTTCTCTCTATCTTTTACTCTCTTTCTTTATCTCTCTCTCCTTCCTCTATTTCTCTCTCTCTCCCCCTCTCTCTCTCTTTCTATCTCTCTCTCCTCTCTCTATTTCTCTCTCCTCTTTGTTTCATTCTTTAGCTTACCTCTTTTTCCTCTTTTTCTTTTTGCATCTCTCCCCCTCTTTCTTTCTCTCTCTCTCTATTTCTCTCACATTCTTTCTCTTTCTTTCTCCTCTTTCTTTTGTTATTTATCTCGCCTTTTCTTCTCTCTCTTTTTATTTCATTTCTGTCTTTCATTCTCCCTCCTTTCTTTCTCTCTCTCTCACTTTCATTCATTCTTTCTCTCTTTCTTCTCTTTTTGTTTCTTCTCTTTCTCTTTATTTCTTTCTCTTCTCTTTCTCCCTCTTTCTTTCTCTCTCTCTCTCTCTGTCTTTCGTTTCTTCTCTCTGTCTCTCTCTCTCTTTCTCTTCCTATCTCTCTTTCTCCCCCCTGTCTCTCTCTCTCTCTATATATATATATATATATATATATATATATATATATATATATATATCTCACATATAATTGTCTAACTGCGAGTTGTCGTCACACTTGCGGCCTTGCAGCATGACAACTCGCAGTTTGACAACATGCTCCCTCCTTCCCCATATCATCCTCCTCCTCACCCCTTATCTTAACCCCCCTCCTCACCCCTTATCATCCTCCTACCTCCCCGTCATCCTCCATCTTTCCCCCCTCTCCTTACTCTGATGGGAGCACCTCCTGCTGCTTTTCCTGTGAGCTGCCGGCATCTGTTAATGACATCACGCAGGGGCCTCTCTCCTCTTCTGTTCACTTAAGGTGGATTCCTATATATTGAAGCATACATGTACTTTTTCTCTGCTATGTGTAAATTATCTCCTGCAGTGCTGCTGTAGTAAGAGATTCAGTATCCCATCAGATCCTGTATCCTCAGGGACCAGCATTCAGAACAAGCCCCACCCCTGCCTCTCTCCTCTCCTATGTGTAAAATATTCTATATGTTGCGTCTTTGCGGAATATCCGTAGGTCTTTTGTGGTGTTTTGCGAGTTTCTTGTGGTGTTTTGCGAGTTTAGAGTGCTGTAGCCTCGTTTTCATTTGTTCGGCGGCCATTTTTTCTCTCGCTTAGATTTTTTTTTAGTGTCTAAACTCTTTTATTTCGAGTAAAATCGAGGTCTAAGTTGCATTTTTGAGGTCCTGGGTGCTCCCTCTTGGTGTAGGTAATGTTTTTATGTATGTGCTGTGTGTATGTATTGTGTTTTACATTTTGTAATGTTCGCGAGTTGCGTCCGAGTGTTGCGAGGCCGTAATGTGTGTGAACGTGTGTCGTATGTTGTTTGCGAGTGTCGTAATGTGTGTGTCGTGCGGTTTAGGTTGCGACGTGAAGTTTGCGAGGGTCGCAGTTGCTGGCATGGAGCGCCTTCGGCGCTCCATGCCAGCAACTGCGGCCCTCGCTTTGAGACCCTCGAGCGCCTTTGCGAGGTCCTCAGGTGCTGGCATGGAGCGCCTACGGCGCTCCATGCCAGCAACTGAGACCCTCGGGCAGTGCCCTCGCTTCGCGAGGGCTGCGGGCTCGCTGCGCGAGCCCGCAGCGTTAGCAACAACTCGTACGCTCACAACTAGATATATATATATATATATATATATATATATATATATATATATATATAATCGTGGGCCTCGCAATGAGGGTTTTTGGCACTCATCACTGACCACCCCTGTGTCTCTTCCCCCCTCTCCCTCCCCTGTGTCTCTTCCCCCCTCTCCCTCCCCTGTGTCTCTTTCCCCCTCTATCCCTCCCCTGTGTCTCTTTCCCCCTCTCCCTCCCCTTTTTCTCTTTCCTCTTCCCCTTTGTCTATTTCCCGCGCTCTCCCTCCCCTCCCTCCACTTTGTCTCTTCCCCACTCTCTCCCTCCCCTGTGTCTCCCCCCCCCCCCCCCCCCCCCCCCCGTTCCCTCTCTCATTTGCGAGATTGGCGGCGGTTGAACCTGTAACTTTTTCTTTAAGCCCGCAGGACTTGAATCTGAAAAAAAGTTACAGGTTTGACGCTGCCATTTTTTTTCAAGGCCGTAACACAGTAGCCGTTGGAAGGCCACCAAAAGATGCCAATTGAATAGCAAATTAGCTTTCAGCCTTTGGTGCTCATTGTAGTCCCCGTCAAACCCGTAACTTTTGGGCTTTCGGCGTTCATTGCGCATGCACAAGCCCGTAACTCTTAACATATCGTGACGACAACTCGTAACTACGACAACTATATATGTGATTACACATATCTGCTGAATGAGGGATTTGTTCCCCCTCACCCTTCCCAGTTTCTATACCCATGCTAGTATGCACATGGGCCTAAAAAAAAAAACAGATCGTTGTACCATTCCCCTCTGTCAACTTTGAGTATCTAAACTAACTAAACTTGTTTTCTCATGATATGCATACTTTGTAGGTTGACATGTTTACACTCACAGTACTTTAGACAAAATCTTATTCGATTAAGTTGAAGTTCTGCTCCCTTTAGCAGACAGTATTTGATATAACAAAACTTTTGAATTTGTAAATGAGCTTATACTATTATTTAATTCAGTGATGGGCATCTTGTTTGAACTGAAGGCCCACGTAAGTGTCCCAAGCCATCATTTTGCCTTTTAATGGAAATTCGATCCCCTGGTGATTTTTAACGTTTGTCCACTGTCCATCAAAAGCTTTATGGTTTTAGGTTCAAAATGTTGTTCACATTTAAAAGTACCAACCTTTAAGATTATACCAGCTATTGAAAATTTAAGCTTAATAGTGTTTTCCTCATCATATGCGAATGAACATAATATCAAACCACTCAGTGCCATTCATTCACAATAAGTGAGGGATGACCTAACTGCTTTGGGCAATGTTTCTGTACTCATAAATACCACCAAATTGAATCAATGTTCCAGGAAAATTTAAAATGCTATACTAACACCATTCTCTTATATGAATCTGGTGTACAATGTCTGCAATGGACACATTTTTCGATTTTACCAATATTTCTGAAAAGCAAGATACCTACTTGCATATTCTTTTAGAAAAATGGGCCTTCAGCTACAGCCATGTCTGTTTTTTTAATAGACAAAAGAGTGGATGTGGTACATTTATTATATTTCCCCCACTGTGACCTAGATCACCTATGTAATAAAAGGACAAACAAAATATAATAGCATGATGATTTAATGTTAGTCTACTCAACAGATTACAGGTCAGTTAATGGATATCACATGACTTCTGTTGGCACTAGTCTGTGTGCCAGGCCAATGAATATTTTTAGAGTTACAAAAAACATCTGGTACTCAATATAGGATACCATAATGGTTAATAGTAGGTAGTTACGTTCACCACGTACCTCCATTTATTTATGAGAATTTTGGGATGCACATTCACTCGAAGGGAGTGTGAAGGGAATATGCATAATGCCCATAAACCCTCCCTACAGCACTCATGGCCTACATCCCCAGTAATGGAGACTGCATTCCCATGTCACTCCCAATACTCATGGTCTACATCTCCAATAATGAAGACTGCATTCCCATGTCTCTCCCAGTACTCATTGTCTACATTCCCAATATTGGTGACTGCATTTCCAGGTCTGTCTGCAGCACTCATGATCTACATCCCCAATAATGGAGGTTGCATTCCCATGTCTCTCTGAGTACTCATGGTCTACATCCCCAATAATGGAGGCTGCATTCCCATGTCTCTCCCCAGTACTCATGGTCTACATTCCTATGTTTCTCCCCAGCACTCATGGCCTACATCCCCAATAATGCATTCCCATGTCTCTCCCCAGCACTCTTGGCCTACATACCCAATAATAGAGGCTGTATTCCCATGTCTCTCCCCAACACTCATGGCATACATCCCCAAAAATGAAGGCTCCATTCCCATGTCTCTCCACAGCACTCTTGGCCTACATCCTCAATAATGGAGGTTACATTCCCATATCTCTCCCCAGCACTCATGGTCTACATCCCCAATAATGGAGGCTGCATTTCCATGTCTCTCTGCAGCACTCATGATCTACATCCCCAATAATGGAGACTGTACTTCAATGTCTCTCCCAATACCCATGGCCTACATCCCCAATAATGAAGGCTGCAGTCCCATGTCTCCTCCAGTACTCATTGTCTACATCCCCAATAATGTCGACTGCATTCCCATGTCTGTCTGCAGCACTCATGGCCTAAATCTCCAATAATGGAAGTTGCATTCCCATGTCTATCTCATTACTCATTGCCTACATTCCCAATGATAAAGGCTGCGTTCCCATGTCTCAACCCAGCACTCATGGCCTACATCCTCAATAATACATTCCGATGTCTCTTCCCAGCACTCATGGCCTACATCCCCAAAAATGGAGGCTGCATTCCCATGTCTCTCCCCAGAACTCATGGTCTCCATCCCCTATAATAGAGGCTGCATTTCCATGTCTCTCCCCATCACTCATGGCCTACATGCCCAATAATGGAGGCTGCATTCCCATGTCTCTCCTCAGCACTCATGGCCTACATGCCCAATAATGGAGATTGCATTCTTATGTCTCTCTCCAGCACTCATGGCCCACATCCCCAATAATGGAGGCTGCATTTCCATGTCTCTCCCCAGCACTCATGGTCTACATCCCTAATAATGGAAGCTGCATTTCCATGTCTCTCTCCCCAACACTCATGGCCTCCATGCTCAATAATGAAGATTGCATCCTTATATCTCTCCCCAACACTCATGGCCTACATCCCCAATAACTGATATTGCATTCTTATGTCTCTCCCAGTACTCATGGTCTACATCCCCAATGATGGAGGCTGCATAAATGCATAATGCTCATGTAGGCAGTATCTCAAAAAATTGAATTTGAGCACATTAGTAAAACATCTTAATCTTACTTATTCTTAAAACATTTTATTTTATTCCCTTTAACTTAAATTGCAGCTCTGATCAAGCATTACATGCCCTCCTTTATGTCTGTGTCACACTGCTCACTCACAGAGCTTGGAGGTACAATCTGCACAGCCCCCCATTATGTACATAGGATCCTCCTATACTAGTGAATCAGCAGCAAATGATGAATATACTGCTTGATCAGAGCTACAAATGGAGTCACATGGAATAAAAACAAAATGTTTTAAATATATATATATATATTTTAATAATATGCTCAGTTCTAATTTTTTGGAAAATAAAACACTTGCAATGTGTAAGTAATAGGGAACCTTACAGTGGCCCTTTATTTAATAATCAGTATAGGTTTAAGTCAGACATTCATGAAATTCTCTGATGATCTTCCCTATGCAGCACCCTCTTGTATCAAACCAGTGAAAAAAGTAAATTTCTATTTATATAAACAGATGTGTTTTTTCAAATCCCTTTATATATCCGTTACTCCCAGAGAAACGCCAAAGAAAACCTTCTTTTTGAATCGTGTGCAGGCTGGAAGATAATGATCACTTAAGATGAATTTGACCTCGGTGTCAAGTAAATGTGAATTTGGTAGCCATAAAGCACTGCAGAAGTGGAATTAGCAATTAGATTATATTCTTTGCACCATCTAGCTGCAGGAATGGGCTGCCACACTCAGAATTATTAGAGGCATCTGCTTTATTTAAATCCTCTCTGCTGGGAAACATGCACAGTCTTAACTGGAACTCAAGTATATATTCATTAAGTTTAAGTATAGAAGGTTATATATTAGGTCACTACCTCCAACTAGAGCTGGAGATAAGCACACCTAAGAACTGCATAACTGGGCTCACCCTGAGACCTTCAAATATTACATTTTCCTTATGCCAGTTTCCATATATGTATCAAAAAAGAAGTAGTTATTTTCTTAAGAGAGACTTAACCCTTACATGTCACTGCCATTAGTATGCTTTGGTGCTAGAAGGGACTTAACCCTTAAACATGTCACTGCCATTAGTACACTTTGATCCTAGATGGGAACGATACCTTAAAAATGACAATAGTACAATTTGCACTGCAGAATATGTTGGAGCGTTACAAATAAAGGATAATAATTTGGTCCTAGGACGGACTGAACCCTTAAACATGTCACTGCCATTAGTACACTTTGAACCTAGATGGGAACGATACCTTAAAAATGACAATAGTACAATTTGCACTGCAGAATATGTTGGAGCGTTACAAATAAAGGATAATAATTTGGTCCTAGGACGGACTGAACCCTTAAACATTTCACTGCCATTAGCACACTTTAGACCTAGATGGGACTGCACTTTTAAACATATCACTGCCATTAGTACACATTGATATTTGGAGCGATGTAGCCCTTAAAAATGTCACTTTACACTTTGGGGAGATGGGAGTAATACCTTAAATATATCACTGCCAGTAGTACAATTTGGCCTAGTAGGAACATAACCTTTCAAGATGTCAGTGCCATTACTACACTTGGTCCTAGATGGGACTGAGCACTTAAGCGTATCATTGTCATTAGTATACACTGATATTTGGAGGAATGTAGCAGTTAAACATTTCACTGCCCTTAGCACACTTTGGACCTAGATGGGACTGAGCTCTTAAACATGTCACTGCCATTAGTTCACATTGCTATTTGGAGTTACATAGTGTTTAAACATGTCACTGCCATTAGTTCACATTGCTATTTGGAGTTACATAGTGTTTAAACATGTCACTGCCATTAGTTCACATTGCTATTTGGAGTTACATAGTGTTTAAACATGTTACTGCCATTAGTTCACATTGCTATTTGGAGTTACATAGCCTTTAAACATGTTACTGACATTAGTTCACATTGCTATTTGGAGTTACATAGCCTTTAAACATGTTACTGCCATTAGTTCACATTGCTATTTGGAGTTACATAGCCTTTAAACATGTCACGGCCATTAGTTCACATTGCTATTTGGAGTTACATAGCCTTTAAACATGTTACTGCCATTAGTTCACATTGCTATTTGGAGTTACATAGCCTTTAAACATGTCACGGCCATTAGTTCACATTGCTATTTGGAGTTACATAGCCTTTAAACATGTCACGGCCATTAGTTCACATTGCTATTTGGAGTTACATAGCCTTTAAACATGTCACGGCCATTAGTTCACATTGCTATATGGAGTTACATAGCCTTTAAACATGTCACTGCCATTAGTTCACATTGCTATTTGGAGTTACATAGCCTTTAAACATGTCACTGCCATTAGTTCACATTGCTATTTGGAGTTACATAGCCTTTAAACATGTTCCTGCCCTTCGTACACTGTGGTCCTATTAGTGGCCGAGTCCTTCAGCATGTCACTGCCATTAGTACACTGCGGCCCTGTCACTGCCATTAGTACAACTTTATGCTTGGAGGGACTCACCCCTTTATATATTCATAAGAGTCATTATGAATTGTTCTAGCACTGAAATGATTTTAATTAACCCTGGGACAATGGCAGCAGTGCAAACATGAAGTTAATTAAAGCTTCCTGACCTGTATACAATCTATTCCCTGCTACAGGACATAACGAGTGATAAAGTTTTATGTTGGGTAAATTAACTCTGCTCCATTTATTATAAGGCATGCGATCATCAGCCGGACATAATCCTACAGCCTCGTCCAGGGACCTCTAACTGATTTTATTGTATTGCTTTGGTCAAGAAACAGATATTAAAGTTTATAGAGGACACTGAGGGATGACTTGTAGTACGGTCCCTGCCTGCATATTGAGAGATGCAATGCCTGACCTTGTGTGACCTTGTCCTCTCTTTGTCTCAGCCCTGTCTCTATCGCTGGTATCGGTGCCTTGGTGTTGATCAGTTTGGTGATTGTGTTGTTTATCCTCGTACAAGGAAATCCTCCCCAGGATCCTCTGTTCTACGGTAAGCATATACATCTCCTTATAGCTGTAGTGGTGTAAAAATATACTGCAGCACATCATTAAAGGGCCACTTTAGTGTTCGTATGAAGGGCTCTCTAAAGAATAGTAAAGCAAACCTTTGTTTAACTTTTACTATGCATTTAAGCAATTTGTTACTATTTTTCAGGCATACTTTGGTTATATAAACATCAGATCTTTCAACTTCCTGAATGAAGTATTGTGTCTGGAGTGGAGCCACCCATTGGGTATAACTGTTGACTATATAAACTGGCATACAGCAGTGGTTGGTCACAATAAAGTGTATCTTTCTACATTGCCAGTAGTTCAGGTTACTCTGTCTCTGCTACTAATATGTGTGTCAGAGAGTGGTTTACAATTTGGCACTATCCCCTGGGGCTGGGTCCACTCCAGCCACAATACTTCATCCAAGATAGATCTGGAGCTTACACAGCCTGGGGGATCATTGAAAATAGTAAGTAGTTGTTTAGGTGGACAGTAAAAGTATAAAAAAGGATTTTTCTTATCACGCCCCCTACCTAACTATTCTTTTAAGAGGCCTTTATAAGAACTCAACAATCGTGCTTTAAGTGACACAGCAAAGGTCCCAGTTATTGTAGAAATGAAAAGTACACATAAAAATAAATATAATTAATTGGTTATTTGCCTATTTAGAGGAAGTGTTAAACAATTGGACTTGAAAGTCAGCAATTAATCAACTATCACAGTGTGTGTGTTGGGGAAGGGGGTCATACAAAGAACATGCATGGTCGGATAAATAATAACTGTCACAGAAACGTTTAATTGTTGACGTTTAATTATGTATACTGACTGGGCATTCTCTTTATCACCACTATGATTAATGGCTCTATATTGAGAGAAGAGATAACTTATACTCAGTATACCTAATTTTCAAGTTCAATTATCCCATACTTCCCCTCCTAATTATTAAAGGACCACTTCCACACCCCTCCCTCCACTGAGCCGCTACACAGTTGCTAATACTGTTAGTTTGGTACATATCTTATGAACAAGTGTCTTTTTTTTCTGGAACTGCAGTGATCCTTTAATAATAAACATTTACAGTTATATTTTTTTAAGTTTGACCTTTACTCTGTCACTTTAAGAGATGGCATGTAATACATTAAAGGGTCACAGCCACACATGATACAGAGAAGTGGCTCCCAAACCTTTTTTTCTTCTCTGGGCTACATGAAAATTGCTAAGAGCCATGTAAGACCACATAAGGATTTTGCGTTGTTTCAAGGAACACACTTTTTGCACATATGAAAAATGCAGAGAGCGGAGGATCAAATAACTTATGCTTAAAATACCTAGCTATCTAAATATAAATATATATATATATATATATATATATACACACACAAATATAAAAAAAAATCCAGCTCAGAATTCCAAAAATACAGCTATTATGCTGCATTCTGGGAGCCTGGGCAGGGACATGCAAATGTGCCCACAAAGGCTTCGCTGTTGTAATCCATTACCAATTTAAACATGGCTTCCTTTAAACATATGCCTGCTGTATTACACCACTTTAAGCAAAGCTCAGGATGGATTATACACAAGGATTATATATATATATATATATATATATATATATATATATATATATATATATATATATATGTATATTTCTCAGAATTCTGAGCAGGAAACAAGTTTTTTAACTTGTTTGAGACGCTCAAATGTGAACACAAATGTACTATTTATTTCCTGTATTACTGTACGGTGAATGGCTTCTATTGTTCGTTTGCCCACCATAAATTAAATGATTGTTTTGGTGAACTACCTCCCAACAAAATCTACTACACAAGCTAGGAACTGGTCCCTCCCTGAGGCAGTAACCCTGAAACAGCTGTCTCTGGGTAGGCTTCCTAATTTGTGTATAATCCATCCTGAGCTTTGCTTTAAAGCTGCATAATACAGCAGGCATATGCTTAAAGGAAGCCATGTTTACAATTGTATTAGATTACAAGAGCGAAGCCTTTGTGGGCACATTTGCATGTCCCTGCCCGGGTTCCCTGAATGCAGTGACACACACAACACGCACACATGCATACACACCAAACATTTCTTCACTTGGGAGCCAGGAATATTGTATAGGAGCCAGACAGTCTATATCTAGAAAATTGGAAGGGAGCCCTCCATAGTGTTGCTTTATACTTCAAAAATAATTGGCAACATTTTTCGGAATCAGAAGTACAAATTTACTGCGGCCTTTGCTGTACGTATGTATAATACTTTTTTAAAGTGCTGATTTATGTAGAGGAAATATTCAACCATCGTTACTCAACATTATGCTGGGCAAAATATGAATAATATCTGAATAATATATGAATGTTGGTGCAAAGTTTACTTTTTAATCTCTAGAAGTATAGGAAACAATGTGATTCATGTATAAAGCATGAGAATAAAAACTAAGCTATCTTTTATTCATCCCACTTTATTCTGACATCATATTACCATATCAACAGGGAGTTATTAATGTGATAAATGTACAATCCTATAATAAAATCCCAGTCCATCTAATCTAGTCTTCTGTTGTTTCTGTATAATCTTGCTCACTTTCTCCTCCTAATCCTATAATGTTCTTCTCATGAAGTGTTTGCAGTTTTTGCCTTCACAAGTGTCATTGACTTGATAATCTGGCTGGAAGAAGATGGCTATATCAGTGGCTTTATGGAGTTTTATATGAAAGAGGTGAGTTATTATAACCAAACTAGTAACTTGCCCATCAAAAATGATGGTATCATAGATTATTATCTTGAATTGGCTGTGCTCTCTCTCTCTCTCTGTGCACGCTCTCTGTACTCTCTCTTTCTCCCTGTGTGTTTTTTCTCTGTGTGCTCTCTCTCTCTCTCCATGTGTGCTCTCTCTGTCCATGTGTGCTCTCTCTCTCTCTCTGTGTGCACTCACTCTCTGTGCGCTCACTCTCTGTGTGCTCTCTCTCTGTGCGCTCTCTCTCTGTGCGCTCTCTCTCTGTGCGCTCTCTCTCTCGATGTGCTCTCTCTCTGCCTGTGCGCTCTCTCTCTTCCTCCCTGGGAGCTCTCGCTCTGTGTACTCTTTCTCTGTGCGCTCTCTATCTCTCTGTTTCTTCTCTCTATCTGTTCTCTCTCTTTCTCTCTGTTCTCTCCCTGTGCTCTCTCTGTGTGTGCTCTCTCTCTCTCTGTTTCTTCTCTCTATCTGTTCTCTGTCTTTCTCTCTGTTCTCTCCCTGTGCTCTCTCTGTGTGTGCTCTCTTTCCCTGTGTGCTCTCTCCCTGTGCACTCTCTCTCTCTCTCCCTGTACTCCCTCCCTGTGCACACTCCCTGTGCGATCTATCTCTCTCCCTGTACGCTCTCTCTCTCCCTTTACGATCTGCCTATGCACTCTCCCTGTGCGCTCTCTATCTCTCTCTCACTGAATGCTCTACCTGTGCTCTCTCTCTGTCTGTGCCCTTCCTGTTTCTGCCCGTTCACTCTGTCTGAGTGCTGTCTCTGCCTCTGTGCTGTCTCTGTCTGTACTCTCTCTTTCTCCCTGTGTGCTCTTTCTCTGTGTGCTTTCTCGCTTTTTCTTTGTGCTCTCTCTCTCTCTGGTCTCTTTATCTCTGTGTGCTCTCGCTTTCTCTCTGTGTGCTCTCAATCTCTCTCTGTGCGTTCTCTCTCTCCCTCTCTGGACGCTCTCTCTCTCTCCCTGTGCACTCTCTCTCTGTGTGCTCTCTATGCACTCTCGCTCTCTCTCTATGCGCTCTCTCTCTCTTGGTCGTGTTCTCTCTCTCTGTTCTCTGTCTGTGCGCTCTCTCTCTCTCCCTGTACGTTCTGCCTGTGCACATTGGCTGTGTGCTCTGTCTCTCTCTGTGCACTCTCTCTATGCGCTCTCTATCTCTTGGTTCGTGTTCTCACTCTGTTTTCTCTCTGTGCGCTCTCTATCTCTTGGTTCGTGTTCTCACTCTGTTTTCTCTCTGCGCTCTCTATCTCTTGGTTCGTATTCTCACTCTGTTTTCTCTCTATGCGCTCTCTATCTCTTGGTCGTGTTCTCTCTCTCTGTTCTCTGTCTGTGCACTCTCTCTCTCTCCCTGTATGCTCTGCCTGTGCACATTCCCTGTGTACTCTTTCTCTCTCTGTGCGCTCCCTGTTTCTGCCCGTGCACTCTGCCTGCATGCTGTCTCTCTCTCTGAGGTGTATAATGGTCACTTTTATCTTGACTCTCAGGCCCCGCCCCATTTCATGTCAAGGCCCCACCCCCTCGATGACATCAGGGTTACACGCAATGCAAACTATTATAGTGAAGTGATGTTAAAGAGATAAATGTGTGTGGTTGTCCTAATCCATAAGATGTTCATGGCAAAGATACTGGAGAGGGTTACCAGTTCCATTTCCAGTGGACCACAATTTGTCTGACATCTCCTATGACCTGACCATCTTGGGTGACCCTACATGGTGTAGCTCACAGCTTCATTGAAGTACTCAAATCCCTTCACCATGACGAGGTAGTAATCCAGAAGGGGATAAGTTACATAGAACATTTGAAACTTGTTTTTATCATTGACACTATCAGAAACCCATTCTACACATTAAGGTGGAAGGTTTAGAATGCAGAAGAAGCACTGTAAGAAGGCGAGTTGTATCAATATAGGTAATATATTGTGTTTTAATACTATTAAAAAGCAAAAAAAAGGCACTTAAATGGAATGATCAGTGGAAGTACATTTCAGCTTATTATGTATTGGAGGAAAACCTACACTGAAAACTACTGTTTTCCCTGATCCTAAGAAAGAAGCTCTTCCTATTTTTGTGCAGTACCTCCACAGGGTATGACAGTATAACTGTGCAGTAAACAGGCAGCTTTAGGGAAGTCAGCTACAGGCTGTGCCACAGTCTGAAAAGATGGGAGGAGCTAAAGATAGTGAGAAAACCAGTGTCAGTTTTCTCACAAAATCAAAAAAAAAAATCATTTAAAAATAAAAATGACATAGTATGTTAATCTTTATGTTTTCGATGATTGTTTTCTTTGTTAAAACACAGCATGACACTGCTTTCACAGTATTGTACCCTTTGTATACTGCAACAGAAGATGTTTCTGCATTACAATTAAACGATAATAATATTTGTTTAGGAAAGTCTAACCTATTAAATATGTCACTGAGATTACTATACTTTGGTTCTTCATTCATTCCCTTCATGCATTGACCTCATGGAAACAACACACCATGGTATTCATGGCAGAGATACCAGAGTGGGGTGCAAGTTCCTTCTCCACAGCAAATAGCTGCTGTTATTTCTAGGTGGTCTCCCATCCAAGTACTGACCATGGTTCCCTGACGAATCGAACCCAGGTTGCAGCAATGAAAGCACTGAATCCTAACCACTGGACCATCACAAAAGCCAATTATGCTCTTAGTCAGACTTACCTTTTTCAAACCAATATATGTGATTATTTTTTTGTTGTGAGATTCTACTAAAAGCCTCTGTTGCATTTCTTCATTTGCCCTTGTAGGGGGAGCCATATCTCCGCACTGCCCATGGCCTCCTCATCTGTCTATGGGATGGATCTGTGCATTATCTGCTCTACCTGGCTATGCTGGCAGCAATTGCTCGTGGGTAAGAAGGCACTCTTATGCCAACACAATAGGGGAGGACTCAATATGTCTAATGATAGGTTTGCGCAAAATTAACAGTAAATACCATTATTTCAGATGATACAAGGAGCTACTGAAATCCCCTATTTTACTGTATGCTGATTATCTGTTTTGTTCAGTAGGAAGGAAACCAGGAAACTGAAGCAGCCTGTTTTATAGTAGCCCTTTCCCAGTCTTATGACACAAATTAGTTTAGCTATATATGTAAAACATAATCTTTTGAAGAATTACACTTAAAATTAGGCTAACTGTTTTCAGAATGTAAAAAACATAACCCAGCCTATATTTTTTTACATTTAGATATAGAGAATACTCTGCATTAAAAAAAAAACAATTGTCTGTAAGTTTATTGCATATATATATATATATATATATATATATTCATTTTTTTTTATGTCTAAAATTATTATGTCCATTACCAAGCTTGGTTATTTAAAATACTGTATATAAAAAATGGCCACAGTGGTCCCTTAACCTTCTACAAAAATGTTTAACTGATTATCAATGGTAGTGCTTCCAAAGAGCATACTGTAAGTATGAGGCTTCAATGATCCCGTACTAAATATCCTTTGAACCAGTCCCTTTGCTGACTCACTATAAAATTCTTCTTCTACTTGCAGAGCCCTTCATATCATTGCCTCTGTGTACTGTGCTCTCTTTCTCCCAGTTAGTTTACTTATATACAATATATATTTCCTTTATTGTAGTTACTGTAATTCCAAGGAATTGAAAGGAAAACTACCTAGAGGCACCATAAAAATGCCCCACCTAGCTTCCCTTAGTTCTCAGACACATGCAGTAGTTTGGGGAAAACTTTATGTGTTTGTGACGTATGTTACAAACTATAAATATTAGCAACTATTTGTAAGCCATGAGCATAATGGCATTTTTACAGAAAATGTTCACGTGCTTGTGTCATGGGGCTTCCATAATGGAAGTCTGAGGGGGAAGGCTTTCCTACTGGGAATTGCTCCTTGAGTCATAATTCAGTTATCAAGGTACTGCTCACAGTGGCAGCTTTTCAACAAAACTGAATAGGGGCCTTATCAGTTTCTCCCACTCAGGGTGTTTAATCCTGCCCGTTGCCGTTAAAGGAAAACTGAATATTCAAAGTAAAGCCTGTGTTTGTTATTTTACACTTTCTAAACACAATTTTCACATTATCAATCAGGCTGCTCATGCTGCAAATATGACATTTCAGTGGCCTTATAAGCGCTGATCCACAGACACCAGGGGAGTTACAGGCTCTTCTCTGCTTCTCCTTAGGAAGAACTACAAGACGTTGGGTCTGTTCTGGCTGGGCTCCATGCTTATCAGTATGCTGATCTTCCTGCCTGGGAATGTAGTCGGTAAGATGTAAAACCTGCCGTTATGTGTCCTGCCACCTCTGCCCATACCATGATGGAGGGCTGTGCCTCTGCAGCACTGAGAATATTGACTAGAGAATAAAAGGGTCATGATGCTGGCCCCGTAATCTCATGGTGACACAGGCTGCGGGTAATTACAGTGTGACAGAGTGACACACACTGGGCTTAGACACAATCCTTTCTATGTCAGGGTGACAGAGTGACACATAACAAAGGGACCTTCTCACTGCAAGGTGACTAACAGAAGCACACTTTGACCTACTGACCTTTGCTTCTCTTTCTTGAAGGGGACACAAAGCTCTTTAAGTAGAATCCTGGGTCACCTGCGTGACATGTGTCACTGTGTCCCCCTTTCCCAATGATTGATAATCTGGAAGCTAATAGTTCATATATAGTCTGTCTTCCCCAACTGAGTATGACAAAGAGATCGAGAGGACTTTTATCCAATATGTCACATCAGTTGTAGAGTGACAGACCGGCTGTGTTTACTAGTTCCTATATTAGTCAATGGAGCCTATTTGGTAAACTGTAATAAAGGGATCTCTCTAGTTTGGGAAAGTGACTCCATACAATCATGAACTTCTTATGTTGGATAATATAGCCCTGAAACTCCCTGAATCTGTCTCTTCTCTGCACATGACTGTAATATAGAATTTAATGACTGAGATCTGTCTCTGCGTGTTTCCATTTCAGGCAAATATGGAACAGAAATCCGTCCTGCCTTCTTGCTCAATGTGCCTTTCCTGTTCCTCCCCATCTGGGCAGGGATTAGGATATTTCGCCAACATCACACTCTTCCCAAAATGACAAGTGAAAAGGTAACTGAAGGTTTAAAATACTTGACAAAATGAAAATGTTTGATTGTCCATATCCTCTTGATAGTTAAATGGTTACTCACTAAATGTTGGAGACAGGATAAGATTCCAACATGGAGTGAGATAACAACTATAATTGAAATAAGCAAATCGAGGTAGACTTTCAACCGTCAGAGATTAATCCTAATAACAGTCAAGTTTTTTTAAAATGGGGAAATTTGGGAGCAATATTTAAAAGAATAGGATTGCCAACCCCACCTCATATAATGTAATGTATGTGCATAAAAAATTGGAAATGTAATGATGAAATGGAAACAAGAATAAGGCATGTATTTCTTTTTTTTATTGTAAATTCTTATTTAAAAAAAAAAAAGTAACTGAAGGAAGAGAGTGATAGTATTCAGCTACAGGACAGTACTTTTCCTGTGGGTGTGGGCTTCTGTCAATGTTTCTGTTCTTATTCTGCAGGTGGAGGCAGCGCACAAGGAGGGAATCTTGCAGCGCCCCCTGGATATAGCACTGATCATTTATCTGACTGGGGCAATTGTATTCACTGTCTTCAGAGGACTGGTAAATATGAGAGTGTTCTCAGTGCTAGCCTCTCTCTCAGCACTCTGAGAATTCTGTATCCTCAGTTCCAGCCTGTCTCTCAGTGCTCTGAGCACTCTGTGTCCTCAGTTCCAGCCTGTCTCTCCGTACTCTGAGAATTCTGTATCCTCAGTTCCAGCCTGTCTCTCAGTGCTCTGAGCACTCTGTGTCCTCAGTTCCAGCCTGTCTCTCCGTACTCTGAGAATTCTGTATCCTCAGTTCCAGCCTGTCTCTCAGTGCTCTGAGCACTCTGTGTCCTCAGTTCCAGCCTGTCTCTCCGTACTCTGAGAATTCTGTATCCTCAGTTCCAGCCTGTCTCTCAGTACTCTGAGAATTCTGTATCCTCAGTTCCAGCCTGTCTCTCAGTACTCTGAGAATTCTGTATCCTCAGTTTCAGCCTGTCTCTCAGTGCTCTGAGCACTCTGTGTCCTCAGTTCCAGCCTGTCTCTTAGTACTCTGAACATTGTATCCTCAGTTCCAGCCTGTCTCTCAGTATTCTGAGCACTCTGTATTCTCAGTTCCAGCCTGTCTCTCGGTGTTCTGAGCACTCTGTGTCCTCAGTTCCAGCCTGTCTCTCAGTGCTCTGAGCACTCTGTATCCTCAGTTCCAGCCTGTCTCTCAGTGCTCTGAGCCCTCTGTATCCTCAGTTCCAGCCTGTCTCTCAGTACTCTGAACATTGTATCCTCAGTTCCAGTCTGCCTCTCAGTATTCTGAGCACTCTGTATTCTCAGTTCCAGCCTGTCTCTCAGTGCTCTGAGCACTCTGTGTCCTCAGTTCCATCCTGTCTCTCAGTGTTTTGAGCACTCTGTATCCTAAGTTCCAGCCTGTCTCTTAGTACTCTGAGCACTATGTGTCCTCTTTTCCAGCCTGTCTCTCAGTGCTCTGAGCACTCTGTATTCTCAGTTCCAGCCTGTCTCTCAGTGCTCTGAGCACTCTGTGTCCTCAGTTCCAGCCTGTCTCTCAGTGTTTTGAGCACTCTGTATCCTAAGTTCCAGCCTGTCTCTTAGTACTCTGAGCACTATGTGTCCTCTTTTCCAGCCTGTCTCTCAGTACTCTGAGAATTCTGTATCCTCACTTCCTGCCTGTCTCTCAGTACTCTGAGAATTCTGTATCCTCAGTTCCAGCCTGTCTCTTAGTACTCTGAGCACTCTGTGTCCTCAGTTCCAGTCTGTCTCTCAGTATTCTGAGAATTCTGTATCCTCACTTCCTGCCTGTCTCTCGGTACTCTGAGAATTCTGTATCCTCAGTTCCAGCCTGTCTCTTAGTACTCTGAGCACTCTGTGTCCTCAGTTCCAGTCTGTCTCTCAGTACTCTGAGAATTCTGTATCCTCACTTCCTGCCTGTCTCTCAGTACTCTGAGAATTCTGTATCCTCACTTCCTGCCTGTCTCTCAGTACTCTGAGAATTCTGTATCCTCAGTTCCAGCCTGTCTCTCAGTGCTCTGAGCACTCTGTGTCATCAGTTCCAGCCTGTCTCTCCGTACTCTGAAAATTCTGTATCCTCACTTCCTGCCTGTCCCTCAGTACTTTGAGAATTCTGTGTCCTCAGTTCCAGCCTGTCTCTCAGTACTCTGAACATTGTATCCTCAGTTCCAGCCTGTCTCTCAGTACTCCGAGCACTCTGTATTCTCAGTTCCAGCCTGTCTCTCAGTACTCTGAGAATTATGTATCCTCAGTTCCAGACTGTCTCTCAGTGCTCTGAGCACTCTGTGTCATCAGTTCCAGCCTGTCTCTCCGTACTCTGAAAATTCTGTATCCTCACTTCCTGCCTGTCTCTCAGTACTTTGAGAATTCTGTGTCCTCAGTTCCAGCCTGTCTCTCAGTACTCTGAACATTGTATCCTCAGTTCCAGCCTGTCTCTCAGTACTCCGAGCACTCTGTATTCTCAGTTCCAGCCTGTCTCTCCGAACTCTGAAAATTCTGTATCCTCACTTCCTGCCTGTCTCTCAGTACTTTGAGAATTATGTGTCCTCAGTTCCAGCCTGTCTTTCAGTATTCTGAGCACTCTTTATCCTCAGTTCCAGCCTGTCTCGTAGTACTCTGAGCACTCTGTGTCCTCAGTTCCAGCCTGTCTCTCAGTATTCTGAGCACTCTGTATCCTCAGTTCCAGCCTGTCTCTTAGTACTCTGAGCACTCTGTATTCTCAGTTCCAGCCTGTCTCTCAGTACTCCGAGCATTCTCTGTTCACAATGCATTCAGTCTCAATAAGTTTTGCATAATGTTTCCTAGTTGCCAGCCTTCCTGTCAATGCTTTCAGTACATCACGCTGTCAGTCCCGGGTTCCTTTCTCACTGTCTTCCACATACATTGCCCTCAGCTCCAGATTCCTTCTGCCCTCAACATCTTCTGTTCTTAGTGTTAATCTTAATCTCTGTGTCATTCGATTCACATACTTAGCACCCAGTCTGCATTTTTTCTGCTTTTTATCAGAGTCTTTAGTCATGGCTTCACCCTCCCTAAACCCAGAGCACATAACTGCACTCAGCAAAATTTATGTTCAGCTCCAGTGTCTGACTCAATGCTCTTAGCAGACAATGTGCCTAACAACTCACACCATACCTAGCATATTTTGCCCTAGTTCCAGCATAATATTGTCCTCCATGTATTGTCAAAGTGCAGTGTGCCCTAACATCAGAATGTACCCTCTAAATGTCACCCTTTTACAGTGCAGGTATAAGCTCAGAAACAATGCACCCCTCTTCCTTAGCTCACAACAGATTGCACCAGCACAGATCACCTCACATCACTAATACTATACCATAAATTTATACTGTGTTAGGAGTGACAAAGACAGCTCCATCTCTTACTCAGGTGGCCCCCTACACACACGTTCAGACATATATTGCATACATAGTTTTGCCATTCTCCCACTGACACCCACTCCTTCCTTGTCTCTGCAGCTGGTCCTGGACTGTCCTTCTGACTCCTGTTTTACTTATATCTATCAGTATGAGCCATACTTGAGGGACCCTGTGGCTTACCCGAAAATACAGGTAAGTTCAGCACCTGTGTATCTACAAAATGCATGTGCTATGTAGCTGTGTGTATTTCCATATGGCTGTCATTATCAATTTGTATTATTAATTCTAGACCAATCAACAAAAAATATTTTAGAAACATACTGCCCTTTCTTAACAGAAAGATAGACAGGAGGTCAGATAAATATGAATCAGTAAAGGATATAAGGTAATGTTACTGGTAGATCTCCAAGTGATGAGAGGGAAATCTCGGGAGTGACAGCACACTGTGTTCAGTTTGTTTGGATATTTAAATACGTATTGATGTCCAGGGAGAGTGGCACCCCATTGGAGATCATGAGTATCACAGAAGAGACAGGTAGGTGTGGATAAGAGGAAGATGTGACTGAGCAGCCATTTCTGCAGATATTCATGCAAAGACACTGGGCCTGATAACATCCATTCTGCAGATTCACTTTCCTATTTCTATTGACCTTTTTTCGCACACCACCTATCTTCAGCTTTTCAATTCATATAACTTACCCTCCCACCTATGATTTGTGTTAATTTATATTGCAAGTTTAACACTATCATCTCCATTTTATACAGGTGATACACCCACACACGTAATCACTAATTATCCCTCTACTCTCTTTTCATTTACCTGCCAAGCTCTTGTTTATTCCTTTTAATGACTTCACCTTTTGTTTTATTTATCCCTTTAGATTGTAAGTTTGAGAGTTTTCAATCTTATAAGGTGCTTTAAAAAAACACCACATATGCAAGATTTTAAACTCAAAGACATGGCACTCTACTTTCTACAATGTGTTTAATATTATATTTATTTATTTATTTTTTGTATTTGACCCCTGTCAAGCACCATGGAATATATTGGTGCTTTACAAAAATCTGTAATAATAAGAAGAAGATGTGAGAGTATGATGAGGTTGATGGTTGACCCTATAGTGGTGTGGTAGCAGGCCATGGCCCCTATTTAATTGCAAGCCCGTAATTACATGGAACACGACATTTTGGCTGCGGGTTACAAATTTCCTACATATCTAGATGTATTCATTTGACTCAAACCGGAATTACAGGCTCACAGCCACCACACGCATCAGGTTCATATTATAATGACAGTTTTGTTTCCTTCCAGATGCTGGTCTTTCTTTTCTACATGCTCCCACTCTTCTGTCTGTCCATGTTTGGACTGCTTAGTCCTGGCTGCACATGGATGCTGGACTGGACAGTGGTGTGCGCTGGGGCTATGGCACAGGTAAGGGAAACCTTATTGTGTTGATGTAAAGTGTAGTATAAATAGTAAGAAGGGGGGGCGATAATAGTCCATGTTTCATAACTTAAATATCAGAATAAACAACTTTACTTTGTTTTAAGTTTATTTTTTGTGAGCTCTTATAGCTACAATTTGCACATATACTTCCACTGAATTCTTAGGTTACTGTTTTTTTTTGGGGACCTTATAAAATGTTTTTTCCTGTTGTCCCAGGCCCAGTTTTCTCATATGGGATCATCCCTCTATCATCGAACCCCTTACACCTATCGCGTGCCCCATGATGCCTGGTGGGTGTTTGTGATCTCCAACAGCTTGTACACTCTGGGCCCCCTGCTCCTGGCCTATCGCTGCCACAGGAATCCAGCCTACTTTCTCCGGGTGACAGCACAATCTGCAGAGGATGGCAAGAAGCAAGATTAGGCAACAAAGTCTTGTGTGCCTTCAGTGACTGCAGTTTATATGGTGACCCCTCTGGGTGCTGGAGCATTACTGGAATGCTGTCCTGCACGTTATGGGTTGAGTAGCTCCATGATGTGTGTTGGAGTCCTAAGGAATGGATGCTGTCTCTTTATAATGCACCGTAGGGGATGGTCACCCTGGGCCAGATCTTTCATCAGGAGTATGGGGTAGTGAAGTGTATGTGTCCTATGTGAGGCTCCTGCACTTAGGGCTGAGCATATCTTCCTCCATTCAGTCCCTGTATAATCTAGAGCTTCCTCTCACACACACACTTTCTATTCTATGTGACTAATTCTCCCTCTCTTTGCTTTGCCTCTGTCTCTCTGCAATGTATTTCACTATCTGTCTGCTATGTCTCATTGTCTTACTGATATGTTTGTCTCTCACCCTCTCTCCTTTGCTACTCTATGTCTCTCCGATATGCCTCCATCTACATGTTTCCCTCACCCTTGCTGTTTGTGTCTCACTCTCTGCATCTCTCCTGTATCTCTCTCTCTATTATATATCTGTCTGTTTTTCTCTGCTATGTCTGTCTTTCTCTATCTGCAATTTCTCTATTTTTCCTGTTTCTCAATGATTTGTGTCTGTCTTTCTTGCTCTGCTCTGCCTTTCCTTTCTTTATCTGAAACATTTCTCTGTTTCTCCCTTTCTCTGTTATGTGTCGTTTCGTCTCTGTTACATCTCATTCTCCCTCTCCCATGTCTTCATTGACCTCTCTATCTCCAATTCCATGTCTCCCCTCCATCTCTCTCTTGGCAAGTCTCAAACACACTATCTCTTTCTGTCACATAATTATCATAGTGCAAGATTTTGCAAATACTATGTCCTTGTTAAGTTTACACTAAATTATCTTTCCTTTTTTGGCATTGTATTAAACACACCCAGATAAATAGCCAATGCTAAATGATACCCTCTATTAAATACATACCTTTTTGTCTTCCTCCTTCCCTTACTCAGACTACACAGCCCTATATTTATATTCATAATCCAGTATACAATTGTACCACAGCACCTCATATTATCCCCTGACCTCAACTTTTCCTTTTCATGAAATAAAACTGTTAACCTATCAGGTCCTATTTAACCGCATACTTGGATTATTGTGCTGACACACAAAGTGCCAAGACATTGAAATCCTGCAATAAGTGTGAGCTGTGAAAGGACCACTGCACAATTAAAAAAATAATTATTTGAAAGCTTTCAGACTCATAGAGCATAATTAAGCAGGAAAAAAGACTTGCATCTACTTCTTAATTAGAAAACAATAACTGATGATGCCTCTGCAGGACCGCGGATGGATCCATGATACATTGGTGGAAGTTGTGTGTGTGTGTGTGTAAAGAGGGTGTTTACATTTCGGGAGAGCTGTGATTACATTATTTGATGCAATGTCCTGCTACTGGGCCAGTGAGGTGGAAGGGGGTGTGGTGTCTATTTCAATTGTATCCAATTATTTTTACAGTGGCTCTCTGTTCCCTCCTCCCTGACTTCTTCCTCCACTGCTGACCAAAACACACATCCTCGTGATTCAGCTCAGAGGAAGTTATGTAACAAACACAAAATGGATTCCTGAATTTATAAACTTCAGTTTGCCCCCAAAAAAATTATGTCCCTGGCTTACATAGCTGCTAATATTGTTAGTTTAGTCTATACTTGACTAACAAGTGTATTTTATTCTTGAACTACGGTGGTGCTTTAATGTGCTTAAACTTGGTATTTGACATATTAGGCTTTATTCATTAGCTTGTCCACTTGTGTGGTGAGACATCACAATTCTGTTATTTTGTGGAGTCTTTACATTCTTGTGATTATTTAGTAAATAGTTGAGTTGCTTAACAAAAATCCCACTGGATTGGTGATAGAAACTATTACATACAGTAGTTGTGTAGCTGTTTATAACAGTTTATTGTAATAGTTACAGGCAAACAACAGGTTAAAAAATATTTCTATCTCTTAAAGGAACACTGAAGTAACCATATGTATTCTGCACCATCAAATTGAGGGTGGAAATCATGTGGAAAAGTTTTTTTGTCTTTTTTAAATTGATCAAGAATTGATTTAGATTTTTTAACTATTCTTTGAATAGCCCCTTACGTCCTCCCACAAAAATCAACATAAGTAATAAGGTTGAGACTGTAAGCTCTAACACTTATTCTATTTCAGCTTTATTTATTTCTATACATTTTATTTAATGTGCAGTGATTCTGTGGGTACTACAGCTGTTTTTTAGTACTGTAGTTTGGTTTAATAACCATTATCCCTTTTTCTTTTTTATATATTTGTTTATTAACAAGAATTATTTTAAAAGAATTACAACTTTGAATCACATCAAACCTTTAAATATATTTTCAGTTTTATCTTGTGACCAAAATTAGAAAATAAGGCTATGGTAAGATTCAAATCCATATCTGTCATTTTACAATCCAGGCATTTTATACACTTTGTAGTCTTGCAAATGAACAATAAAATAATACAGAGTTAACTTTGGAAATATAACACTTTCAATATTCAGAATCGCCCATATTTGCCATTTATCATCCTTTTACAGTAAATACATAATTTCAATTGTATCTTATGCCCAAATTAAAAAGCACAGTTGAAGAAAAGTGTTGGCAGGACTCCAGTCTATAGCTTCTCGGCTTAGCTGCTTAACCACTGGACTGTATATATCCCTATGCTTTGTAAAGAGTCATATATACAGTTCCTTGCAAAGTATTCACCCCCCCACCCCCCTGGCATTTTTCATTTTTTGTTGCCTCACAACCTGGAATTAACATGGATTGTTTGAGGATTTGCATCATCTAATTTACAGAACATGCCCACAACTTTGAAGATGTTTTTTTTTTATTGTGAAGCAAACAACAAATAAGAAAAAATAACAGAAAAAGTCAATGTGCATAACTATTCACCCACCTAGAGTCAATACTTTGTAGAGCCAACTTTTGTGGCAATCACAGCTCAAAGTCGCTTTGAATAAGTCTCTATGAGTTTGCCACATCTTACCATTGGGATTTTTGCCCATTCCTCCTTGCAAAACTGTTCCAGCTCCTTCAAGTTGGATGGTTTGCGCTTGTGAACAGCAATCTTTAAGTCTGGCCACACATTTTCTATTGGATTGAGGTCTGGGCTTTGACTAGGCCATACCAACACATTTACATGTTTCCCCTTAAACCACTCAAGTGTTGCTTTAGCAGTGTGTTTGGGTCATTGTCCTGCTGGAAGGTGAACCTCCGTCCTAGCCTCAAATCACGCACAGAGTGGTACAGGTTTTACTCAAGAATATCCCTGTATTTAGCACCATCCATCTTTCCCTCAACTCTGACCAGTTTCCCAGTCCCGGCTGCTGAAAAACATCCCCACAGCATGATACTGCCACCACCATGGTGTTCTTTGGGTGGTGTGATCTGTTGGGTTTGCGCCAGACATAGCATTTTTTTGATGACCAGAGCACCTTCCTCCATACATTTTGGGAGTCTCCCACATGCCATTAGCAAAGTCAAAACGTGCCATTTAGTTTTTTTTCTGAAAGTAATGGCTTTCTTCTGGCCACTCTGCCATAAAACCCAACTCTATGGAGTGTACGGCTTATTGTCGTCCTATGTACAGATGCTCCAGTCTCTGCTGTGGAACTCTGCAGCTCCTCCAGGGTTACCTTAGGTCTCTGTGCCGCCTCTCTGATTAATGCCCTCCTTGCCCGGTCCGTGACTTTTGGTGGGCGGCCGTCTCTTGGCAGGTTTGCTGTTGTGCCATGTTCTTTCTATTTGGTTATGATAGATTTGATGGTGCTCCTGGGGATCATCAAAGAGTTTGATATTTTTTTATAACCTAACCCTGACTTGTACTTCTCAACAACATTGTCCCTTACTTTTTTGGAGAGTTCCTTGGTCTTCATGGCAGTGTTTGGTTAGTGGTGCCCCCTTGTTTAGGTGTTGCAGCCTCTGGGGCCTTCCAAAAAAGGTGTGTATATGTAATGACAGATCATGTGACACTTAGATTGCACACAGGTGGACATCATTTCACTAATTATGTGACTTCTGAAGGTAATTGGTTGCACCAGAGCTTTTTATGGGCTTCATAACAAAGGGGGTGATTACATACGCACATGCCAATGTTCTGTTTTCTATTTCTAAAAAATAGTTTTATGTATATATTTTTCTCATTTCACTTCACCGTGTTCTGATCCATCACATAAAATTCCGATTAACAAAACATTAAATTTAAGGCTGTAATGTAATAAAATAGGTAAAAAGTCAAGGGGGGTGAATACTTTTGCAAGGCACTGTATGTAATCCAGAGTTACATATTGAATCAAAGCAATTATTTTATCAGCAGTTTTAAAAAGGAAAGTACTATGACTACTTCATACGAAAACGTAGGTTAGGAGAAGGGATGAGGTTGAGGAGGGGGGTTGAGGATTGTAACATAAACCCATCACTGTTATTATACCAAGGACATTATACCAGGCCAGGGAAGGGTTAACTGGTCTATACAAGGCCCAAGGGTTAATCTTGGCTTTCCATCATCTTTGTTTAGAAATGGAAGTCTGCAAGGGACAAGAAGAGCTAACCCAATTATCCATCTGCTTTGTTTGTAAAAGCTCTATTGTGTAGGGAACCAGTCGGCTCCAGTGATGATGTGTTAAGATTATAATCCAGTTGCTAATTAAGTCTTTGTATGGCCAAAGGTGGGAGTATTCCATTGTCTTGGTGGAGACTCTCACCCCCCCCCCCCCCCCCGTTCTGACTGTATATATATGTGTGTAAAATAATAAAAAATGTTGCCTGTTCTGAAAAGCCACGGTGTGTATCGTCCATTGTGGAAAGAGGGACTTGTGGGACCGGGCTGCGCTATACTTGGCTATCTTTGTTATTTATTAGCGGAGATATTGACCTCTGATGTCACAGCTCCGTTACAAGGATGAGGGAGTTGTGGATGAGAAGGGGGGTTGAGGAGTGGGGTTGAGGAAGGAGGATGAGGAGGATGATAAGGGAGGGGGAGGGAAAGAGACACAAGGGAGATTCGGGAAATAGACACAGGGGAGGGAGAGGGGGGAAGAGACACTTGGGTGGAGAGACACAAGGGGGGGGGGGGTGGGAAGAGACACAGGGTGACTCGAGTATAAGCCGAGGGGGCCTTTTTCAGCCTTAAAAAAAGGGCTGAAAAACTCGGCTTATACTCGAGTATATACGGTAGTTTGTTATCTGATTGAGCTACTTCTATTTTGTTTTTTTCTTTATTCAAATGACCCTTAGGGATCAGTATCTATTAGAAAAAATTGCTATTCTATTAGATCCGTAGCTCTAGCTTACAAATAAAGTCTGGCCCTCAACTGAAAAAAGTATAACGTTTCTGTAAAAAATATTATGGGTACTAAATAGGACTCGCAGGGGTTTTTTGAAACACTTATTATAGCTGTAGCAGCAATTAAGCACACACTACTGTACTTTAAAAGCACAGGAAGGCATGGAAAAACTGGCTAATTAATTACACAACAGCCTCAAACCCACAAATATGCAATTAAAAAAAATGTTTAAATGTTATTTCTGAGTAATATCGATCCGAGACTCAAGGGGTTAATGCATATGAAACCCACATGGACTAGAACAGATGATCTAATGCATTTTATCGATTGCTTTATTGTGAGGCCGATCGGCAAATATTACTTATTGGCTCTCATTGATTTGTACTCCTATTGCAGATTACGTATAACTTCCATGTAATACTGACGTCATGATGACGGTCTCATTTACTATCGCTGTGTTTAAGGAGTAAATTACGGGCTGTGCTTAAATATTGTCAGAGCATATGATCATGCCCCCTGAAATCAGACTTAAAAAGGCAGGGTTTACATGTGGAGGCTGAAAGATGCAAGTTGCAGACTGGAGTCAATAAAATACATCTAAACATTTAAAGAAAAAAACACCTGCAGCCAAAATCACATGTTAGAGTTACTTATGGGCTTCTAACAGAATTGGGCTCAATATTAGCAACTGTATCAACCTTATACATGTTTTTTTGTTGTTGTTTAGAAAACCTGAATGTTTTGAAGACTCTATTTATGAGTAGATGAATCAATTTTGTGTTTGTTACATCATATCTGAGATCTGGTTGATGGTGTTGTGTTTTTGTAGTTTTTGTAGGGTAGAGTCCAGAGCCATTGTTTGGTCACTGGATAAGACACCAAATCACTCTCTCTCACTGTCTCAGAAGCAGTCTCCTAGTATCCAAGGGCCTGGTTCAATTGCAAGCCCGCAGCTCAAACGTTGTAGGTCATATGTCTGCAGTTGAGTTGTGGGCTCCCATTCATCTCTGATTCCAGAGCTATTCAATTGCTCAAGCCCGCAAGTTACTGGCCCAAAGCCGTCTCTGGTTCGTAGCAGTTCATGGCGGGAACATGATCAATTAAGCAAGCCTGTAACCTCCCATTTGAAAGCAGCCAATAGAAAATGAGACTGTCATTATTCCGGCAGTTGAACATGAAGTTTACATGTCAATCAATCAGGTTCGGGGGTCTGATATGCGCTCAGACTCGCAAACCCTCAAAATACAGAATTATGAAAATGAATGCCATTACGGTTCTAGTCCATATGGGTGGCCTGATATGTATTAACTCAGTGATACCTGAGATCGATTTAACCCTGAAATGAAACATCAAAATAAATCGTATATACTACTGATTTGCGAGCTTGAGACTGTTGTGCAAATAATTCCAATGTCTTTCATTGCTTACCCCGTAATTTACAGTGCATTAGTGATTTTTTTATTTGCATTTAAAGTGCTGCAAAAAGGTGTTTAACCCTCTTGCGGGTCCTCTCTAGGACTCATAGGATTTTCTCCTTCATTTGCCATTTACGAGGGTGAAAACATTTGTGGGTTTGGGGAATTGGAGCAATGGAATAGGTTTAACCATGGCAAAGTTTTCAAGGTCGTAACTCGTTTGGAGCCTGCAAAAAGTCGCCTATTGAATAGGAAATTAACTTGCGACCTCACATACTGGCTCCAGTAAAGCTCAGTTGAATCGGGCTCATAGGATGCAACCTTAGCTCTCCAGAAATGTAAACAACCCTCTCGTACTCAACTTTCACCAATGCATCATGGGTCCCTCCAGGGTCCTGCACAGATATCAACATTTGTTTTTTCTACTTAAAAAAGTTGATTGAAGCTCATGCACCTGACTTCTTCATGAAACATCTGTTTTAACACATTTTATTTAGTTTTTAACATTACCAATAGAAAGCCATCCATGATTAAAATTAGTTTAATTTTGCGTTCCATCATCAATATTTCATGTGACCTTTGTAACATGTTAATTTACTGTTTATTGATCCAGAGGAAGGCAAACAGAATTGAAACACTGGCAATCGTCTCAAAAGGGGAAACATTTAAATTCCTTCCTGACCCCAGATACTGGCAATCAAATTCCTCTCTGGATCAATATTTCTTCTCTAGTTATCCAGGATAACCCCAAATGCTTGTTTTATTCAAAAATATATCCAATCCCTTTTTAAAGTTATCTATCAGATCTGCTGTCACCACCTCCCTTGGTAGAGAATTCCACAGATTAACCACCCTTACTGTGAAGAACCCTTTTCTTTCTTTAAGGTGACATATTTTTACTTCTAACCTCTAAGGATGTCCTCTTGTCAGTTGAAAACCTCTTGGCACAAAAACTTAACTTTACAAAGCTTTATATTATTATATTGGCCCTGGATATATCTATATAAGGTAATCATATCCCTTTTTAGTCACCTTTTTTTCTAGAGAAAATAAGTTTAATTTAGTTAGTCTTTCTTCATAACTTAGGCCCTTCATTCCCGTTATTAGTTTTGTTGCCCTTCTCGGTACTTTTTCCTGCTCTAAAATGTCCTTTTTATGAATTGGTGCCCAAAATTGTACTCCATATTCCAAAGGAAGGATGACTAGACATTTGTATAGTGGCATGCTAATATTTAACTTGCCTTTGCAGAATCTGCTTGGCATTGAGCACTATTACCTAGGTGGTTGTCCTCAAGCACTCCCAAATACCTTTTAATATCTTATACCTCAAGATTTGCTCCATTTAGATGATACATTTCATGGCTATTTTTCATTCCCAAATGCATAACTTTACATTTATTTGTATTATAACTCACCTGCCTTTTTTCCCTAAGGGATTGGATTATAAATTAAGAGTAATTATTGTACGTATACTTTTGGTGGCCAAATGGCTAATAGCCATAAACTGGAAGACATGTATCCTTCTCATTTGGAATGATATAAGAGCAATCCTGGAGCATAATAGACAAATTGAGATAGGGTACCGTATTGGTCCGAATATAAGCCGCACCTTTTTTCCGAGTTTGCGAGTTACGGGTGCAGCTTATATTCGCGACCGTAAAAAAAAATCACTGTTGATTTGTGTGCTTGCGAGTTATGTGTGCTGCTTCTATTCGTAAACGTAAAATAACTGCTGATTTGGGCGATTGCGAGTTAAGGGTGCCGATGTGCGTGCTTGAGACTGCGGTATTGTAGCAACTGAATAGCGATTTACGTGTTTAGTGATTCTAACATTCTGTAAGGCCTGTAACCTGCAAAAAAAGCTACAGTACTAATTAGAAAGCCTGTTTCTTGCAATGGCTGATCACTTTGAGAGTCTTTTTCTCTCCAATTTTAAGGGTGCGGCTTATATTTGAGTACTATCTTTTTTCTATTTTTTCCCCTTGAATTTTACAGGTGCGGCTTATATGCGGGTGTGGCTTATATTCGGATCAAAACGGTATATACAAAGTATTGGAGACCACAAAAACAAAGCTATAATAAAATGGTCCATATTGGGCCAATACTCTTCAAATGAAATGACAACAAACCTTTGAGCAAACCCCCCCCCCCGCCAAAAAAAAAAAAAGATACACCCATAAATTGTATGTATGTTGTTTGTATCTGTTTATGGTAAATGTTATGTTCCATGCATAAAAAATGACGGGTTTTGAATTGTATGCATATCTATCTGACTTGGATGTAATAATAACTGTCATGTATTGTCATTTGTCAAACTAAATAAAAAGAAATGTTGAGAGAGAGAAGAAAAAATGATACACACAACATTTTATATGATTATATACTTCTCTATGACCAGTTACCGTCATACCTGGGATATCCCCAAAGCCCAACAAACCTGAAATAACGACATGACACCAATCTGGGTATAAAAAACTGGCCACAGCTTCTTTATTAGACTTAACAGGTAAACCAAAACCAAATTTTAATTAACCAATATACCAACTAGTGCTTGCCCGCCCTACTTACCCTAATACCCCTCAGGGGACCCCGTGCCCCTAGAGGTTCCTCCTCCTTCACCAATGTAGGAGGGCAAGCACTACCGCCACAAACGCACGTCACGTGCGTTCCGCCACCGAAGCTATGGCCCTTGCAATGCTTTCCTTAATTGCATAAATAAACAAATTTAACCCAATTGGATTTAAGTGCACCCCATCTTTCATAAAATATCCCTCAACGTCAACTATCTCAAAGTCAACGTGCCTTATGGAGATCCCTCCATGCCTCCTAATGAAACTCGACATTGCCTTGTTGACTCGCTTCCTACACCTGTCCATCATTGCCCCATCCATGGGAGCCCTCCACTTCCTACGCTGTATCATTTCTGACCATACTATCACCAAACCCGGGAAGAGAGCCAACAAGCGCTCTATATCACGCTTCATTATCCTGATCAACTCCTTGATTGGCATGTTGCCTAAGTCATTACCCCCAGCGTGAACAAACAACACCTCGGGTCCCTCAAACATTCTGGCATACCCCGCTATATGCTCCACCAGCTTGTGCCACTTAAGCCCTCTAACCCCCAACCACCGGAGTGACACCCGATCTGAAGGGAATCCCAGCTGCAAACCTCCATCCTTGATCCCAGCCTCCTTTCTGGTTCAGTAAATATACGAGTGACCCGTGAGCCACACCTGCCAGGTGGAACCTGTCATAAAGAAAGCCTTAATTACCAGTCACTAACTCTGGCCGAATATATGACCTGAAGCTATTAGACCCCCATCTACCTATTCTCTTAACCCAGTCATCCCCCATACCTGACCCCGTTGCCTCAGTTGCTGCCCCTATCCTAAACGAATGCGACCCAAACTGAGATGGTGTTAGCCCAATTCTACCCAATGTTAACTTGAGAACGGAAATGAACTGGAACTGAGATAAGGGACTCCCATCTTCGTGCATTAGGAAGGAGCCCTGCTTCTTACCTCTAACTACCCTGAAACTAGTTACTAATTTACAAGGGCAGACTGCGAATGAAATAGGATGCAAATAAATGGCAGACCCCTTACCATAAATGTCGGTCTTCGACCGCCTAACCCATATAACCAGTGAATGACCCAAATCTTCTACATCCTGATCCTGAAGACCTCCCATAACTGTCTTGTTCCGGCTTACCAGTTCGCTAATCCGAAACGCCCCAAAGAAAGCGAGCGAAAAGGCCGTCCTAAACAATAGCGCCTCGTACTCAGATTTGCAAATTCCACCTAGCTCGCCATATAAGGATTGCAAAACTGCAAATGATATAGGCCTCCTCACATCCTTTCGCTTGGTCCCCCGTCTCATTCCCTTTAAAGCCTGCCTCACACAGAAATTTTTTGTGACGTCTGGCCTCCCCTGCAGCTTCAACATGAAGGCCAGGGCTGTTATCTTCCTACCTACCACGGACGGGGATATTCCCCGCTCCTGGCACTGCAGCATGAACGCGATGAGGGTACTCAGATCATTTACCTCACCGCCACTTTTTCTGGCTAATTCTTCCCCAAAAGCTTCCCACTCCAGCCACACTTTCTTATAACCCCTCCATGTGGTTGGTGCCAGCGAATTCTTTATCAACTCCCCTAGCTCCACGCTCCCATGTTCCATAAGTGGCGTGGTAACAGGATTCCTGTCTCGGACGCCGCTGGAGCCACCTGCCGGAAACGATCCCACTGTGACCGGGACAACGCTATCTGCTATCACATTTTGAACCCCAGGTACATGCTTAGCCCTAAAGTTAATGTTACACTGCATGCACCTAAGAACCAACTGTCTGATCAATCTTATCACCGGCAAAGAGGAAGCCGACAGTGAATTGACCGCCTGAACCACCCCCGTGTTGTCACAATGAAATATCAGCTGCTGGTCTCTAAGCTGATCCCCCCAAATAAACTTTGCGATCACTATAGGAAAGAGTTCTAGGAATGCCAAATTTTTAGTTAGCCCTATTGAAACCCACTCCGGCGGCCACTGCTCAGCGCACCATTGCCCCTTTAAATAGGCCCCGAATCCGACGCTACCGGCTGTAACCGTAAAAAGGTCTATCTCCGAGTTGTTGACGGGAACTGCCGGGATAAAACATCTCCCGTTAAAAGAATCCAAGAACCTTAACCACACTTCTAAATCCTCCTTGATATCCCTGGTGACCCTAATAAAGTGATGAGGCTGTTTAACCCCAGCAGTCGCCAACGACAAGCGCCTAGAAAATATCCTTCCCATAGGAATTATCCGACAGGCAAAGTTTAACTTTCCTATCAGAGACTGAAGGGCCTTAAGGGTCACTTTCCGGGCTCCCCGTGTTTCCTCCACTCTGGCCCTGAGATCGTTTTTTTTATCGTCCGGCAGACGACACTCTAACCTCCCCGAATCAATTGTAATCCCCAGGAAGCTAAGCACTGTACATGGACCCTCTGTCTTTTCTCTCGCAATAGGGATCCCAAAGTCTTTTGCTTTGGACATGAACACGTCCATCAGATCCCCACATACCTGAGAACCCCCTTGTCCCACAAAAAGGAAATCATCTAAATAATGGACTAGAGACTTGGA
Organism: Discoglossus pictus; assembly: GCA_027410445.1. Taxonomy (NCBI): domain Eukaryota; kingdom Metazoa; phylum Chordata; class Amphibia; order Anura; family Alytidae; genus Discoglossus; species Discoglossus pictus. The sequence continues at coordinate 285,612,626 of CM050163.1, forward strand.
TCCTGACTTGACCTGAACCACCCATTGAACAAAGGAACTGAAAGCTTCAAAATACGCGCATGATATAGAGCATCCCATAGGCAAACACAAATCGACATAATAGTTGCCTTGAAAGTGGCAACCTAGTAGATGCTGACTCTCCGCGTTTACCGGAAGCAATCTGAAAGCAGACTCAATGTCTACCTTTGCCAATAGGGCGCCCCTGCCTGCTAACCGAACAAGCTTTACGGCCTGATCAAATGGGGTGTACCTAACCGCTGACAAGTCCTTATCGATCTCATCATTCACCGATCCCCCTTTGGGGTAAGAAAGGTGATGAATCAGCCTGTACTTGCCAGGCTCCTTTTTGGGAACCACGCCTAATGGCGATAACCTCAAGTTTGGGACGGGTGGCTCCCGAAAGGGGCCAGCCATCCGTCCCAAAGCTAGTTCTTTTGTAATCTTTTCCTTAACGATGCCGGGAAACTGACCTGCCGATTTTAAATTAGGGGGAACGAACAATAGCTCAGGAAAAGTCTTAAAAGGAATAGAAAAACCGCAGTCAAAACCATCACGGATCAACTCCGCCTTTTTAGCATACCCTCTACGCCTACCGTACATTTTTAACCAAGGAAGCATCCTTTCTAGCCTGATCGGCGTTCTCGCCTTTGGAAACGGGCTCAGACTGCCCTGCAGTTCCGCGCAATTTCTTGAAACACCGGAACAATGGGTGTGGATGCCCGCATTCCGAACACTCGTGCTTGAATCTGCAGGCAGATCCCCATTTGCATGAACTTTCGTTGTTTAAGAAACAACATCCCTTCCTAACCGAGCTGGTGACCTGCTGCTGCCTATTACCGGACCCACGAAAGGACTGAGCCGCTCTGAGTGGGGTGACTATCTTCATCCATATGCCTACCTCCCTAACATCCCATCTCATTTCCTCCCTAACAGCCATCCTCTGCCTGAACTGTTCGTCGTACGCCCACCAGGCCATCCCCCCGTATGTCCTATGGATGCTGTCTATTTCGTCCTGGTAGCAGAATAGAGCACAGCAATATTCTGGCTTCCTTTCCCCGACTATGCTTGCCAAGATTGCGAACGCTTGCGACCAATTCGCGAAGGTTTTTGGGATTCTCCTAAACCTACGCTTCCTCTCATCCTCTTCTTTTTTGCCCTCATCCCGGGATGAGTCCTCCTTAACCTCAAAATACTGATCCAGCGGCAGCAAGGAAAATATTTCTATAAACTCCCGCTTCCATATTCTATCTTTTAGCTCCTGCGCTACGTGAACTCCCAGAGGGCCTATCCTGCAGAGGGTGGGGGCAGCTAGCGCCGTATCCGCTTCCACGATAGATGCCGAGTCACTCTTACCCGTTTTCTGGCTCTCCCCCGCCCTCTCTGCCTGCCCCCTTCCTGCATCTACCAGCGTTGCTGGGACCCATGCCTGCGCCGCTGACTTCCCACAGGAGCTCCACTATAGTGTCTGATTGTGTTCCTTGTATTGATTGTACTGTGTGTGTGCATGAGCCGTGTGCAAGGCACTCACCTCCAGAGTTAGGTGTTGCGGCTTTCCTGCACAACTCCGCCGGGATAGCATCCCACCGTGCGGCAAGTGAACTTAATGGTTTGTTGTCGCCACTCTGCCTTGCGTGTCGCTGCCGCTCGTGCTGATGACATCTGTGAACCTGTATAAAAGGCCGAGGACCTATGTGATTGGTACACATGAGATGTTCCTTGCCTCCCGCCCAAAGCCCTTTCCAGCCTGTGGGGCTCATCCCTGCCACTTCTCCTGCCGTGTAACTTCTGTGAGGTCTCCTCTCGCCGCCTTCCACTCCTGATCCTAGTTCTACCAGGTGAGTAGCTTCTGCCTTGCCTTCCTCCATCTACTACCCCACTCTCCGACCTCTCGTCTGGGGATGAAGTGTCATACCTCCCACACTGCTCGTCGCTCTCTGCATCCTCCAAATACCCTGCAGCTGCCACTTCAGCCCTGGGCTCTATAGAAACTTCTCTCCTTGCCTGGCTTACCCGGCTACCAGGCCCCTCCACCAGTGGGGCCCTTTTGCGCCCATTCCCAGCTTGGGTTCTAGCCTGTAACCCCTTACCGCCTGGCCTTGGGTTAACCCGCCCCTCCCCATCAGGTTGTCTGTCCCCTGGGCTCCTCTGGGTGCTGAATAATCCATCTGACTGGGGGGGTGCCTGCTGCTGGCTCCTAATTCTCTGTTCTAGTGCCCTGGCTCCCCCCCCAGGTAGCTCCCTTCCCAGGCCTATGACCCCCCTGCTCCTAGTGAGCATAACCACCACCCTGGGTTGTCGCTGGTCCACACCCCCAAGTGGCACTGCCTCTTCCTGGGCTTGCTGCCTCTCAGACCCAGCATCAGACCTCACTGCTGCAGCTGACCCAGTGCCTGTGATGATCACAGACCTCAGATCCCGCGGGACCCGTAACTTACCCTTCCTGATGTCAGCGCCGTCCCTGCTGGCCTCCACCGACCTCCGCCGAGCCGCCGGAAGTGAGGCTGACGTCACTTCCGGTCGCGCCATTTTCATCCCGCCGAGCTTCCTGGAGCCACGTGCCAGCTCCTGCTGCCGGACCACATGTTGTGCCTTCTCAGCAACTCCCAACCGGGGTACCTTCCGCCCGCTAGATGTTTCACCGGCGTGCCTCTTCGCCCGCGACTTCACTCCAGGCCCAGCATCATTCAGACCAGCAGGAGGGACCGGCTGGCTCACTGAAGGGGCTGATGGACCAAGGCTCAGTCTTGCCGGAGGCCTGGTTCTTCTGGACGGACGATGCCAGGCCTCTTGAGGTAGGATGGCCGAGGTGGATGGGGGAGAGGGAGATAGGTGAAGGAGGGGGGATCCAGGAGGAGGGAAAGGGGGGGAATTGGGGATATCAGGGGATGGTTCCCTACTATAAATAGGAGGAGGGGTAGGTGGAACCATAGAGGGAGAACTATTCCTAGCAGGGGTAACTCTGGGGATGGAGGCCACTAACGCTGACAGCCAATCCTGGCCTTTTTCAGCTGCAGCCTCCCTAATCTGACCTAGCAGAGACTCCATGTCTGCAGATGACATTATGGGTAAATGGGGAATAATGGGCTGTTACACAACTAACCTACAGCTCTTTGCTTAGGCTCAATGTGTGCTCACTGCCACACACATCTCTTTAAGAAACTTCTGCTGAAACCCCTCCTCTCTCCCCTCTCTACCAATCAGCAACCACTCCTATCCTTTGCTTCCTTCTCTGGTCACCACCCACTCCCCTTCCACTTTGCTCTGCCGTGGGTTCATAACTCAATGTAATAACATAAATATGTGAATAAAACCAAACTGAGAATACAATGAATGGTCAAAATAAGTCAATAAATAAAGTACAAATCTCATCTGCCATTTAGGTGCCATTTCTCTAATTTATGCAAATACATTTGGAGGGAAAGTACATCATTTTCTGATTTAATTACCTTGCATAACTTAGTGTCATCAACAAAAATGGAGAAAATACTTCCCAGTCCTACTTCTAAGTCATTGATAAATATGTTAAAAAAGAGAGGACCTAATACTGAACCCTGAGGAACCCCACATGAGTCCAATCTGTGTATGTTCCATTTACAACAACCCTTTGCTTCCTGTCTTTCAGCCAGCTCTCAATCCATGAGCAGGTATTTACTGCAATTCTTATATCATCTGGTAGCAACCCTGTGGTGAGTGAGTCTTGAGAGAACAGATGTAATGGTTTGGCTATTACTGAACTCAGTTCCCTCAATACCCTTTGATTATTCCATCTGGGGCTTTATTAACATTTTAATTTTTTCCAACCATTTTGGATCAATGGAGAAAACATGTTTTTTGTTAGTCAGGTAATATTCTTTCTAATGTGACACACCAACAAATCCTGTTAAAATCATCAATATATACTTACTTCACTTCAAGTTAATGATCTTTAATTGACATTTATCAATCAGTAGCTATTGATAACCATACTCTTCAGTTTTCAGGTATGTTCTTCACGTTTTTATATTTATTTGCTATCCATCAAAGCTATGCCTGATTTTATGTAAATATTATTCTCCAGTATTATTCTCCAGTTTTGTTTATTTATTTTTTTATATTAAACCATTTTAGCTTTTTCAACCAATCTTGAACTTTTGTCAAAAACTATAAATTATATTATATTGCCAAAAAGTGTCTGTAATGATAATGGCTCATTTTGCATTTAGAACATTATTTTTGTTGAATTCTTCCCATTTTCCAAATCACTCTAGGAAGGCTGTAGACCTGATGTATTATCTTCAGATGTTGTTCAATGTAATCAGTTGATGGAGTATATTTCTTAACCCGTATTTTCTATCTCTTGGATACATTTTATCCATTTATTTTCTGGGTTATCTCTGTTTCTACCTTTTTGCATTATACTCTTGAATAATTTGATATACAGTATCTCACAAAAGTGAGTACATCCCTCACATTTTTGCAAATATTTAATTATATCTTTTCATCTGACAACACTGAAGAAATGACACATGAGTGCTGCAGGGCCTGGGGAGCTACAGTTCATTCAGGGAAACCATGAATGCCAACATGTACTGTGACATACTGAAGCAGAGCATGATCCCCTCCCTTCGGAGACTAAGCCGCACGGCAGTATTCCAACATGATAATAAACCCAAACACACCTCCATGATGACCACTGCCTTGCTAAAGAATCTGAAGGTAAAGGTGATGGACTGGTTAAGCATATCTCCAGACCTAAACCCTATTGAGCATATGTGGGGCATCGTCAAACGGAGGGTGGGGTAGTGCAAGGTCTCTAACATCCAGCAGCTCTGTGATGTCATCATGGAGGAGTGGAAAAGGACTCCAGTGGCAACCTGTGAAACTCTGGTGAACTCCATGCCCATGAGGGTTAAGACAGTGCTGGAAAATAATGGTGACCACACAAAATATTGACACTTTGGGCCCAATTTGAACATTTCCACTTAGGGGTGTACTCACTTTTGTTGCCAATGGCTTAGACATTAATGGCTGTGTGTTGGTTATTTTGAGGGGACAGCAAATTTACACTGTTATACAGGCTGCACACTTACTACTTTACATTGTAGCAGAGTGTCATTTATTCAGTGTTGTCACATGAAAATATATAATAAAATGTTTACAAAAATGTGAGGGGTGTACTCACTTTTGTGAGATACTGTATATGTGTCATGGACTGTTGGAGACTGTGGCCTGGGACTGGGCTTGCAAGAGTTACCCTGTTTATTACTATGGTTATGCATTTTTGTTGCTTATGGTTTTAAAATTACATCTGTTTTGCATGTATTATGATTATGTTACAGTGTGGATATGGGTTCCTCAGGGACAAGAGAGCTATGAGGTACTATAATAACTTACATGCATAGTAATAGGGATGTACCACTGACACTTCAAACAGCAAGTTAATACCCTGTTGTTAGCTTGTGATGACTCACCCGGCCCCATCTGAGCAAACACAGGGTGGCGCACATAAGCACTACACAAAGATCAAGGGTACTTAAGTGCCATCAAATGCTATTGTCTGGCGGGTACTTGAGAGCTAGTTTAAGCTTCAGAAGATCCTTGTACACATAGACATGTCTAGGCTATTACAAAGTATGGCCATGAGAAAACTTTGACAACACAGGATCTTAGTTAGGTCACACAGGCACAGAGCCAGTTGACTCCTACGCAAAGGAGATCTTATCCTAAGTTCATTACTAGATAAGGGCCCTTGAGCAGTTATCTAGATGACCCACTGCAGAGAGAATATGACATCATTTGATATACATGTTCCCCCCACAAGAGCAGTCAGCATTGGTAGACCATTTGTGTACTGAAGGATGGGGGTTACTATGATTGGCCAGCCTGTGGCCAGAAAACTGTATACAGTCAGGTCCATAAATATTGGGACATCGACACAATTCTAAACTTTTTGGCTCTATACACCACCACAATGGATTTTAAATGAAACTAACAAGATATGCTCTAACTGCAGACTTTCAGCTTTAATTTGAGGGTATTTACATCCAAATCAGGTGAACGGTGTAGGAATTACAACAGTTTGTATATGTGCCTCCCACTTTTTAAAGGGACCAAAAGTAATGGGACAGATTAACAGTCATAAAACAAACTTTCACTTTTTAATACTTGGTTGCAAATCCTTTGCAGTCAATTACAGCCTGAAGTCTGGAACGCATAGACATCACCAGACTCTGCCAGACCTCTATTGCAACTGTCTTCAGTTCCTGCTTGTTCTTGGGGCATTTTCCCTTCAGTTTTGTCTTCAGCAAGTGAAATGCATGCTCAATCGGATTCAGATCAGGTGATTGACTTGGCCATTGCATAACATTCCACTTCTTTCCCTTAAAAAACTCTTTGGTTGCTTTTGCAGTATGCTTCGGGTCATTGTCCATCTGCACTGTGAAGCGCCGTCCAATGAGTTCTGAAGCATTTGGCTGAATATGAGCAGATAATATTGCCCGAAACACTTCAGAATTCATCCTGCTGCTTTTGTCAGCAGTCACATCATCAATAAATACAAGAGAACCAGTTCCATTGGCAGCCATACATGCCCACGCCATGACACTACCACCACCATGCTTAACTGATGAGGTGGTATGCTTTGGATCATGAGCAGTTCCTTTCCGTTTCCATACTCTTCTCTTCCCATCACTCTGGTACAAGTTGATCTTAGTCTCATCTGTCCATAGGATGTTGTTCCAGAACTGTGAAGGCTTTTTTAGGTGTTGTTTGGAAAACTCTATTCTGGCCTTCCTGTTTTTGAGGCTCACCAATGGTTTACATCTTGTGGTGAACCCTCTGTATTTACTCTGGTGAAGTCTTCTCTTGATTGTTGACTTTGACTCACATACACCTACCTCCTGGAGAGTGTTCTTGATCTGGCCAACTGTTGTGAAGGGTGTTTTCTTCACCAGGGAAATAATTATTTGTTCATCCACCACAGTTGTTTTCCGTGGTCTTCCGGGTCTTTTGGTGTTGCTGAGCTCACCGGTGCGTTCTTTCTTTTTAAGTATGTTCCAAGCAGTTGATTTGGCCACACCTAATGTTTTTGCCATCTCTCTGATGGGTTTGTTTTGTTTTTTCAGCCTAATGATGGCTTGCTTCACTGATAGTGACAGCTCTTTGGATCTCATATTGAGAGTTAACAGCAACAAATGCAAATAGCACACTTGAAATGAACACTGGAGCTTGTATCTGCTCTTTGTAAATGGAATAAGGAGGGAATAACACACACCTGGCCATGGAACAGCTGAGCAGCCATTTGTCCCATTACTTTAAAAAAGTGGGAGGCGCATATACAAACTGTTGTAATTCCTACACCGTTCACCTGATTTGGATGTAAATACCCTCAAAGTAAAGCTGAAAGTCTGCAGTTAAAGCACATCTTGTTAGTTTCATTTCAAATCCATTGTGGTGGTGTATAGAGCCAAGAAGTTTAGAATTGTGTCGATGTCCCAATATTTATGGACCTGACTGTATATGTTGCTAGTTCTCAATAAAGAGGAGTCAGTTCTTTTTCCACATAAAAAAGGTGTGGAACTATTTACTGTGTGCATACATCCTGCGTCAGGAGTGGTCTGTTCTGAGACCACTGATATCCTGTCTGCATTATCATCTGCACATATTCCTGGGCGTTGTCTCTATCCTGCAGCCATCTTTTTTGCCAGAGGTGACAAGAACTGCACAATCCTGTTGGGGTAGGTTTGAACTAGGTTCTTATCAAGACCCATTGAAGAAGCAGGTCGTGACAATTGGTTGGCAGTTCTGGGACACTAAACTACAATAAGATGGCAACATATGGAGAGATGACCATGACAGAGCTAAGAGAGATCTTCAGGCTCAGAGGATTAAACAGGACAGCAGGGATGACTAAATCAACAATGGTCAAGGAGCTGCTCCTAAATGATGAACTATGCCTAGTAAAGGGAGATCTGGAGGAAGGGGTAAGCGCATTACAGGTGACCCCAACTCCAGGACTTGGGCCTAGGCTGTCTGCAACAAAGGAAGAGGAAGTGTCCAGAACGTACCAAAGATGGAGATAGATACTGCCTGCAGATTTAACCAAGAATCAGCAGAGAAACCTCCGGACACCAATCATACAGGAGGTATAGTGGGAGTGGAGAGGGGTAAGCAACAGCTCTTTCCCAGCTCCTGTGGATGGGGAATGCTTATCCCCAGTAGAGACAGAGTATTTTGTGATGCCTGGAAAGGATTGTCAAGGAATGGGGCCTTCCAAACAAATGCATGGCGTCCCTGGCACTATGGCCAGGTCACAAGCAAATGGAATGGCTCGAAGAATTAGTATGTGAGGAGGTCGCCCTGGAAGAGCAATATGCTGTTTGGGTGGGACCTGTTGGGATACCTCATTGGGGTCCCTGTTTTTCATTGGGGCAGGAAGAGGCACTTTCGGACATTGTATATGGGGATCCAGCTTGTGGCTTGGGGACTGAAAAAGACAGCTGTGTTTGGCTGCCAAGTGCTATCAAATGCTGGGACTGGAGACAGGCTCCTCGGGAGCTAGCTTACTTTGGCCTTTGATCCTTCAGGAGTTACAGCTTAAGGTGGAGTATGTAGAACTGCTGGATGGAACATCTCTAGAGGGGTTTTGACCACCCAGTTGGGAGAGGTTCGGCCAGTCAGACATGGAACAGAACCACCTTGCAGAGACTACAGGGACTCAGCTTAATTTTTCCAAGGCTGGGTCAGAGGAGAAACGTATGGACTGTGGGGAGAATTCTGATCTCAGGGATTTTAAAAGAACATGGACACCTCCATGCAGTGGGTTGAATTCAAAGAGGATGAACTGGTCCCTAAGTTTAGCGTGCTGAGCCTCACCCAGCTAGAGACATGGGGACATGGCTAAACCACAGCTTTTTAAGGCCCAAGGGAAGACCTGGGGGAAAGCTACCCTGCTCCTGGAGTCAGGGAAGAACCAAATGCACACTGCACCCTACCAATGCTCTGTAAACATAGTGGGAATGTTCCTTGGATAACTATGGTCCATGAGCCAGCCACAGTCCCTGGGGCAGAAACAACAAGCAACCCTGCTCTTCAGTCTGCCCAAGAGGCAACAACAGCTGGTGCTCAAGGGCTGCCTGTATCTACACACCAGGCAGTCTCAGATGGAGAGAGGCAGGAGGTTCTGCCTGAGGATTCAGAGACCAAAGAGCCAGAGGGAGGTGAGAGCTGTACCCAGACGGTGGTCCCAGAGAAAGGAGGCTGGGAAACAGTGAGCTCAGCACAGCCCCAAGAAGTGTATTCCCCAGACAAGGCCATCAGGTGGAGTACAGACTGTCACATCCAGCAGGTACAGTCCTCACTGGAAATATTGTTTGATTTGGTTCCTAAGAAGACTGTTTTCCCTAAGGGAGGGGGAAAGAGGGGCATTGGCCCTGGCTATTTGGGAATGGGGTGGTGATAACAACTGTAGAGCAGTCACCCAAACTAGTTACCCACCTGGGACTGTCTGGATTGGGGAAACCAGAAGGCCTAATGGAAACCTCTGAACTCAAACACTGGTCAGTTGAGGGAGAAGATCTGGGGAGAGGGGAAGTGTTGCCCACTTCTATCCTTCTAGACCCAGGGACTGTAGTAGAAACATCAGGACAGCTGTTTACACTGGCATGGTTGGGGACGGGGTGTTAGCCCAGGACAACCCCAGATTGCTTCACACCTTGATGGGCCAGATTTCATGACTGGCAAAGAGGGTACCACAGGGTGTGATGTGTCCCCTATGCCCACTGCATTGGCTCTGCTGCCAAAAGAAAGCATTTTCATTCTTCCAAAACTTGGAAGGAGGGGTCTCTGGCCCGGATCATTGTGAGGGAGGTTGGCCATTGAACCACAGAGGCTTTTGCCATGGCTGTTCATTACCCTGGAAGGAATAGAGCTGGAGGATGTTATAAGCCCATCTTGCCAACCCAGCATCCAAGCACGCTCAAGGGCAGGCTTTGATCGTCCAAAGCAGAAGTTGGGGTTTTGCCATGGCTGTTCATTACCCTGGAAGGAATAGAGCTGGAGGATGTTATAAGCCCACCTTGCCAACCCAGCATCCAAGCACGCTCAAGGGCAGGCTTGGATCATCCAAAGCGGAAGTTGGGGTCCTCCATTGTTTGCCAAGGACACCAGACACCATCCCAGAATCAGGAGGTCTCCCTGGCCTGGAATGATAGGGCTTTGCTGGGGAAGGATCCTCCCAAGTTTTTGCTGGACCTACTAGCCTGTGTGTACTTTTTCCTCTGGACTACCTTGAAAGGTCCTCCAGGGCAGTTGTCTTATATGTTTCCTCATGGGCTTGGGGAGGCTATCACTTGGATGGAGTGCAAGCCCAGGATTGAGCAACAGAATTGGGGGTCATGACGATGGATGCTTCCTGCACTCCCTAGACTTACCACTACCAGCTGGGACCTGGTTCTTGGACTCTGGAGATTGTTGGGGCTTTGCTTTATCTTAGACCTCAGATCAGGACAAGTAGCAGCAGTGCAGCTTGAAAGCTATCAATAAGGATGTCTTCCCCTGCTACACTAGAAAAGAAACAGGAAGAGATAGTCATGCCCAGGGTCTAACTGCTTGACTGGACTGTTGGGAACTGTGGCCTGGGCATAGGCTGACAAGAGTTACCCCGTTTATTACTATGGTTATGCATTTTTGTTGCTTATGGTTTTAAAATGGCATCTTAATTGGATGTATTATGATTATGTAACAGTATGGATATGGGTTCCTAAGGGACAAGAGAGCTATGGGGTATTATAATAACTTACATGCACAGTAACAGGGATGTTCCACTCTAAACACTAAGCCAGGGAGGTGACACGTCATACAGCAAGTTCATTCCCTGTTGTTAGCTTGGGATGACTCACACGGCCCCACCTGAGCAAACACAGGGTGGCGGACATAAGCACCAGACAAAGATTAAGGGGACTTAAGTGCTATCAAATGCTATTGTCTGGTGGGTACTTGAGAGCTAATTTAATCTTCAGACATGTCTAGGCGACTCCAAAGTATGGCCATGAGTAAACTGACCTAACTCAGATCCTAACTCAGATCCTGTGTTGTCACACACAGGCACAGAGCCAGACGACCCCTACACAAAAGTGATATTATCCTAAGTTTATTACCAGATAAGGGCCCTTGAGCAGTTATCTACATGAGCCACTGTAGAGAGAACATGACATCATTTGATACACATGTTTGTGTACTGAAGGATGGGGCTTACCGTGATTGGCCAGCCTGTGGCCAGAAAACTGTATATATGTTGCTAGTTCTCAATAAAAAGGAGTAAGTTATTTTTCCACATAAACAAGGTGTGGAACAATTTACTGTGTGCCTACATCCTGTGTGAGGAGTGGTCCTGCTCTGAGACAACTGATATCCTGTCTGCATTATCATCTGAACATATTCTTGGGCGTTGTCTCTATCCTGAAGCCATCTTTTGTGCCAGAGATAACAAGAACTACACGGTCCTGTTGGGGTATGTTTGAACTAGGTTCTTATCAAGCCCCAATGGAGAAGCAGATCGTGACAATAAGCATTGCTGTTTTAACTCTTACCAAATTTCTGAATAGTTTTAACACTGATTAATTCCCCAAAACTGAAAATGTTGCTGTTTAAGATTATTTATATAACAAGAGACATCAATAAGCATGCCATTGCTTTATTTGGATATTATATTCCCTTGTATCATTTAAATTTTCTCGACCATTTTGTCACTCCTGTCACAAAGGTATTCAATATTTTCTAGTCTACTTCCAACTTCCTCAAAAGGTGTATCTGTTTCTCCCATTCAAAATTCAGGATTATGTCTAAAGTGGCATTTGATCCATTATAAACTCTGTACCTAAAATCTTATGGATATTGCTCTTATCATTGGCTAGCTCAATATATTATTTTTAACCTTCAGTGGAACATCTGTCTATAAATTATGTAGAAGACATCTTTTTCATTGCCGTTCAATGATACTTCCCAGTGATAATTTCCTATATTTCTCCCTTCTATGAAACAGCTTTTTAAGCTGAAGCATCCCCCATTATAATACAATGTTTATGCATAGCACAGGTTGGATATGCACGGTATGCCAAATCACCCAGACAGTACTGTTTCACCCATTAATAGGACTCATTAGTTTTGGGCTGGTTGCTATGTAACTCATGCAATAAATCTTGTAATAAGGCTTGTTGCCAGAAATACATGAAAGGCACACAGAGGTGGTAGCAAGTACTTTATCAGTTTAATGTTATTTTGAAAATTACATTTTTTATATTGTAATCTTTTATGTAAGTTTTCACTTCTTGCCTGTCCATCAACCTTTCTTATCCACCCACTAAGCATAGACTGATATGCCATTCTAATGGGTGATCATTGACAAATGCTAATTATCCCATGGAGCTGGGGCTGCACTGTTTTAAATACAAAAATAGAGTGTGTTAATATCCACTCAGGTGCAGTCTTCTCATTTTCTCACTTGAGGCAAAGTACTCCCTGGCTTCAGACCATGCTCAGTCTTTTCAGTGTCTCTTTCTCTCTTTTATATATATATATATATATACACACACATACACACATACACACATATACAGTATATACAACATTACTGGTCTTCTAAGTAACTTAATATAGTGATGATTCCTACATCTAAACAACCAACCACTCAGTCTTTGCTAGCAGTTCCCCTGTTGTTGCTAAGTGAATGTAGTACCATGATGCTGGTACCCTGGGCACATGGCACTTTGAAAATTTACTCTGTATATTCAGTATGTGCATAGCAATGTGATCTCCCAGTACGCATCTGGAGGGTCAGGGAGATACACAGCTTTCTGTGCTCCTGGACTGTTACAAAGAGAATTCATTATTCAGTTAAGGAGCCCTGGCAGGGAAACATCTGCTGTATGAGAGGCAAACAACCTTCACAGCTTAATGAGAGTGCTACATACATATCCAGGGAATGGGAATCATGTGCCAGTTGCCCCAGTGATCAGACAGGATCATCTCTATATGTGTCTATATATGGTGTATTTCTTTCATTTATTACAGCATATAGATGGGGAACGTTTATGTAGTCTCTAAATGTATTTTCTATTAATTTAGATACAGTTATAATGCTTAATTTAGTTTATGGTAAAACTCAGGTTTGCGAAGTATTTATCAAACCTACAATATTAGCAGCTGTTTAAGCCATGAACATAAAAACATCCTCTTTGTGTATGAGTTTCCATCTTGTCTGATTTGAGCACTTCCCTGTGGCTTTGAGCTTGAGGGCTTGTTCGTATCTACTGAACAGTGAAGGGAAGCTGGAGTGTGGTGGGAGATTCTTTTGATATTGGAAACTATCCCACGTACCCCTAATTATCCTGCTTTAGCTTACAGGAGCAATCCCTAGGTTGTGACTTTATCTCCATCTCAGCACCCAGCAATTCAGATAAGAACATTATTCATGGAGAAGCAGAAAAATCAGATCCTTTTAGTTAGGATAGCTAAAAATACAAGAAATACACATGCATCATGGTTTAGTACTGCTCTGCTGTCAGGAGTGGTGGAGGTTATCTATCCGGCTGAGCTTATCAATTTTTACGACTATGTGAGACCAGAGAGAGTGGATGCCTGACCACTCTGAGGGGCCATATATCCATATAAATTCTTGCAGAAACCTAACCATTTGTTCTCCCACTAACAAACATGGCATGAGGTGTAGCTTTGTTAATTACAGGTTAAATAACATTATTACAGTGCATATAACATCACACAGCAACTCAAACATTAATGATTGTGGCCCACACTGCATTAAAAATAAAAACAACACATCACAGTCATTACAACAAATTTCATATCCTTTTTGATAGCCTTTGATATTAGCAACCCAGTGTGTTAGAGGATTATTTGTAGGGTTTAGGGGGTTCCCATCCTAGCCCCAAAATCATGACAGAAACCTACCTTCGAACATTTGCTGTGTATGCCATGCTCCTGAAAAATTGAATGTCCCTCACCTATATGCCTCTTTATATAAGCTGCAAGTTTTACCAAAAATATCATGGACATCTACAGGGACCACCAGAGACATCAACATTCTTTTTAACTATAAACTAGCTTATGAGTTTTTCCCTTCCTAATTATGCTATTTTTCTTATTTTTTTCGTCATAGTGTGATCCTTGCATGAATGCCTCTTTATATAAGCTGCCATACTAATTTCGCTTGTTTGAGAATGAGAGTGAATTCACCACCTATTTATCCAATTTAAGAGTGGATTTTCACTTTTATATGCAAAAGTGGAAGATTATAACATGGGAACCAGTGGGAGATAAAGAGGGATTGGTAATGTACCGTATATACTCGAGTATAAGCCGAGTTTTTCAGCCCTTTTTTTAAGGCTAAAAATGGCCCTTTTTCGCTTATACTTGAGTCACTCTCCCCCGTGTCTCTCTACCCCCCCATGTCTCTTTCCCTCCCCCGTGTCTCTTTTCCTCCCCCCTCCTCATCCTCAACCCCCCTACTCATTCTAAACCCCCTCCTCACTTTACCCCTCTAAATACCTTCCCCTCTCCCTTTCCACTCACTAACCTTCATCTGCAGCTTCTCCTGCGGCCTCCACGCTCCTTCCGGCAACTTGAGCCGGGCAATGCTAATGACGTCACGTCATTAGCATATACCGGGTGCCAACGCAGGAAGGAGCGAGGAGGAGAAGCTGCAGTTTAAGGTTAGTGAGGGGAAAGGGAGAGGGGGAGGTATTTAGAGGTGTCTCTCTACCCCCTGTGTCTCTCTAACCCCCCGTGTCTCTTTCCCTCCCCCATCCTCATCCTCAACCCCCCCTCCTCATTCTAACCCCCCTCCTCATTATAAACCCCCCTCCTCACTTTACCCCTCTAAATACCTCCCCCCTCTCCCTTTCCCCTCACTTACCTTCATCTTTAGCTTCTCCTCCGGCCTCTGCTCCTTCCTGTGTCAGCACCCGGTATATGCTAATGACGTGATGTCACATGTGCGCCACGTCATTGGCCGGGTCAAGACGCCGGAAGGAGCGTGGAGGCCGCAGGAGAAGCTGCAGATGAAGGTAAGTGAGGGGAAAGGGAGAGGGGGAGGTATTTAGAGGGGTAAAGTGAGGAGGGGGGTTGAGGATGAGGAGGGGGGTTGAGGAGGGAGGTTGACGAGGGGGTTGAGGATGGGGGGGTTGAGGTTGAGGGTGGGGGGGTTGAGCATGAGGATGGGGGGTTGAGGTTGAGGAGGGAGTTTGAGGTTGAGGAGGGAGGTTGAGGATGAGGAGGAGGTTGAGGATGAGGATGGAGGTTGAGGAGGGGGTTGAGGATGAGGAGGGGGGTTGAGGTTGAGGAGGGGGTTGAGAAGGGAGGTTGAGGATGAGGAGTGAGGTTGAGGATGAGGAGGGAGGTTGAGGATGAGGAGGGAGGTTGAGGAGGGGGTTGAGGATGTGGAGGGGTTTGAGGTTGAGGAGGGGGGTTGAGGATGGGGGGTTGAGGATGAGGATGGGGGGTTGAGGAGGGAGGTTGAGGAGGGGGGTTGAGGAGGGAGGTTGAGGAGGAAGTTGAAGATGAGGGGGTTGAGGAGGGAGGTTGAGGATGAGGAGTGGGGTTGAAGAGGGAGGTTGAGAATGAGATGGGGGGTTGAGGAGGGTGATAAGGGAGGGGGGAAGAGACACAGGGAAGGGAGAGGGGGAAGAGACACAGGGAAGGGAGAGGGGGAAAGAGACACAGGGGAGGGAGAGGGATGAAGAGACACAGGGGAGGGAGAGGGGTGAAGAGACATAGGGGAGGGAGAGGGGAGAAGAGACACGGGAGAGAGGGGGGGGGGCACAAGAAAAGGGCACACAAGAGGGGGAAATACATAATAACCCCTGTGAATATGCAGCGGAGGTAAAAAAATAGATTTAAGGGACTGGACATTGTAGATAGAATGCCTTAAGATTTTTGGACAGAAGTTTTTGACATTGCCTAGAAAGCCGCTACAAAGAATAGTCCTAAAAGATAGAAAAACAGGCATACTATTATTATTATTATCTTTTATTTGTATCCCGCCAACATATTCCGTAGCGCTGTACAGGGGATAAGAACAAGGGAAATACACGTTTAACAAAATTAAAAAGTTGAAGAGCCCTGTTTTGAGCTTAGAATCTTAGCAAAAAGTGCTTTATCCCAAAGCACCCTACAAGACTAGAAACTCGCTACTTACAATCTAAAGGGAATTAAAGGGCAGAGAACTGGGGAAGAGTAACAAATAAGGAATAGCAAGGGCCAGGAAGCAAGTGAAAGATAGAAAGAGTTTTATTTTAGAGGGAGAGGGGAGGGATCTGAGGTGAAAGACTAGTATGTTGGCTGACCCCTAGTGTTGAGATGATATATCTGCAAGTAGGAAGTCAGGTGTTTTCTATGGCTCTACAAATTTAATCTGAGTTGGGGTGGGAGGGAAGGAAGTGTCTCACAGGTGAAGTAGGCCTTAAACCAGAGTGAATTTGCACTGATGAGGTGAAATGTTGTGAATGCAATTCTGAGTGTCTCACAGATGAAGTAGGCCTTAAACCAGAGTGAATTTGCACTGATGAGGTGAAATGTTGTGAATGCAATTCTGAGTGTCTCACAGATGAAGTAGGCCTTAAACCAGAGTGAATTTGCACTGAAAGAAAGAGAGAATGGATCGGGGTCAGACTGTTCAGGAAGATAGGAGAGTAAGAAAGAAATGGGAGAGAGACATTAGAATGAAGGTATGTGAGGAGGGAGGAGGAGATTTGAGGTTAATTATGCCAGCCATAAATGGGGAAGGGATGGAGGAAGATGGGGATGGCAAAACAGGATATAGGAAACAGTTAAAAATTGAAAACAAAACATCAGAATTATTTCTATCTGCCAAGATATAATAACATGCAAACAGTAGTGATATTAATAAACATATTGGCTCCAGGGATGGCACAGTTTCCATAGTCTTCTCCATACCTGCTGAGGTGTTGTTGTGAATGCAATTCTGAGTGTCTCACAGATGAAGTAGGCCTTAAACCAGAGTGAATTTGCACTGATCAGGTGAAATGTTGTGACTGCAATTCTGAGTGTCTCACAGATGAAGTAGGCCTTAAACCAGAGTGAATTTGCACTGCTGAGGATACTAGCTGTCTTATGAGGCTTTGAAAGTAGCCCAGGAAAGAAGGAAAGTGAAATGTAGTGGAGATGGGAAAATATATGACCAGATGAATGCAGAATTCCAGAGGATATAGAGAATAGACAAGGAGATATTCTATAATGAGCGATGTAAAGAGGTTGAAGAAGATAACAGAATGAGAAAGTGAAGAGATATCTTCAAGTAAACTGAGGATCTCAAGGGAACCTTTAATGCCAAAGTGGGACATATAAAATAAAAAAAATGGTAAGGACTTAATAAAAGCAGTTCAGATAAACAAGAGGAGGCAAGGACACACGAGTTCTATACAGGAATGATCTTAACAGCATTGATAACCTCAATAGTTTTGAAGAGTGAAGTGAGATGGGCCCTAGGATGTCTTGCTGATAACGAGGCTGCAGGAGTTAATGGGATGCCAGCTAAACTGCTCAAAATCTTAAAAGATGATGCTGTGAAAGTGTTGCTTATATTATGCCAACACATTTGGAAAAGTAAACAGTGGCCAGAGTGCTCCTATTATCGGACAATTTCACTCATTTCACATGACAGCAAGGTAATTCTTAAGATTCTGCAAGCTCGGCTCCAAAAAGATATATGGACCGTGAACTGCAAGATGTGCAAACCATGTTTTGGAAAGGAACATTCCCAAGGTCCACTGGATAACAGAGAAAGCAAGAGAGTTCCAGAAAAAACATTTACTTCTGCTTCATGGACTATTCTGAAGCTTTTGACTGTGTCGATCACAAAACAATGTGGCAAGTTCTTAAAAAGATGTTGGTACCAGACCATCTCATTCTGAGGGATCTGCATGAAGACCAAGAAGCCACAGTCAGAACCGAACATGGAACAAGCAAATAGTTGAATTTTGGGAAAGGAGTATGACAAAGTTGTATATTGTCACCTTATATTCAACTTATATGTGAAATACATCTTGTCTAAAGACAGGCTGGACTAATCCAAAGCCGGAATCAATATTGCTGGGAGAAATATTAACAACCTCAGATACGTGAATGATACTACTGCTCAATGTTAAAAATATGAAGATCATGGAAAACGGTAATCTCAGTTCCTGGCAAATAGATGGGAGGATGTGGCGGCAGTGACCGATTTTATTTTCCTAGAATCCAAGATCTGGTGACTGTAGCCATGAAAATAAAAGATCTTTGCTTTTGGGGAGGAAAGCTATGGCAAGCCTGGACAAGCTTTTAAAAAGTATAGATATTACACTATAAACAGAGCTCAGTATAGTTAGAAACATTGTATTCCCAGTAGTAATATATACAGTAGATGTGAGTGCTGGACCATAAAGAAGGCTGAGCACTGTAGTATTGACACCTTTGAATTGCCGTGCTGGAGAAAACTTCTTGGATTGAAAGAACATCCAATCAATCATTACTACAGGAAATTAAGCAAAACTGTTCCTTATAAGGTTTGATCATGAAGCAAAAGCTCAAATATTTTGACCATATCGTGAGAAGACAGAATTCTCTAGAGAAGACTCTGATATTGGGAAAGATTGAAGGCACAAGAAGAAGGGGAAGGCAGAGATGAACATGGATACATGAGGTAATTGAAGTAATGCACATGAGCTTGAGGGAGCTCTGAGGTGCATTGGCTGACAGTTGTGCTGGCCATGCTGGGGTCCATAGGGTCACAGAGGATTGATTAATTCCTTTTTAAGCAGATCAAATGGCCAAACTACATGGGCCTTTTAGTTTTTATTTGCTAATTGCTGTCACATCTCTTTTTCTAAACAAAATAATAGTTATAGATATTTTTAAGATTGAAGATAATATAAAAATAGTTATGATGAAGCATATTTTTTGTACTGTATTGACTAAGATGAAGTATGTGTTGCTAGTGAGGACACTGTGTTATTCTATATAGCCTATTTACTGTATCTCCCAACATTTCTGCTGCCCAGGGTCACATTATGGAATTGAGACACAGTATATGATAGCATTTTGATTATATTATATTATCAGTGGCAGTGGCCTGGGTACCTTTATCTGATTTTAGAAGTAGATAATTACAGTGGTCTGTTTAGGCCCAGGCCCACAAAGCCCTGCCTAGGGCAGCATATTTTCAGGGGGACATCAAGACAGGGTTTGTTTGGAAACAAGTATTCACTAATGTGTGAAGTAATCTCTCCAACTTGAAATAAGGCTTCGCAGAATAACATATGAATAGAAAAGTTTTCATCTCGTCAATGGGAAACTTTGCATCCTATTATAAAGTATTGTCATTGAGCAGGACATTATGTGGTCATAGAATATTTAAAAATGCAGCACAAAAAGCAGTCAATGTAAAATGTTTCCCTGGTATTAATAAGTACTTTGCAGGTGTAATGTTTGCTGTCTCAGAATAGTTCTCAGGGGGTCCATGAATCTCTCCAGTTGCTGTAAATATAACCCTGCTGGCGTTAAATTCCCTAAAAGTGTATTGGGGCACTTTGGTGCAGTGTGCTCCTGTGGCACTGCAGGATGTCAGAGGTAAAGTGCTGCAGTACAGAGCTGTGGGACACGGCGCTGCTCTCTATCCCCCCCCCCCCCCCCCCCATCCAGCAGAAAGGGGGGTGGGGGTGCTCAGGATTTGGTGCAGTTCATGCGCTGTGTATCTGACGCAGGGACTGACTGGAGAGGCTGTGGGACGGTCCTGGACCAGATGCTGACTGGAGAGACAAGGTAACCTAAAACTATCACTGGCCTCCCTCACATCATCATCTTCATCACTCTCTCTACTCTCACATACAAGTTATTTTCTTTTTATCTGTCTCTTTTCTGCCCAAATACCATTTTATATATTTTTTTTTTACTAAATGACATGTTTTTTTGAGTTACTCTCCCTGTCACTGTTAACCTCTCTCTCATAAATACTTTCTTTCATTCTGACATTCCCTCAATTGGTTTCTTTCTGTCCCTGGCACTCTGTGTGTCACTTAGTCTCCCTCTGTCTCTGGCACACACTCAGTTCTCTCTCTCTTACTTTTCCCAAGGCAATCTTAGTTTTTTTAGTTACCATACATCTCTCTGTTACTCTCAGTAT
Organism: Discoglossus pictus; assembly: GCA_027410445.1. NCBI lineage: Eukaryota > Metazoa > Chordata > Amphibia > Anura > Alytidae > Discoglossus > Discoglossus pictus. Next base: position 285,632,796 of record CM050163.1, read on the forward strand.
TAGTATTAGTAATTCTTCCACCTTAAAATCATACTGCAGGGCTGCTGCGAAACTGGGAAATTATCTGTAATATGAGTTCAGTCCTGCAGTATGAATTTTCTTTTACTTGGAGGTATGATCATGCAGTTACAATAATCTGTCACTTTATTACATGCACTCTCTCGTTGGTACTCTCTATATACATCATTATTATCCTTTTTCTCTCATTGCAGCTTGTTTATATGTCACGCAGTTATTGTACTAGCACTCTATTTGTCACATAACTACTCTCTCTGTGTACGTACTATATGTCACGCAGTTATGCTCTCTCTCCCTCTCTGGTACCCTCTTGAAATGTTATACAATTACTCTCTCTGGTACTCTCTTTGTACGCAATACAGTTACTTTTGCACACATGTACTCTCTAGCCTGCATGTCGCATAAAACAAACTCTTTCTTACATTCATGTTCACAGTCACTTATTAACTATTCTGTTACCTTCTCTCGTCCATTTCTCTCATATCTCCCTTTACTTTCAGAGCCTTCCATTTTTTGCCTTGTTTTTAATATTGTATTTTTTCTTTGAACTCAACGTATATCGCTACAGAATATGTTGTCGCATTACAAATATCGGATAATAATAATAATATTTGCTCAGATCTTTCTCTTCTCTCTTATCCCTTCTTTCGTCACTCTCATTGCTGCAAAGGACTGCAGCAAACTGTAGAGAGAGCTGTCATGATAACTTTACTTTAAGTCTTATCTCTGTCCCTTGCTTCCCAATTCCTCTGTATTTCTCCCATCCTATCTTATATCTCCTTTCTTGCTAAATGTATCTTTCTATTTTTATCTCCCTCCTCCTTGGCTTATACCTCTCTCTTTCCTTCTCTCTCTTTCATCCTCACTGTACAGATGTGTCCCTGGCCTCTCTCCCACTCCTCTCTCTACGGGCCTCTTTTTGCCTCTTTCCTTCTCATCTCTCTGCTGCCTATAGATTGTGGCCAAAGAAAGATAGTTCATGTGCACGGTGAGTGTGTCTGTGGCTCGCGTTTCATACCATAAGACCACAGGGCCAAGATTAATTATGTGAAAGAAGCTACTTGAAATCATTTCCCAGCGTGTTTTCTTTTTAAAACAAATGTGTCATTGCTGAATTAACTGCTTTGAATGTATAATTGCCTGGGAAGGCATATAATTGTTAACTATTGAGCAGTAACAGAACTGTATAGGCATCAACATCTTCAGCCAATGAGATAACATACTGTGGTATGATCAGTGTATTTCTTGACATTTTTTAGCAATTTTAAATATATTTTACCAATGTTTTGAATGATGCGCTTTTAGATGCTTAAAGCATTTTTGTTGCATTTAATGTCATTTTAAAGAGACATTGAGTTTATAAATGCTGTTCTATAACATTGGACTGGGTACGGAAAACCAAGTGGAAATACAGTTTGACATTTTAGAATTGATGCATGTTTAACTATTTTTATAGGAGTTTTCTATAACCCAGTTATCCCCCCAGTTGCCCTTCTTTACTGCTGCATGTAGTTTATTGTCTCTGCAGAAAGGACCAGAAATTACAAGCAACCTGCAGATGCTGCAACAAAAAAGTATCAACTTTTTTCTCTATTTCCCCAGACATATTAAGCTTAAAGGCATATCTAAGTTTCCTGGAGTATGAATGCATCTGATTCAGGGGAATAAGTAGTGTATGAAAACATTTTTTGCATGAAAAAATATTAAAATAAACAATAACAAACTTACCCTAACTTTTGAAAATTTCTTCAGTTTTCTGCCACTTGATTTTGAGAATGAATGCCCTTAAAAACCTTAAGTAAATTATCATAAAACTCATAATTTGCTTTTGCCAACCACCGGCAGCTATAACATTGTATCTATCAATGGCTGGGAAGTCAGTTTGCGGCAAAGCATCATGGGATGTGTAGTCTTGTTTCCCCCCTCAACAATGAAGCAAGGAGCAGCTCAGATATTGCTGTGTTGATTTCTGTAGTGTGGTACTGGTGGCTAAAATATTAGTATAGGGTTAGAAAATGTGCCCAAATGCAGTGTTTCTATTAGCTAGTACCAGGTACCTATGCAGGCACCTCTGGCGGTGCTGAAAACTATTTTTTTTACATAAAATAAGTCTGTATGTGTATAGAATGACTTCATGTAATGTGCGTGTCTGATATAAGCAGCATGTGATAGATTAGAGAGAGGTAAGAACAGGGAAACTTAGACATACCTTTAAAGGAAATACGCTGAAATGTATTATTGCTGTGAAGAAAGTACCGTATATAAGTAATTTGAGCGAGCTTGTAATGTATGAACCCTTCACGACCAAAGATATTTTTAGCTTTTTCTTTTCATAAGCTCAATATAGTGACCAGTGCAGCTGAACTAGAGATAACATTCATGACAAAATAAGCAGTCTGAGGAATTTAAAAGCTAATACCATTCACTGAAAACAGTTATAACTAGTGATAAATGCTCCAAATGAAAATAATTTTACAACTTCTTAGCTTCATTCATGTAGAGCAGAATCCATGAATTCCTTTAAGAAAAAAACAATGTTGTTAATGATAATGGAAAGACTAAATGGGCCTATTAATTCTTTCAGGCAATATCTATGGTTTTGTGCATGAAATTATTTATGCTGTATGCTCACATCTTTCATAAGATAAGTATCCAGTCAATATTTGGACCACTGTAAATTAAATTGTGTAGTTTAGACTTGATAGTGACTTGTGTTACTAATGTAAGTGTTCTCTTTATATTGAAAAACTACTATTGAACATCACAATGTTATATTTACTCCAAACCAAGATCACTGCAGTATTAAAGTTTAATGCATCTTAGTTTAACAATGAGTCCATCTAATGCGTCCAACTCAACATTATTCCAACTAATATTCCAGACTGATACTGAATGTCCCTATGTCCAATGAGCACATTATAATAATTCAATTTCCATTCTCTCCCCATCTTTCCTTTTTTATTCTCCTATCTTTCTTCACATATTTCTCTTATTCAATTACCCGTTTGTTTCTTCCATCCTACCTCTTCCCCATGCTTTTTTCCCCACTCTCTTGTTCTTTCTGTTCTGCTTCCCTCTTTCAATATCTTTTTACCCCCATCCTCAATGCTTGTTCCCAATGCATAGAGGATGAGACTGGGGAGGTGATTGTTCAGACAGCTCCAGGTATTGTGACTACACACCGAGGTGGCTCCATCATCCTGCCCTGCCGATACCACTATGAGGCTACAGGGGAAGACCCTGTTCAGATCCGCATCAAGTGGTATAAAATCAGTGAGCCTGCATCCTTCAATGATGTGTTTGTGGCCTTGGGGAAGGAGAGGAGAGGATATGGTTCATACAAAGACCGTGTTGCTCTACAGGAGGATGGACCAGGGGATGCTTCACTAGTTATACACAATATCACCCTAGATGATTATGGGAGGTATGAATGTGAGGTGACCAATGAGCTGGAGGATGACACAGGGACGGTCAAACTGGACCTGGAAGGTAATGTCAGAGCTCTTTTTCTCAATTGGTCTTCTATTGTCCAAAAATAATTTGACTAAAATAATTGTATTTGTCTTAATTGTACTATAAGCATGGTTTGACAGATTCAGTACTCGTGACACACAGACATATACTGCAACAGAAATCAAATGTATAAACATATAGGCCTTTTATAGAACTTTCAGGAGATCTGAAGGCCGTAAGTGAGGTTGCAAGCTATTTTGCTATTCAATTGGCGTCTTTTTGTAGGCTCCAATCGGCTTCCAAGTTACGGCCTTGAAAAAATGGCGATGGCTAAACTCGTAACTTACAGCTTCCAGAAGCCTTTGATCTTTCACTTTCGCAAGGCTAAAAATGCAAATCGCTATTCAATTGCTCAATTTCCCTAGGCCCGAAAATGTTTTCACACTGTAAACGGCAAATGAAGGACAAAATCCCAGAAGTGCTAGAGAGGACCCGCAAGGGGGTTAAACACCTATTCGTAGCACTGTAAATGCAAATAAAAAATCACTACTGCACTGTAAATAATGGGGAAAGTGATGACAGACATTAGAATTAATTGCACAACAGTCTCAAGCCCGCAAATCGGCAGGAAATAAAAAATATTTTTATGTGTCATGTCAAGTTAAATCAATCTTGGGTATCAATGAGTTAATACATATCAGGTCACCCATATGGACTAGAACGGTATTGGCATTCATTTTCATAATTCTTTATTATTGGGATTTGCAAGTCTGATCGGATATCGGACCCCCGAACCCAATTTATTGCCATGTAATCTCCATGTTTTACTGCATTAATAATGTCTAATTTTCTATTGGTTGATTCTAAATCGGAGGTTACGGGCTTGCTGAATTGATCATGTTCCTGCCCTGAAGTGCTCTGAACCAGTGCATGGTTTACGGTGCATGGGCCGTAACTTGCGGACTTGAGCAATTGAATAGCAGCGCAATCAGAGACCAATCAGAGCCCTCAACACACTCGCAGACAGCTGAAGTTGCGGGCTTGCAATTGAATATGGCCCATAATCTTTATGTGTAGCGTGAGCCATCATGAGGCAAAGGGCTAGGCAGATAGCATACATAAGTGCGTGAGAGAGCACAGAGCCAGCAATGGCAAGATATAGAACAAATGCAGTATGAGAAAGAGAAGGCATACACGAGGTGAGGATGGCAGAGCTAGAACACATAGATGTGCCTTAGAATTGAGCAATCATGGGCCAGAGAATGGGCATTGAAGTGCACTCGAAAAGAAGGTACTAGCAAAATAGGATACAGGAGAATAAATACTGGAGTCAGAATGAGGACACACATGATGGGCATAGAGGGAATAGACAGAGGGTTACCAGAAAGAGAATATACAGGAGTGTACCAAGTGTGGCCAGAAGAGATAGGTAATAAAGATAGAGGGCGCACTTAAATCCAACAAAACAGTACAGTACCCCCTTATCATTGTTTTATCTTGTTTTGTTGTCAGTATATCTCTACTTTTACAATCTCTCTTTATATATCTCTCATTATCCAGCTTTCTTAAAGTATGTTGTTTTTTTTTTCTATTAAGTCCCTATATCTGTTTCTCCACTACCTGTCTCTCGCCACTCTCATGTAGGTGTGATTTTTCCTTATTACCCACGGCTGGGGCGGTATAGTATGAACTTTCACCAGGCTGTGCAGGCCTGCAAACAGCAGGATGGTATCCTGGCTTCGTATGACCAACTTCATGAGGCCTGGCTGGAGGGCATGGATTGGTGTAATGCTGGTTGGTTGCAAGATGGTTCAGTGCAGTATCCCATCGCCAAACCTCGCGAAGAATGTGGCAAGAAGGAAACCCCCACAGGTGTGAGGAACTATGGTTACCGGCACAAGGATGATGAGCGATATGATGCTTTCTGCTTTACATCCAACCTCAATGGTAAGGAAAGACCTCGGTTAATGAGTGGACAGACTCAAACCTCAATGAGGTGATTGCATAACTTATCAGAAAGTAAATTAGTAAATGTAATGGGTCATAATGATCACATTTTTACTCCATTTCTATCACTGATTTACAGCAGAGAATACAGTGAATACTTAAGATGTATACATATTTGGTACAGAAAAAGATAAAAGCTATTCTCTCATGAGAGCTTACAATCTAAATAGGGGCAACATGATTAATAAATGAGCAAGTTAGTAGGTTTCACTTAATAGATGGACTTACAGTGGATGTTAGAATAATTGGTGAGGGGAGTCTGATAGAGCAAGTTAGAGAATTTCACAGGGTAGGAGCAGTATATGAGAAGTTGTGGAGATGACAGACTGAGAAGATGATGATGGGTGAATAGAAACATATGTCATCGAAAGAGAGGTTAGGGGAGTATTTGGAGATCATATGTGAGATATAGTAGAATGCTGTATTGTTGAGTACTTTGTAGACGAGGGTCAAGATTTTTAAATTAATACTCTAAATAACTCAGTTTTTTCTAATTCAATATTTTAAGTGATAATTGGCAGTTGTGGCTGCATTTTTATTAGGATGACATCTACTATCAAAATAATAACATTTAATATTGTTATTTATCTTGACCACAAAATGATTGTCAGGATTTTATTACCAGCAAATAATATAATCTTTTTTATTTTCTGTAATCCTTAATTTAAACTTCCTAGAATGTCTTGTCTGTTATTGACTTCTTGTAGATACATCTTGGATTCTCATCTCTGCAACGTATTCTACTAAGGTGCTAGCTCTGAGTTAAGCCTTTGACAACATTTTATATAAATTGAATTTGTTAGCATAATGTTAAGTTACTACTTTATATAGTTGTATCACATAAGCCAGAATTTTGCTGAGCTAATATCTTTAAGAATAAATGCTTAGCTGCACTGCAGTGAAAGATGTTTAATTTCCCTTTTGCCAAGCATCTTTCATCCACTGATGATCTTGAACCTGGGTGGGGGGGATGTGTGCATTATTACCTCTGCCTGTGCTTACCAATCTCATTTCTATGTCTCATGTCAGTATGCTTGACACATCACTGCTGGGTGTCCATATAACTCTGTTGGTCACGCAATAGTGGAGTGCAACAATGCAGATGTGGGACACGTAATATAAGAGTGGTAGCCCCAAAATGGAACAGACTGTATCTGTTTTGGCATCTCTACTCTCATCTAGTCCCTGCTCAACAAGTACCCATTACTGCTCCTCCAAGAATGTCCCTGAAACTACTGTATGCCTAACCTGAGAGACTATTTTACCTGCACCAATGCTCTATCCAGGAGCCCCAGCAGAATATTGTGCATTAATGAAACAATGAGAAATGAAGGTTAAACTATAGCATTCTGGAGGGGCATATATGATATACTCACTCACTTGGTCTTGCTTTGACATGGGCATCTCCCATATGGGGACATCATTTTCTTTTACTACAAGGGGATACCTTCCAGCAGCCATTGTCTGACACCATCAAACACAAGGTCACCTATAGAGATGTACCAGTAGACCTAGAAGTTATTATATTGCTATGCCTGAAGTTAGACCACTGCAGAATAGAGTGGCTGAATGCCAACAAGAAAGAGATATTTCCAAGTATCATCCCTTGCCCCTGGTGTCACTATTCCAGTCACCACTCTATACCTAGGCCTTCCGCACATTTGATTTCATCCAAGAAAACTATACAGGTAGATTCTCTCAGGCTTACAGATCTGGAGAAAAGAAGACACAAGGGAGGTCCCTGTTCTGGCAATAAAGGGTAGTTTACCAGTTGTTGCTATAATAGGCAGATATATTTGACTGCCTAGGGAGGCAAGACAATATTATTTGTCATGTACATTTGTCACTCTGTCTATACTTAGGATTCATATTAAGGCAAGTATATGATACAAGATCACATCATTGGCTAATTTTAGGACCATTCCAGAAGGTGCTATTTGGCTAACACCATGCTTTGTTGGATGTTTTAAACAATAAAAAAATCAGTGTCCCTAACACCCAATTGGTCCAATGACTACACCATTGAGCTGCTCTGTATGATGTTGTTCAGTAATGTGCAACTCTCCGTGACCCTATGGACCGCAGCACACCAGGTACATCTGTCAGTCACCACCCCTGTGAGCTCCATTAAGTTCATGTTCATTACTTCAATGATCTCATCTATCTATCTCCGCCTCTATCGTCCCCTTCTTCGTGTGTCTTCAGTCTTTCCCAGTCTTCTCTAGGGAATCCTGCTGTCTCATGATATGGCCAAAATATTTAAGCTTCAGCCTTATGATCATACCTTCCAGTGAACAGTTTGTCTTGATTTATTTAATCGTCCAATGGACTCTAAGCAGTTTTCGCCAACTCCACAATTCAAAGGCTGCAATCTTACAGCGCTCAGCCTTCTTTATGGTCCAGCTCTCACATCCACATGTTACTACTTGGAATACCATAGTTCTAACTATGTGGACCTTTCTTGATAGGTTAATATCTTTACTATTTATTAGCTTATCCAAGTTTGTCATAGCTCTCCTCCCCAGAAGCAAACATTTTTGAATTTCATAGCTACAGTCACCATCTGAAGAGATCTTGGATCCCAGCAAAATAAAATACTGCCTCTACTTCTTCCCCATCTATTTACCATGAACTGAGATTGCCATTTGCCATGATCTTTGTATTCTTAACGTTGAGGCCAGCTCTTTCATTTACCCTCAACAATAGGTCCTTTAGGTTCCTCCTCACTTTCAGCCATCAGTGTATCTGAGGTTGTTGATATTTCTTCCGACTTTGGATTCATGCAGCCTAGCCTTACGCATGACGTACTCTGAATATAAGTTGAATAAATAAGGTGACAATATACAACCATGTCGCACACCTTTTCCGATCTTAAACCATTCTGTTGTCCCTTGTTCGGTTCTGGCCGTGGCTTTTTGGTCCACATACTGATTACTCAGGAGAAGATGATCTGGTACTCCCATCTCTTTCAGAACTTGTACATTTTGTTGTGATAAACACAGTCAAATGCTTTTAAGCAGAAGTAAATGTTTTTCTGGAACGCCCTTGCTTTCACTATTATCCATTGGACACTGGCAATTTGATCTCTTGTGCCTATTTCTCTGGGGAACCCAGCTTGCACATCTAGTAGTTCCCGGTCCATATGTGGTTGTAGTCGAGCTTGTAGATCTTAAGCATCACCTTACTGGCATGTGAAATGAGTGCAATTGTTCTATAATTGAGGCCCTCTTTGGTACTGCCTTTTTTGGGATTGGGATGTAGACTGACCTTTGCCAGTCTACTGGCCACTGTTAAGACTTCCAAATTTGTTGGCATAGGGCAAGCAGTATCTACTTGTAGAATTTTGAATAGTTCAACCGGGATTCCATCACATCCTGCAGCATTGTTATCAGCAAGACATCCTAGGCCCCATCTCACTTCACTCTCCACGATGGCTCCAGGTCATTGGACAAACTATTGAGGTTATCACTGCTGTGATGACCTCAGTACCTGTTCTTCCTCAGTAATGTGGTAGGCACCTTCTGACCTGAGGGGCACATCTTCCAGGGGCATATCATTATGTCTCTGGTTGTACTTGTCCATAGAGTTTTCTAAGCAAAGTTACTCTAGTGGGTTGACAGTTCCTCTCCAGTGAACCGCTATTTTTCGGACCTCTTTGTTATGACCTGCCCATCTTGGGTGACCCAACAAAAAGGTCCAGAAGGTATTATTTATTGTGGCCTAAATGAAATTGCTGTAAATAAAAGGTACCCTCTGCCTCTGAGTTGTTTCACAGGCTGCAAGGGGCACACATTTTTACAAAACCAGAGCTCTCTGGTGTCAGAATACATCCTGGAGATGAATGTGCAATATACTAGCAGTTTCCAACATTTTGTTAATGAGATAAAACATATTCTAGACCGAAGAGTAATTGTGTACCTGGATGACATCTTGCTTTATCCTTCTGATCTGGTCCAAAAATCAGAACAGGTAAGCAATGTCTCACAATGCCTATGAGAACCATAGCTACATCTAAACCCAGCACATACCTCCTCAATCAGTCAGAAGTACACGTTTTAGGCTATGTCACCATGCCTAAAGGGTTAGGCACTTCTATTACCTCCTTACCAACACCTAACAATTTTAAAGGCGATTAGCACTTTGTTCCATTTGTAAATTATTACTGTAAATTGTATCCAGAGTAATAGCACCAATCACCTCCTACATGTAGAATTCCAGGTAAAAATGCAGATTTGGATCAGAATGTACCTATTATAGCTTCCTCACTTCCATGTGTCAAAATTACTTTTAAAATGCTACACCTGTTGATGTAACACCAACTACTCATGTCCCTCCTCAGTGGAAACTATGCAATGACATTGTGACTTCTGTATCGACAAAAATCCAGAAGCTATGAGTTGATATCCAAGTATTTCTGGTTGTCAGCATTGGCAAAGGATGTTACTCCATGCATTACCATCTGTGCCATCTGCGTTCAGACTAAAACACAATGTCAGAGATTTGAAGGTGTTCTTCAGCCACTGCCAATTCCTGAGAGGCGTAAAAGCACTGATAGCTTGCCATTGCTAAGCATATTTTTGTAGATAGATTACTAACTTTTATACTATTTTAATAATAAAGAGCACAACAATGCTGCAGTTAATTGGAGGATTAACTTGAATTTAAAATAAACCATACAATGCTTGTCGAGTTTCCTTACAGTACATAATTTCAACCTCTCCCTAAATACTGGCATGTTTCCATCTGCTCTAAAATATGCCATAGTTATACCCACCCTCAAAAAATCCTCATCTGACTCTGACGTTGCATCTAACTTCCGCCCTATCTCTCTGCTTCAGCTGGCTTCCAAACTGCTGGAGCGGCTCCTCTATAACCACCTTACCAGGTTTATTTTCTTCAACTCCCTTCTTGACACCTTTCAATCCGGCTTTCGGCCCCAACACTCCACTGAGACAGCTCTCACTAAAGTCACCAATGACCTGCTTACCGCCAAGTCAAAAGGTCACTTTTCAATTCTTCTTCTTCTAGATCTCTCTGCAGCCTTTGACACTGTCAACCATCCACTTCTACTCTATATCCTCTTTTCCCTCGGTATCCGAGACATTGCTCTCTTGTGGTTCTCATCATACCTACAAAGCGATCATTCAGTATATCCTTCTCCAACACCTGTTCTTCTCCTCACCCCCTGTCATGTGACATACCCCAAGGATCGATCCTAGGCCCCCTCCTCTTCTCCATCTACACTTCCTCACTTGGTACCCTAATAAACTCTTTTGGGCTTCATTATCATCTCTATGCAGATGACACCCAAATCTACCTCTCAGCACCAGATATATCCCCCTCTCTTCTAACACACATCTCCAATTGCCTCTCTAGTATATCCTCTTGGATGTCCACCCACCATCTCAAACTCAACATGTCTAAAACTGAACTCCTAATCTTCCCTCCCTCTCCCACAGCGTCAATTCCTCACATCTCTCTCGCTGTCAACAACGCCATCATCACTCCCACCTCCCAAGCCCATTGTCTTGGAGTTCTACTCGACCCCACTCTGTCTTTCATCCCTCACATACAATCACTAACTACATCTTGTCTTCTCCATCTAAAAAACATCTCCAGAATTTGTCACTATCTTACACAAGACACAAATAAAATCCTAATACACTCTCTTATAATCTCTCGACTAGACTACTGCAACTCGCTAACTTCAATCCATTATGAATGCCTCTGCTAGACTCCTCTTTCGTACACAACATTCAGTGTCGGCATCACCTCTCTGTCAATCACTCTACTGGCTTCCCTTAGCCTCAACAATAAAATTTAAAATCATGACCCTAACTTACAAAGCCCTCAACAATAACGCTCCCCCATACATCTCTTCTCTCATCTCCAAATACTCCCCCACCCGCCCTCTTCGTTCTGCTAATGACCTTCTTCTTTCTACAACTCTTGTCACCTCCTCTCACCCCCACCTCCAGGACTTTTCTCGTGCTGCCCCTATTCTCTGGAACTCCTTGCCTCACTCCACCAGATTATCCTCTTGCCTCACATTTAAAACCTCACTTAAAACGCATCTCTTTAAAGAAGCGTATCACCTTCCACCCTAACACGCTTATCACCTCTCTCCCTCTTTTACCACTCACTATACCTTAGATTGTAAGTCTGCAAGTTTCTATCCTTAGTACTTTGGGAATTCACCATGGACATTGGATTCCTAGCTCAGAGACAGGGCCCTCCTTGCTTTGCTATATGTTAATTTGTATTTATCGTTGTTTGAACTTAACTTATGTACAGCGCTACAGAATATGTTGGCACATTATGAATGAATTATAATAATAATAATAATAATTTCAGTACTCATATAGCACCAAAACGTATCTACATCATACAGTGTATCATTATATCAAAGTTACAAAGAAGAAAGTTTTCTCACCTCTCTTCTCTGTTATTGTTAAATATTAATCTTGCAAGTCTAACAGCGCCATTAAATTCGGCTGCGTTACATAGCTATTAAATTTCACCATGCTAAGAGTTACAGGCTGGAGATTCTAGCCCGGTAAACTATTCTTGTGCCGTTGGATGTGTGGCCGTGAGCATGATCAATCAGTCAAACCCGTAGTTACGTGTGTAGACGGAGCCAATGGCAAATGAGATCGTCATCATTACATAACTGAAAAATGGAGGTTAGATTTCAAAGCTTTATGGGTTTCAATGTTACAATCAGACCTGCATTCCAGAAATAATGCAATATTAATAAATTAATAAATATTATATTCTAGTCCATAAGAGTTTCATTATATGTATTAACACATGGATGTATTGCTGGGATCGGTATAACACGGAAATTAAACAGAAATAAAAGTATTTTATATTGCAGGTTTGTGAGCTTGAGAATGTTGTGCTATTATTTCTAATACCTAACATCACTTTCCCTTTCATTATTAATACAGTAGTGTGTTTATATTTGCATTTACAGTGTTACGAATAGGACTTTTACCCCCTTGCGGGTCCTCTCTAGTACCCCTTGGCTTCTTGGCTCCATTTGCGGGTTACGGGGTTGAATGCCAGTGGATTAGTTGCAATTTAATAGCGAAATTGGGAACGTAGCAGTTACAGGCTTGAGAGAACAAAGGATTTGCGGGCGTGCAGTTCAGTAGTTTTTTTTTTGCCCTTAATCCACAAGTCATTGGCAGGTTACTTTACGGGCAAATTTTATAGCTATAAGTCTTGCGGGCTACATTACGGGCTACAGTTTTGGGAAATTAATAGGGCTGTATGAGTCTGAAGTGGGATTACTTGGTTGTCATCTCTTCTTGGAAGCAAATAAATAGGAAATTGCTATGTTCAAGAGTGATTCTTGATCTCTGAAAATCTAGGATGGACACTGTTACGTAGCGCAAGCAGTAATGTTGTTTCTTCACCAGGTAAAGTCTACTTTATGAAGACCTTTCGTAAGATGAGTTTTCCAGAGGCAACCAAAGCCTGTGAAGACAAAGGGGACACATTGGCCAAAGTTGGACAACTTTATGCTGCATGGAAGCTGCAACTTTTAGACAGATGTGAGGCCGGCTGGGTGGGGGATGGCAGTGTCCGTTACCCCATTGTGAACCCACGTGCAAGGTGTGGAGGTATAGAACCTGGAGTGCGCAACTTGGGTTTCCCTAGTAAAAAGTATAAACTTTTTGGTGTTTATTGCTTTAGAGAAGATAAGGAGCAAGAAACAGCTGAGAAAATCAAGGAAGGAATCAACCGATGGAAGTCCAATCACATATAAGCAGCACGGGGGAGCATGGCGAATATAAATATGTATCTTCATATATCTATGTATGTATTATTTTATAAAAATATTATATAGGATTTACTATAAAGAAACTAAGTGAATGCATTTGATATACAAAGTATGGACATAGACATACCGTATATACTCGCGTATAAGCCGAGTTTTTCAGCCCTTTTTTTAAGGCTGAAAAGGGCCCCCTCAGCTTATACTCGAGACACCACCCCGTGTCTCTCTTTCCCCCGTGTCTCTTTTTCCCCCCGTGTCTCTCTTCCCCCTGTGTCTCTCTTTCCCCCCGTGTCTCTCTTCCCCCGTCTCTCTCTTTCCCCCCATGTCTCTTTCCCTCCCCCGCCCTTATCATCCTCAACCCCCCATCCTCATGCTCAACCCCCTTATCATGATCCTCAACCCCCATCCTCAACCCCCCATCCTCATCCTAAATCCCCCTTCTCATCCTAAACCCCCCTCCTCACTTTAGCCCTCTAATTACCTCCCCCTCTCCCTTTCCCCTCACTTACCTTTCATCTGCAGCAGCTGCTCCTCCGCTCCTCTGCACTCCTTCCGGCTGCGTCTTGACCCGGCCAATGACGTGATGCAAAATGTGATGTCACGTCATTAGCATATGGAGCGCGGTGGAGCGGAGGAGCAGCTACTGCAGATGGAAGGTAAGTGAGAGGAAAGGGAGAGGGGGAGTTACTTAGAGGGATAAAATGAGGAGGGGGGTTTAGGATGAGGATGGGGGTTTGAGGATGGGGGGGTTGAGGATGTGGGGTTTGAGGATGAGGATGGGGGGTTGATGAGGGGGGTTGAGGATGGGGGGTTGAGGATAAGGATGGGGGGTTGAGGAGTGGGGGTTTGAGGATGAGGATGGGGGGTTGAGGATGAGGATGGGGGTTGGGGTTGAGGAGGGGGGGTTAAGGATGAGGAGGGGGGTTGAGGAGAGAGGTTGAGGAGGGGGGTTGAGGATGAGGAGGGGGGTTGAGGAGGAGGGTTGAGAAGAGAGGTTGAGGAGGGGGGTTGAGGAGGGAGGTTGAGGATGAGGAGGGGGTTTGAGGAGGAGGGGGGTTGAGGAGGGGGGTTGAGGATGAGGAGGGGGGTTGAGGAGGGAGGTTGAGGAGGGAGGATGAGCAGGGGGATTGAGGAGGGTGATAAGGGAGGGGGAGGGAAAGAGACACAGGGAAAGGAGCGGGAAGGAAAGAGACACAGGGAAGGGAGAGGGGGAAGAAAAACAGGGAAGGGAGAGGGGGGAAGAGACAAAGGGGAGGGAGAGGGGGGAAGAAAAACAGGGAAGGGAGAGGGGGGAAGAGACAAAGGGGAGGGAGAGGGGGGAAGTAACACAGGAGAGGGAGGGAAGAGACAAAGGGGAGAGAGATGGGGGACACAAGAAATGGGCACAGAGGGCACACAAGAGGGACACAGGGGGCAGCACATTTCCCACCCTCAGATTATACTTGAGTCACTAAGTTTTTCCAGTATTTTGTGGTAAAATAGGCGCCTCGGCTTATACTCGGGTCGGCTTATACTTGAGTATATACGGTATTTGTTTTAAGAAACTGCATAATACTGTGAAATAATAACTACTATGTGCATCTGTTTCTCTAACTGGGCAATCTATCTGTTTTCTAATAAACATATCAGGCAACACACAAAGATATTTATGATGAGAAGATAGAAGTCCTTTGTTTTGTAACTTACTACAATTTAGCTCCAATGTTTGAAGAAGGGGATGGCCCATTAAAACTGGAAAACATACACTGACTCTCTCAATAGAAACAAATACCAGAAAATAATGATACCAGTGATAATATGAGTGTGTTAACTGAAGAATACTACAAAAAAAAAAAAAGGAAAGAAAAACATACAAAACTTCGAATTCACAATCCATATTCTGGTGATTGCATTTGCAGAAGTAAAATGGTTTGAAACAAACAACATAATTGCAGAAAGTAACACTAACATACCAGGTCTTAATCCATTGCAAAATTGTTTTTTTCTTTAATTTAACTTAAGTTCAAATCTAATTTGTTTTCTTTGCTCAACAAGAACTGGGGAAATATAGATGAAGAAGGGCAAACTAACGATAATCATCCTTGACATTTAAAAATAAATATACTGTATGTGTTTAACTTGAAACAATTACATATTAGAATTATACATAATGTATTTTTTTCCAATTACATATCAGAATTAACCATTGAAAATCTTTTATTTTTTACCGTCCAGAAGTTGAGTTGTTAATCTATGCATTTTGATGTTAATTGACATATTAAAAGTCATTTAAAACAAATTAAGATATTTTGGTTTAAACTATTTAAAAAAAAATCTATTATGCCAGGGTGCTGCTGGAGGCTGGAAATGTTTAAAAGCATGCAAACCTCTTTCTCACCTAATACTGTTCACACCGCTGTTGTTTTAGCATTTGCTGCAAGTAATTATTTAAAAAAAAAACAATTCTGTGTCACCCTGCTGATACTGAGATGAACAGAATAATAGCCAGAGACAGAAGGTGAAATAAATTAAGCCATAAAAACTAGTAAATGTCTGGAAAGGAGAAGGTGTAACAGAAAAAATGAAGAGAATATCCATGTGTACTGAATCAGTGACAAATTTACAGATGTTGATGATGGGAGCTGTCCCTGGTGCTGACCAAGATGTGAAGCCATTAAAGCTGTGGTAGTCAACCTGGTCCCTACCTCCCGCTAGTGGGCCATTTAAGCTTTCATGGTGGGCGGCGGGGTAATCGCTAGGTGGTGTCTCTGATGAGTGATGTCACACACCGGAGACCCGCAGCGCCACACTTGGGTGGTTGGAGAGCTGATCAGGACTGGACTGGATTACTATCTAGTAAGTACAGCGTGATACATAGCTATGGTCATATTGTTTATGTAACCAGAAATGAGAGGATACATTTACTGCAGCACCCATGGGCAGTATGGAAATTTAACCATCAAAAGTGGGCAGTAGTTATTAAAAGGTTAACTGCTTTAATGGGAGGCTGAACATTCAGAAGTACTTGATTGTATCTTGAAGCCTTCTTGGCTAGTGATGTAAACCTTCATCTCCCAGCTCACAGTGAGCTCCAGAGTGGGTAAAATCCATTGTGGCCTGACACAGTGTCCTCATAGAGAAATAACAGTCCTTGGACATCTATCTGGCTGAGTTCTGGCTGAATTTGAGTATTGTTCCTCTGCAAACTGTATATTTTTAAACATAGCTATAGACTAGTAATGAACTGATGTAGGATAATATGGGTGTGGTGGTACATATCCATTTCAGTATTTCTACACTGGATATGTACTAAGTGTGCTGCTAAAGAACAAATTATTTGGCACTAAACTGTAATGAAGAAGCAACAGTGATATATACATATGAGATGTATGCAGTATAATAACCTAGTGCATCCATTTAGTGTCTATTTGAAAATAGTAATACATATACTGCAGGTGTACACCTAAATGACTATCTGCAATGGTGCTTTAGCACACTGAACCTTAAAGGCACTCTGTCAACCCAGAATAAGTTAGTCTTAAAGGGCATTTAAAGGTAACTATTCTAGCCATTTTTCCTAAAGTAAATATGCAATGTATAGCCTAATTCAATGCTAATTGAAACTGATTTGTTAAAGCGTCCCTTTAAATATAACATTTCATTATATTATGTATTACTGAAGTCTCACCAAGATGTATGCATTCTGCTTATATACACATATAAACGAAGATACTGCAGCACAACATAATGCACAACATTGTTTAATCAGGCATCTCAGAAGAACCCTGCACTGTTTTGGGCAAGTAAACTAACCCTTCATCAATGCAGGTAATCGTCCATCAAGCTAGGAATGCTGCAGTGTGTTCATTGGTCTGCATTACTGACCTAGAGGGGACTATAATGTATCTGAAAATACTACAGGAATGTTGTGTGTCATTTTTATTAATTTGTATGTATAAGATTGTGATATAGCATGTATGTGCATGCAGTAACCTATATATTTATATGTGGGTTGATATGTATATAGAAGTATATTGTTATATACATTTATTTGTTTGGTGGATTCACAGATATATTGGTGGCAATGGTCAGAGGAATACGAGCAATGTAATAATGCATGCATATTTTTGTACCTGTGTTTGTGTTAGTGTCTATGCATGCAGATGCTGGTCAGCCTCCCACAATAACCCACATTATTAGGGTAGAACTGAGCGTCTAATCATTTCCATGTAAATGAGACAGCAGATAAAGAAGCAGCAGACAACAGCACATTAAACGCAGCCCCCGCTGGGAGAATTCTGCACATTACAGGCAGGAAAATCTCTTGCACCCCTAATATATTCATTGTGCCATTTAGCAGACCCTAGTGTGGATATAATTGCTCTTTTAACCCTTTTTGCAACCAGAGGTGGCATGAAGGCATTGCAGAGTTGTACTGTCCTATTATAAAATATCTAAACCACAGAGTCAAGGTCCAGCTCTGGCCTACAGACCTCATCTGCTTCATTATATTTACTATTTATGCCTCCTGAAGATCCCATATGTTAAATAAACCACGGTGGGATTCCAACTTCCATTATGTGCCTCTGTGTATATCATTATACCATTTTATTGATGGTGCACCAGCCGTGACTGTGACACTAGAGCCATTTATTCCACCTGGTATTGTCTTTTACACCCTGCTGTAAAAACTGCCAGATTGATCTGAGGGTTTATTTATATCCAGGATTTATTTAAACATATGTGCCAATTAATGCTTTAGGACTTTTCCCACAGCTACCATGCATTAGCTTAAAGGACCACTGTAGATTGGGAAACACTTCTGATGTTTATGACATTATTAACACAATAACAATGTTAGCAACTGTGTAAACTGCGATCATACAAATCTTTTAGGGTAAAATTGTATTTTAATAGACATTGCTTGTGGCTGAAGGATGTCACATATGTGTCTTTCAAGATGCATGCTGTCTTGGAGACTGTGTGAGTGTGTCCTTCTAATTTGTATTATCTATTCAAGAGTGAAGGGAAGGAGGTGAGGATGATTCAGATAACATTTTAGCACAGTACACCTTCCCCTCCTCCTCATAGACAGAAGCACAGGCAATTTGCATGTATTGTTGCAAGCTTTGTTGCCATGCTTTGTAACTTGAAGAGGAAGTATGGCTGTCATGACAGTTTCCATGGACTAGGAGAGTGAAAAATGGCTTTATGCCAATAACTTACATCAGTGCTAATGTAGTTAGTTTGTTGGATACTTCACGAGCACACAACTACTTTTTCTATCAAATATATAAAGTACTTCAGTATGGAACTTTATATATATATATATATATATATATATATATATATATATATATATATATATATATATATAATTTTTTTATATTGTGTCTTTAGATGCTGGGGCTTATCTTCAGTTTCTTTTTCCTTAGTGCTGAAAAATAGACAAGGAGAAAAGAGGCTCCTCTAAGGTAGTAGGTTTTGCAAATGAGGAAAGTTCTTTAAAAAATAGGTAATCTCCTTACATTTATGTCAGATTATTCAGGCCCTCAGATCCTCTCACTGTTCTCCTTGTGCAGGGTTATGTGTGCAGTCAGCTTTATGCATGCAGTCATCAGGGAGAGAGAGGTATGGTCAATAAAGTTTTAATACAAAGTAAAAAATAATATAAAAAGCTTACATTAGGTTTAGTAATGTCCATAAATGGAAGATCACTTCCTTCAGTCCCCTGTGTCTGTATCTCCACAGGTCAGCAGCAGCAGCCCTCCACGTGCTGTGATTCTGTTTCCTGCTTTGGTAGTCACAGGTGGAACTGTTTAATCACTCACCCGGTTTCACACTTGTGTTTCATCTGGAGTGGGTGGTTGTATTGTTCTGTTCTTCTTCTCTCTTCCCCTCACACATACATCACTGTCACACTATATATATATAAAGTAAATAAAAAGTACATCTGTTTTCACATTTGAATGTCTAAAACAAGTTAAAAAACCTGCTTCCAGCTCAGAATTATGAGAAAAACATTGCATTCTGGGAAGCTGAGCTGGAACATGCAAATGTGCCCACAAATGCCTCACTCTTCAATCCGTAGCCATTATCAAACATGGCTTCCTTTAAGCTTATGCATGCTGTATTACACAGCTTTAATGCAAAGCCAAGGTTGGATTAAACGTAAGCTAAGTATCCTATCCATGTACAGCTGTTTCAAGCTTACTGGCTATCATCAGCATGGAGCGGGATCTCCGCTTGTGTTGTGGACCTTATGAGTTGGTAGTTCACCACAACAATCATATATATGTATAAACTCTTAATGCGTTTCAGTAAAATGCATACGTTATATGCTTTTTTGGGGCTCCCAAGGATTTTGATGGAAACTCAAGACAACAAAAATGCTCATGGACCACATTTTGACCCCTCCTACATATCACAAAATAATGTTTTAAAGACAAAATGCTTTAATAAAGTTAAAAAAATAAACAGCCTTTAATCTTTATTATATTAAAGTATTGCTTTAAAGTGGGTAGATATTTGCTTTTTACCTAACAGGGTTAGTCATCTGGGAGGAACATCGGATGCAGATAAGATCTCAATTCAGTATAACTGAAACAATGCCTTAGTGTTTTCAAGAGGCCATTTACCTCACTGTTAGTGTTCTTCATGGTGTGAAATTATATGTTAAAATTATCTTTTTTTTTTTATTACACTAATAACAGATACAAACCCTAAAGTTTTAAGTCTCTGTTTACACACAGTGTATCCAGGCTGTTGCTTGTGTAATAACAGATAGCTGAGTCCCATGTGTGCTGTCGGGAAGCCCATCATTCCATGCATTCAAAGATACATTTGTTAAGGGTTAATTTTCTTCTTTTGATATACATGGACTGCTCAAACAGGTCAACATCACCGAAACCGAGCACTGGTCTGCATTGTTCAAATTCCAGAGAGGCAAGAAAGCAGAAACCTTTTCCTGCCATAAGAAATTACATATATTATAAGGAAATGTAAGTAGTCTTAACATTGACTTGCATGGTACACACACCTCTGCAACCTGATTGGCTGCAGTAATGCCACAGGATGTTGGCAGACTTACATAGACATAAACACAGATTTTATTAAATTTTTAATCTTCAGTAAAAATTAACGTATTTCAAAAATTAAAAAATGTTTTCAACTTGCTTTTTTGAGATCTTCACCATGATGTGTCCAACTTATGCTCAATTAAGTTTACCAATAGGACAACACAAGTTTTTTCACAGATTACAGCAGTAGTTTAACAGAAATTTGTTGTCCAGCTGTTTTCTATTGTGAACTTGAATAGGCTTCGACTATGGATCCTGTAAGGATACTGAAAAGAGTGTGAGGAATTTATCTACAGGTGCGCAATGTCATTTCTGTTTATCTATATGTGTGTGTGTAATCATGGGATATGAAGATCTAATTATGAATAACACTTACAAACACATTCAATCTTTAAATCAGAATAAATAAATAACATCACACATATTATGTTTTAAAGAGAGTGAGTTACATAAAGGTTTTTATATGATAGCTTTATTCTACCATATTCCATCTCAATATTCATATTAAAAAAAATTCCAAAGCATTTACTGTTAAAAAAGTTTATTAAAATGTCCAGCTTTACACCAATGCACAGTGTTTATACAGCACATTCTGTTTCATTTTTTTCTTCTACACTGCAAAACGAAATAAATCCAACAAAACTGTAGGACAAAGCATTGCTGAGCACCCACTGCACACACAGTAATATCTTTCATCCTTACCTCAGAGGACTGGCTCAGCCACTGCCTGGTCTTACCTCTCCAGGAGCTAAAATGATTTAAAAAATAATGGTAAAGTCAGTGGTTTTAAGAAATCTTTCCCTAAGGGCATGACTTACTGAAAAACTAACACTATAAATAGCACTGAACTAAATAGAAGACTAAGTCCCAGTAGGATAACATATCCCCTGAAGCTACAGGCAGACTAGGAATCCATGATGACGTCCCCTATGACACAAATAGAGTCAAGTAACTTTAAGATGTTCTTTAATTATTATGCACAGCTACTACTGTTTTTAGCTTCTGACATACTTCACAAAAATATGTTTCTTTACCAAACTAGCTTGTCTGAATGATGCTCTAATAGCTCTTTTTTTTTTATTTGAAAGTAATGGCTATCCATAAATCTATACCCTGAATGATTCTATACATTTATGACATATATCACTATAGATGATACAAAAACTAGAAGCCCTGCCCTCATAGATTTGCAATTTGAAAAGGTGGTGACTTCAACATCTACAGAGTTCCATAGAAGCTGTAAGACCAGAAATGGGTGAGCTAACCTTGGAGGATCAATATCACAGTCCAATCACTTTCAAAGTGGGTATTTGAGGATAAGGAAAACCATTATCCGCATCCTTTGCCCCTTTGGGATCTTCAGAGTGCTAAGATATGTTAGCTGATGGGCTCAAAACAGCCACCAGGACCAAGCTATCTCTAGCAGTAAATATAACAAGGTAGATTTACTAAACCTTTGCAGGGGGTGTGAAGGCTAGTAGGAATAGGAAAAAAAGACACTACAGCCTTCTTTGAAGCACACTTGTGAACCTTAATGAATTTAGAGGAATGTGACTGGAATGATAAAATCCCTACAAATACCTTAAGTATAGGGTGACTGTATTAGTTTTCGGCTAAGGATAAACTGAAGGCAAGTGCCAATTCTAGTAAAACAAAAAGGGACCAAAATTGGAGAAATGCTTTAAAGAGAGCATTCATGAACTTCCTCGCTCAAATGCACCCACAGAAATACATACATATATTTACACAGATATACATACCTGCACATATATATACATTCAAAGATATGTATACATATACATATCTTCATATTGACACACTCACTCACAGGCATACAATTATCATATCATACTGAGACACTTCCATAGTGATAAACACACATATACATACATACATATATTTACACATTCACACTTGCTCATACATACACACACATATATACACGCATACACACAACAAAATAACAAACTATTAGCAAGGGAGATCAGCAAGAACTAGGAAAATTCCTACCACAAAACTAAACTACATTTCATCTGTAAGCAAAACACATTAATATCAAAACAGAGTTTGTACCCCAGTCTATGGCCCTCTACACACGTTTCCTCCATAGAGTGGTTGTATGGGGATATGTAGAGTAGACAATCTATCCCTTTGCAGCCAGGGCCTGCAATGTTACTGGAGCTACTAATGAAGGAGGAATGAAATGTTTAACCTGGGAGAAGATATCTCAAGCCAAACCTCCCCTCCCATCACTCTACATATTCTACAGACCAAAATCACATATGCTTGTGCACCTTTGGCAGTTGTAAGGGACAACCTGAGGAGGCTGGGTGAGCAGAGAAATACTCAGCATCATTATACATTGTGCTAATTAAAGAAAGTGGAGTCACCACTTTTAGAAAGCATGGGGAATTAACATGGCAGCCACTGAAACACCTGTGGCCACCACTTTAAAATGGGTGCGGTCATACTAGGTAGGCTAGAACATTTCACCCTACTGAAGAAGGATCAGGAAAACCCAAATTACTTGTGCACTTGTCCTTAAAAAACATAGGATATTAATACTATGTTCATTGGTTACAATACCCAAAGTTCCTTGTGCTGGGACACTCTTAGACTGTAAGAGGATCAGCCCTCCAAATTATGTATAACAAATGACTGGCTGGTTAAAATTCATTAAAAATTTAATTCTCCTTTTTATGTGAGGATTTTTCGGTGTGAATAAATGGCCTTTACTCGTTAGCGAGGTATTCTAATACAGGAAGTACAGATTAGAAATTATTTTGTACCTTCACAAACGTGGGTCTATATTACTGCAAATGTAGTATTACTGCTGTGTTTGTTTCTTCATTATTTTAAAGACCTCATGAAACTACTAAGTTTTAAATTTAATAGTGTAGTGGTTTCTGTTTTTCAGAGACAATCTCTTCTACGGAAATTTACTAACAGGAGCAATAACACAAACAAAAAAACTTCACCAGACTTGACCAAGAAAGCAGAAGGTTTTCTTTCCTTGTCGTAAATCTGGTGCTGTTTTGATGAATAACCTTGAAAACATCTAACATTAAAAAGGTTGTCGGCAGTCATAAGCCTTCTGCAGTATCATGGAAGTTTCCATAAAATGACTGTGTTCGTTGGTAGTAGGTGGAATGAGTAGGGTTCAGGAACAGGAGAAGCTCATTAATAGTAGGTGTCCTTATCTCTTCGGTGTGGGTGTCGTTCTTCTTTCCTCCTCTCCCGGTGGGATTTGTGCTGGTGATGATGGTGGTGTTGATGGTGGTGTTGGTGGCGGTGATGCTGCTTGTGCTGGTGATGTTGGTGTTGGTGGTGATGCCTCCTTGTCCTGTGATGTCTTCTGGCTGTTATATGGAGACAAGCTGTTAATTTTCTACCTCCTATTATCATTCAATTACTAGCATATTGGGAGTGAGTACGACACTGTCAATGTGTGTGAGTGATGGTGAGAGCATGTAAGTTACAAACTAACCTCAGAGCATATACTGCTTTAGTGAGAAAAGTTCATTTCTACCACACACCCTTTATGATCATTACTCACTTGTATTCATTTTTATTTCTAAGTCAAAAATAAATATTTTGTAATAATTAAAAATGTGCTTATTATAAAAAAATAAATGAAAAAGGAACCAGTAGGATTTGAGCTCACACCTTTCAAAGTCATCTGGTTTAACCACTTAGCCATCTATATGATTAAAAAAGTGTGAAACATAACTCTATATTTAATATAGGAAATGCATCACTTCCTCCCTCAGCCTGCACAGCTGATTCTAAGCAGTGTCACAAGCTGAGGCAGCTCATTATAAATATAGAAGATTCAAGCACTTCAAAGCGGCAAAGTGCAATGCTTATAAAGTAGTAGCTATTTAAAAAAGCAAATCACTTTGTACATGCTTTTCAACCCTCTGTCGGTAGACCACATGTTAATACCTTAACAGCTTAAGGTTTACCCAAGATACCTTGGCTAAGGTCTGACTTACGTTTGACACACAGGATATGCGGCCGGTCCCACCTTCCGGTACGATGGCATTTGATCGTTGGAATGTGTCTCTGGATGAAGCCTTCCTGGCACTGGTAACGCACAGTGGAGTGGATACTGTATTTCTCCCGCCTCTTACCAATAAGGAAAGCATTTCTCACCACTGGTGGAGAACTGCAAAGCACTGTGAGAAAAATCATAAATGAGCAACTGATCTGTGTTCTCATGACGCAGATATTCTTCACAAACTTTTGTGAACCTATTAATTATTTAGTTTCCAAAAGCAGAGATATTTATACCAACTTTTAATTTACCAGTAATTGTGTTTTATTTGATACAAAATGGCTGTACTTCAGGTGGTTCTAGTAGGCAGGAAGACAAACTAAATATAAACGTGTTACTTAAATGTATGCATCACATTGCCTTAGCTTAGCAGCTCTCAGTGGTCAGGGAGTTTTCCTGCTTTCCACTCACCAGTTCCCTTCTTGCAGATATATGGTAGGTTGTAGTTACAGGGGACATCATTCCATTTCCCCTCCTCATGGGAGACCATCACCACACAGTCCTCTCCCCCAGCAAAAAAGTTATCAGGCTGCTGGTCTCGCCAACTCTCATATTGCTGTGACAGAGAGAAGATAGGCATAAGGACATGAGGTTTATAATTCAATAGAGAACATGGTAGGTCCAGGACTTTACCATTATGATAGCATAATGCCAATAGCATGTCAAAAGAAGACAATTCTTGCACATTTAGCACTTTATTGGTGACATATGCAGTACCATAGAATGTATACACTTAACTGCTCAATGTAACTGAATTCGCTGTATTGTAT
This sequence comes from Discoglossus pictus, assembly GCA_027410445.1. Classification (NCBI taxonomy): domain Eukaryota; kingdom Metazoa; phylum Chordata; class Amphibia; order Anura; family Alytidae; genus Discoglossus; species Discoglossus pictus. The sequence goes on from CM050163.1 coordinate 285,657,945, forward strand.
TTCCAGGAGCATTGAGTGCACTAAACTGTAAGGTCTAATGATCAGCCCCGTAGTTCTAACCTGTCTATAGCCAACTCACCAAAGCAGTATTATCTGTCCATTGGAAGTCCTGTTCCACTGTCCTGTCATTCAGACCAATCCATGTATTCTCACGGCCAAAACCTTGAAAGAATACATATTACGTGTTAATCCCCCTTAAAACGAAGCGTGAATCTCTTTACTCCAGAGGGACATGTAGCAATACTTTATCAAACTTAGTCTTTTGCACTTCACATATCAATGTTAGGCATTTAAAAATATATATATTCACATTTGTATAGGCTCCACATGGGAAACTTGGGAAACTCTAACTTGGGAAATAGTCTTTTCTGACTTACACCTTAGTAAATACAGCCTGGTGTCTTAATCATTATTATGTATTGCATTGTACAATGTGTAAACCAGATAAATGAGCACAGAGTAAATATAGGGTGCTGAAAAAATAAAATTACCTTCTCAAACAAATGTGAACATGTCCTCTTTCTCTACTGTATGATGAAGAAATGGCTGATGGTTACAATAATACACTGACTTCAATCTTACTTATAATCTTGGTTCTGCTGTCAAGTGATGTGGCTTTCACATTCGGCTGCTACATTGTTACTCTGATTTTATGCTTCTTGTTGTAGCTCCCACTTGGTGCACAGACAAATGTAAATTTGCAACAACAGACTAACAGGAAGGAGATCTCATCAGCTAACATAATCTTTTCTCTGAGACTTGAAAAGCACTATAGTGCAATGTATTGTTAGCCATTCTGGCAGCTAAAGGATAAAGTATTTTCATTTAAAATGGAAAATACACATATTTTCCTTTTCTTTAGCCATTGCTTTTCTAAAATCAGAGAGAGACCACACTCTGTTTCCATTGCTCAAATCTGAATAGAGTTGAATAATTCAGATTATATCAAAACAGGTGTTAGTAAGAGATGCCGAAACAAAGCACAACCCTAGGTGCCATCTTGCAAGATGGAACCAGTGTCAGACAGTAAATAGTCATGCAGACTTCTCAAAAAATGTAAAAAGTTTAATCCTTCACAATTCAAATACTGCGCAATTAAATAAACATAAAAGTTCATATAATGTTTAATAATAATATTATATATATTTGTGAACCAGATGATCTCCGGGTGTCAGTTATCCCTATGGTATCATGTAGCAAACCACTATTAAGTTGATATTGTCATGAGAGTGTTGTCCAAAGTCCCAGGGTAAATAAATATATATATATATATATATATATATATATATATATATATATATATATATATATATATATACAGTAGATGAATAAAGAAGTCACACAATGTGTCCCCACTCACTGTTTATAAAGGTCTGCTCTTCCAAGGAGTGGATGCTGGTCAGGTGTCCAGCACGCCGGCGGCAGTCTCTCTCAGCCTCCTCCCAGGGCCTTCTCTGGGGGAAGTAACGATAGCAGGATCCCTGGAACTTGTGCCAGCTGTGGTCACAACCTTCAGTATCTGCAAGAAAATGATAAAATGTAATAGCTATTTGCACCTGCCTAGCTTTCAAATGGGTAACACAAGAAGGTAATTAGGTAAGTTGAGAACTGAGTTAAAACCTATAACAACCTAATTGCCCTATGGGCACGTTGTTTTCCATTTAGGACCTATATGCTCTGCAGTTGGATATAGCAGAGGGATGCTTTCACCAATTAAATAGTCAGATAGGAAGACTGCCACCATGTCCACAAGAAGGTGGATATATTTAAACAGATGTTCAGCGTCAGATACCCATGTAATGTGCACACATTTCTTCATGCTAACATACACCATGCAGAACAAACCAAGTCACCTTTCCTTTTTAAATCTGTAAATATTTCCGTCTATTTAACTATTATTCCAAACACAATTATTCTTCATTCAATCTGTGTAGATCTCTCTCATATTTTTTGAGACTGTGGCTTCCATTCAACTCGTTTCTCTTTTTTTATACATGTAAGTGTTTCTTTGTGTGTTACTGTGTTCTCTTTTGTGTTCTCTTTTTGCTGTTGCAGAAATAGAAAAAGAACAAACGGGGGAAAAGCAAGGAAAAACAAGATGAAAGATGAGTAGTAATAAGGAGAGAAAAGATTTTGAAGGAGAAATCGTGATGGGAGAGGGTGACTCATCACAAGGTGAAAAAACACACTGAAAAGGAAAAAATCAGGATAGGAATATACAGACATTTGGTTCAGCTGCTGACAAAGGGAAAGTTTTACTGCCGGGAGCTGACTTTGCACAACCCTAGACTCACTGCTGACCTTACACTACAACTACTAAAGAGACAAAAGCATAACCTAAACATCTATAAAACATAAACATGAATAATTTGTTTCGATAAACAAATTTCATAATCTGTGCCCTTGCAGAGAAACTACTAAAATTCTAAGGGCCATATTAAATTCCAAGCTAGCAGTGGCACTGATACACCTACAAAGCCTGTGGGCTTAAAATTCAGCTGAGTTACAGAGCGATAAAATTAGCCAAGCCCGCAACAGGCGTGTCCGACATCCAGACCTGTAAACCATTCTTGGGTATGTTGCATTTGGGTTCCGTGAACATGATCAATGAGTCAAACCCGTGGTTACAGGTTTAAACGGAGTCAATGGTAAAAGAGATCGGCATCATTACGTCACTGAAAAATGGAGGTTAGATTTCAATCCCTTACGGGTTTGAAGTACAAGTTTCGATTGGACACGAATTCCATAAATAATGCAATATTAATAAATCAAAAAATATAATATTCTAATCCATGCAAGTTCTATTATATGTATTAACAAATTGATTGCCGGGATCAATATAACACAGAAATTAAACATAATAAAAAAGTATTTTTATATTGCAGATTTGCGTGCTTTCCCTTTAATTCAAAATACATTATTGTGTTTATATTTGAATTAACATTGCTATGGATAGGACTTTCACCCCCTTGCGAGTCCTCTCTAGTACCCGTAGGCTTTTTGGCCCCATTTGCCATTTACGAGTTTGAACGCAAGTTCGTCCTTGTGGATTTGTAGCAATTTAATAGCGATTTGCAATTGTAACATTTTCAGGCTTGACGGATCAAAGGCTTAGTGGCAACGGAGTTCCGATTTCGACAGCTTGTAGGGTTTATCCGCCTGTGACCTGCAGATCATTTGTGGGTAGCTGAAATAGGCCAATTTAATAGCCGTAAGTCTAGCGGGCTCCTTTACAGGCTACAAATTTTACTGTTGGAGGAATTTAATACGGCTGCATGTGTTTGTTTATACACCATGCACTTATCAGAGCATAAAAACATAAGAAATGAGAAGTAAATATAGAGAAAAAGAGAGAGAAGAGGGGATGAAAACTGGAACATGGAGCGACAGATACGGTAAATAGTGAAATGGATAGACAGACATGCAGATAGACAGACGGAGCTACTGCTGGTGCAGCGGTGCCCTGCTCTGGAGGGACCCGGTGCTGTCCCTAGCCAAACCTGACATGGCCTTCCATGCCCCCCCCCCCCGGTCCCCCAAGGCCCCCTCGGCCCCTTGCAACTCTCCCTTGATTCCCCTCTGCCCCTCCAATCTGCATCCTGTGTCTGTAAGTGCCCATACGCAGCCTGTGTCTGTATTTACCAATGTGCAGCCTGTGTCTGTAAGAGCCAATCTGCATCCTGTGCCTATAAGTGCCAATATGCAGCCTGTGTCTATAAGAGCCAATGTGCATCCTGTGTCTGTAATTGTCAATATGCAGCTTGTGTCTGTAAGAGGCAATCTGCACCCTGTATTCTGTAAGAGCCAATCTGCATCATGTGCCTGTAAGAACCAATCTGCACCCTGTGTCTGTAAGTGCAAATGTGCAGCCTGTGTCTGTAAGAGCCAATGTGCATCCTGTGCCTATAAGTGCCAATATGCAGCCTGTGTCTATAAGAGCCAATGTGCATCCTGTGTCTGTAATTGTCAATATGCATCTTGTGTCTGTAAGAGGCAATCTGCACCCTGTATTCTGTAAGAGCCAATCTGCATCATGTGCCTGTAAGAACCAATCTGCACCCTGTGTCTGTAAGTGCAAATGTGCAGCCTGTGTCTGTAAGAGCCAATGTGCATCATGTGTCTGTACATGCCAATGTGCATACTGTGATAGTAAGTGCCAATGTGCAGCCTGTGCCTGTAAGAACCAATGTGCAGTCTGTGCTTACAAGAACCCTAATGTAGCCTGTTCCAAGCAATAACCTCTCTCCTTTTTCTTCTCCTTTACATCACCACCATCCAATTGGGTCCTCAAGTTCTCACAGTAAGTTAAAGTGAAGTTAAATTCTATGTTATTTTATGTAATAATTTTTTTTCTAATGTATGTTTAGTTTTAAGGTTTTGTATAAAAAGATAAGACCATCAGTTTAAATGTGAAATTTTGGGGGCTCGGAGCAGATTATTTAAATTTACATTGCTTCCTATGGGAAATGTGCTACCTTTGAACTCAACCTGTTTGGAACCCATCCTGCCATTTGGAACAGATTAAGGACGAGAACTGAGGTACCACTGTATAAATAAATAAATATATATATATATATATATATATATATATTGTGAGTTGATGCTGGAAGGGGTCGGGAAGCGGGGGAAATAAATTGTGCCAACCCCCTCCTGCACCGGGGCCCTCCATGCACTAGCTCCGCCACTGTATGGCTAGAGAGATAGATAGATAGATAGATAGATAGATAGATAGATAGATAGATAGACAAACAGAGACATACAGACTAGAAAACATATAAACATACAGACTGATAAAAAAGACACAGACAGAACAGTTAATAGATAAATATACAGTCTGATAGACCAATAAAGAATAAAGTCATATTATAGACAGATATCTAGTTGGTAAGATGTGTAACCCTATAATTTGTACACTCTATAAATTTAGGTTATCCAAAATCAAAGAAAAAAATGTATATTAAATATATATCATTATATACATATCTAGAAAGGAAATAAACACACTCCAGGAGTACAGGCAGGGGAGGATGAACATGTTGGGCAGAGGAGGAGGAGGGGAGGGGCAGAGCCAGATGTCACAAAGTGCTGATGACAAAGTAATTGTCTCCCAGCACAAGCTCATCTAAACCCATCTGTATTCCTGTCCACTCCCCTCGCTGGAGTATTGATCAGAGACATTTACACTAACACATTATCAGCACAGAGCCGGCACATCTCCTGCACCAAGAGACATACAAACACCCCCTTCTCTTCTGCACTGTCTCTATCCTTCCCTTTCTATTACACTCTGGTATGTTTCTCTCCATTATGTACTATTTTCCTTTTCTAAATCGCTCTGATTCTTCTCACCTTTCCCACATGTGCTTCCTCCATAGCTTGGCAGACACAAACACAGGAAGGAGTTGATTTCATCAATACAGGTGCCTCCATTCTCACAGGGGTTGGACAGACACTCGTCTATATCTGTCAGGACAGAATAAAAAAATCTTAGCAGGACACTCCCAAATAAAATGTGCTTGGGATTTTACATTAGTGTGCTAGTACAAGAGCGAACATCAGAAAATGTGTATGAGCTGTGTGCGTACAGACATAGTTGTGTTTCTCTTTTAGTGAATATGTGCATTAAAATACCCACGTAAGATTCCTCCTATTGGTTCACCAACCACTCCAAATACAGTAATTAATTGTATTACGTACATATAGCTCCTACATATAACTCATTCTACTGCTTAATATAACTCCTATTACTGTTCCCTATAATTTCTCATATGCTCCATGTAACAGATCCCTATCATTTCTGTTATTGATCTACTATATATAATAACTGCATGAAAGTCCAACTATAGCTACATACAACTCTTCCACAGTACGTCTTATAATATTTTTGTAACATTTCCATATAACCTGTTATTTTTCTCCATATATTGTTCCCTAAAACTATACATTTTCCATATGACCTTCCAGATAATGCAAAGAAACATAGCTTTAATGTCAGATAAGAACCAAAAGGAACATCTAATCTGCCCATTCTATCTCTCTAAAAAGTTTGGCTTAGTTAAATCTCAAGATGACCTTATGGTTATTCCAGGCATGCTTAAATGTCTTAGCTGTGCTTGGCTCTATCCATTTCTGCTGGAAGGTTTTTCCACTCATCTACTCAAACAGTATTTTTCCATTTAAATCTCCTAATTATGCCTCATATTGCACATATAACCCTCCCAGTACTTCCCTGTAATGTTCCACATAACACATCTCTATAGCTGGTTTTATTTTTAATATATATTATCTTTCTAGAACTCCTCATATTGTTCCAGGTATCCCACCTATAACTAATCACACTACTTTAGTCTGAACCTACCTACCACAGCCTGGCACTATAACTTACCAATTTCACAGTTTTCCCCAGTGTAGCCGTGATGGCAGAGACAGCTGTAGGTGCTTCCATTGGACAAGCAAGTTCCCATGTGCAGGCAAGGGTTGTGTGAGCAAGGCTGAGGTTTCCCTAGAAAAAAACACAGAGATCATAAGACAGAAGGACTGCAGATCCAACATTGCACATTTTCTGCCTCAATCCTATGCCATGATTATCTCTATGGCCAGAGTCACTAAAGGTTAGGATGATTGTTGATGACATGGCTTGTTTTTTATTTGGAGCCTCAATATTTTCAAACAGTTTTCCATTGCCACACCTTGCCTTTTAAAGGGATTTTTAAATTGAATGTTTCACCAAACACAAGTTACTCCTGTTTGAAAATATACTGTACACTTATAGAAATTCAAATATATGTGCCAAAGACACCTGTTCTTTAGTTTCTGTTTTGCGTAGCTTTGGGATCATGAAATTCAGGGGGAAGGACGCATCTTTCAGAAAAATGTAATATTGAACAAGAGGTCATGGTTTGAAGCTGGAAGGTATTATGCAGAAGAAATTATAAATGTTTGTAATAATCTTCCAGCAGAGAGACTAGAGACAAATTCATTAAGGGAATGCAGAAATTCCTGGCATATGTATAAGGCTAGACTTTCTAGGTATATAGAAGGGTGATCAGACTAGGTAGGCCCACTTACACTTTTGTGCCACGCAATCAAATGTCTCAGTAAATCAATGCCCTATATAATCTGATACAGTATTTTTTTACTTCTCTCTGTAGAGGACTATGTGTGTTCTAATTCTGCAATTGCTTATCTACCTAAATACTCCATAAATATACCATATATCAGAATAATTCAAATGCCATGTTCTTGAAAAATGATGTACTTATTGTGTATATTGTGTTGTGTTACAACCATTCTGCACAATGTGTAAAAGATTTAAAGATACAAGGCCAGCAGCGGAACTTGTGAATGGGCCCTGGTGAGAAAAAAATAAATAAATAAAATAAAATAAAAATATATATGTATATATATATATATATATATATATATATATATATATATATACATATATATATATATATATATAACATATTAGAGTAGTCTAAATATATAACGTATTAGAGTAGACTGAGGCTTAAAGATAATAATTAAGTGAAAAAGCGACTATTACTAATTATATACCACTTGGCTCAAAAAAGAGCTATCACGCGTAAAATGTGCCTTTTCCTATTTTCAGTAAAAGAAAGTGTTTCTACCATACTTATGCTGGACTTTCCATTTCCAGCAAGCTCCTTACCTTACCTTCTACTCCTAGAGGCCAGCCTGAGCGAAGCAGGGGAGCGATTGCGCAAGTACAATTTGCTTAATTATTGGGGTTACCATGAGGGGGGCCTGGGGATGACGCAGGAGGGCCCAGAGGGTGGCAGTCATGGCATGGCCTGTGGTTAGTAGTCCCCCAGGCCCCAAAAACATACACAACAAAAAATCACCAGAAAAAAATAAATAAATAAAGCAGCATTAGCTAGTGACCCCCCCTCCCCCCATGTATTCATTTCAAATAACTACCTAAACTGCAAGTATAGGTTAAAGGACCACTGTATCATAGAAAAACACAGCTTTTGCTGCAACCAATCAATGATTATTTAATCTATTATCCCATCTGATTGTTCTTCTAGCCCTGAAACTGTAATATTTGAAAATTAATTTAACATTGACTATTGGTATTACAAATGAATAAAAATAAATGTAATTAATGATTAATGCATAACTAATATAATTAACTAATTTTGCTAGGGCATCATAGTTAATGCACATGGATGATTCACATTAATTACGGACCATCATTCCCATTTATGTTGGATGAGTTTACTATTTTACTTTATAGGTATTTCTTAATGACATTTTTATTATAGAGAGACTATTCCTCCCCATTAAAGAATCTGTTTATAACAAATGCATACTGCATATTTCATGAGCTGCACCATTTAAATTCTGACAATTAGAATAGATATGCAAACATAAAACTTACTGGACACTTTGGGCCTTGTTCAAATGTGATTTGTCCAATTGAATATAATCACATAGCATATCTTTACAGAAGTTTTAAGTTAGTGAAGACCTTGCTTTTGGATAGAAGTTCACTAACTAAAAACTTCTGTAGAAAAATATGCTATGTGCTTATATAGAGCCCTATTCAATTGGCAAAATCACATTTGAATGAGGCCCTTTTTCTGGGAAATGCAATACTGATTGGACAAATTGACTAACAGCCCTATTAAATTCCCTCAATGTGTAAAACCATAGCTCGTAATGTAGCCCGCAAGACTTATGGCTATTAAATTGGCTCCGTAAAGCAACCTGCCAATGACTTGCGGCTTATGGGCAAATAAAGGCTACGGGACGTGGAAATTTGAACTGTGCGCCTGCAAATCCTTTGTTCTCTCAAGCCCATAACTGCTATGTTCCAATTTCGCTATTAAATTGCAACAAATCCACTGGCATTCAACAACGTAACCCGCAAATGGAGCCAAAAAGCCTATAGGTACTAGAGAGGACCCGCAAGGGGGTTAAAGTCCTATCCGTAGCACTGTAAATGCAAATATACACACACTACTGTATTTTCAATTAAAGGGAAAGTGATGTTAGGTATTAAGATTAATAGCACAACATTCTCAAGCTCGGAAATCTGCAATATAAAATACTTTTATTTCTGTTTAATTTCCGTGTTATATCGATCCCGGCAATCAATGTGTTAATAAATATAATGGCACTCGCATGGACTAGAATATCATATTTATGGATTTATTAATATTGCATAATTTCTGGAATGCAGGTCGAATCGTAACCTGTAATTGAAACCCGTAAGGCTTTGAAATCTAACCTCAATTTTTCAGTGACGTAATGATGACAATCTCATTTGCCATTGGCTCCGTCTAAACCCGTAACTACGGGTTTGACTAATTGATCATGTTGACGACCGCACATCCAACCGGCACAAGAATGGTTTACGGGCTTGCGTCTACGGCCCATAACTCACGGCATGGTGGAATGTAATAGCTCTGTAACGCAGCCCGATTTAAATGTGTTTTTATGCCTTACAATGCATGTAAAGTGATTTGATGAGGCTGGCCAATGAATATATATATATATATATATATATATATATACTGTATATATATACTGTAAACTCCTGGTTATCCAGCACCTAACCAACTGGCACTCTCAAGCAACCGGCACCGGCATCAATTCTCCAGCATTATCCGGCACTATCCGGCACTATCCAGAGTTTGAGACTAAAAAAAAATGCCTACTTGTTTTTTAGTTATTTTTTTAGCCCAATTTAGGTGTTAATGTCTTTTTAAAGGCATTTTGAAGTTTTTTGGGTGTTTAAGCATCGTTTAGACCCTTAAATTCAGGGATTTCCGATTAACCGGAAACTACACTTATCCAGCAATAGGGAGTGCCCATAGGTGCCGGATAATGGGGAGTTTGCTGTATATATATATATATATATATATATATATATATATATATATATATATACAGTATACATATATATACATATACTGTGCAAAGTAGATTTTTTATTTTGAATTGCTCACTTTCTAAATTCTAACATAATTCCTCAATGTAAATGTAAGAATTTTTGCTAAAAATAGTCCATTTGTAGTTCTTAGTTGATAAACAGAAATATGGTGACGCTGATTATTCGGCTCCTCTTGTAGTGTAGGAGTTAAACCGCTCCCTAACCTTTCTGCAGATTTAATATGAAGGGTTTTAAAGGTTTAGGTAGCATTCTTTAAAAAAAAAAAAAAAGAACAAAGAGGCAGAAATAAGTGGGGGCGGCAGTAAGAGGCAAGGACAAAGGCACAGGATGTAGGGTTTCTGCAAGGACGGTGATAAATGGTACGAGAGAGAGAGAGAGAGAGAGAAAGGAGAAAGAGGGGGAGAGAGAAAAAAGAAAGGGGCAGAAAGAGAGGAGAAGAGAGAATAGAAAGGGCACGGCATAGAAAAAGAGACAGTAGGGAAGAGACAAAGAGATAGGCTGTGGGGGGCAAGAGAGCCAAAAACAGGGTTACAGGAATGAGTAGAAAGTTATGAAGAGAGGGAGATAAACTAACACACAGACAGATAATTCACTAAGCCAATCAGAAAACCTCTTTCCAGCCATTTTGAAGCTCAGTAAATGTTATTCAGAGAAAATAAGGAGGGAACAAGAGAGCGGTAGGACAAAGTACTATATTTAAAAAGCAAGTGTATGTTTAGGTTATTCTTAAAGAACATGAATAACTAGCTATAAAACAGATGGAAGGAGAAACAAAACAGAAGCACAGGACAACATTCACGTTTTCTCTCTAGTGAAGTAATAGCCGTTTAATTCCTAAATTATTCAAATGGTAAGAGAGCAAAACAAGAAAGAAAGAATGGAAAATAAATAAGGAAGGAATGATTAATGAAATTAGGAAATAAAGAAACAATTGATAAGATACAGTGAATGAATGAAAGAAAGAGAAAGAGTGAAAGAAGAAAATTGGGAATTTAAGAATGCATGATACAAAAAAATGTAAGCAAATGAAAAAAAAACAGAAAGAAAGACATATAAGTTGAAAAAAAGAAATACTGAAAGCAAGAAAGAAAGGAAAAGAAAAGGAGAAGATGAGCAGAGATACAGAAAATATATTTTAAGAATGTCATAATTGAGTAAAAGTGAAGATAAAGATACAGCAAAGGAAGTAAGTGAGAGTCTGGAAAAGGGATAGTCAGAAGAGGAATACTGGTGAGAGATTCAGACTGAGACAAGGTATAAGGTAGATAATGACTAAATGGCACAGAGTGAGAGAGAAAGTAAGCCATGTGGGAAGCACAACACGTGCAGAGCCAGTAATGGTCCTTCTACAAGGCAGACAAAAGTACACCAGCAAACCATATCATAACAACCTGCTGATATACTGTGCACCATAATGCTAAACCACTTTTCAAAATGGTAGAATGGAAGCGTCACATGCTTGAGTGCTTTCTCTATAGCGGGAGGGCAGCTTAAGAACCTTGGATAATTCCCTTCTGGCTGTCCTGGCATAATAGGCTCATAAAGGCTTGAGCTCTCTGGATGAAAATGAAGTGGTTTATATGGGATTCGGGAAAGCGACCCTTATTAAATCTGTGGTAGGTTTGAAATGGGCTCTCTGGGCTTCATTAACGGCCTAGTGCTGAAATATGCAGCGTAACCATGGAAACGAGACTGCTGCGGTCAGCTGAGTTATGGCCATTCTTGCTGTGAACTTCAGCATCTTAACACAGTTACTGCTGGAAAAACCTACAATCTATATAGAATAATACATCTTTAGTACTTCTGCAGCAAATGGGTTAATTTACCAAGATGCAAATGTTTCTTTGCTGATCAGTGCAGTTGAGGGGGGTTTTGTGTCAATAATCAGCCATTTGCAAATACAACATTATCACATAATTTTGTTTCTTTTTGGTAATATAGCATGCTTGCCCTGTATTTATTTTCTTTCTATATTCTTTTATTCTAGGTTGATATTTTGCAATTTGTGCATTGCTTGAAATGGTGGACAGTGAATCGTTTTGGAGAAAAATGCATATCTACAATGGAGTTACATGAGTGTATAACCTTACTTAACTGAGATATTACATATTTATTTTGTAATTCTTAGGTGGTTTGTGAAAACCTTGCTTTGAATGATGCAATTCTATAGCGATCACATTTTACATCTTCAACTTATTATTTTACACTATATAAATATACGCATGAGAAAGTCTGAAATCTTTGCATGGAATTCCTTTTGAGGACACTTTTTGCTAAGAAGATACCAGTTTAATTCAATCAAAAATCAACATTCTTCTTCTTCAAAAAAGTCACCTAACACAAGTAACATTAATAATGCTAAAAAAAAAGATTTCTCTTTAAATATCATTTTTATTACAGCCAATGTAAAAGTTGTTTATATTTACTCTTGTACTGAAATGTTCACATTGCTAGAATTACAGTGGCCCGTTTATGTCAAATTGATATTAGCATTCCTATCCTTGAAACTTTCATAGTAATCTAAATATGACTTTGTGAAGACATTCAGTAGATCCTTAAAAAAAAGATTTAAATTCTATATAAACAATTCCCCTGGTTATGCACATGTGCTAAATTGCAATATGTGGTGGTAAGTGGAACAGTCTCTTTAACACTGTGTCGATTTATAGTCTCCCACAATGCACATGAAAAGTGCTGTGTGCCCATTTATTACCCCTTTTAATGAGCTCCATTATAAATATATGCAGCAGTAGTAAAAATATCAGTTTGTGAACGGAATCTAGTAACTCTAATTCTTCCATTATGCAATGATTGCAACTAAGTGTGCTTTTATTCTTTTATTTAACAGAGAATCCCAAAATGTCAGAGTATTCTCTGGCCTTTTAAAATGTAACCTAAAATAATGGCCCCTGGGCACAATCAATAAAAGACTGTACTTACCATGTTTACCTTTATGTTCTTCAAGTAACCATGGTTGTCTGTCATCCTCTCCTCCGCTACCTAGGTCTCCATCCTTGTCAAGGGATGATGTCTCGTCAGTGTCAGATCCATCTCTGTTTCCTTCACTGAAGTGATGACTAACCTCATAAGGAGGAATAGCAGATGAGTCCTGTACACTGAAGTCTTGTTCTTCACTAGAACCCAATGTCAAGGCAGTTGTTAGCTTGTTTGATTTTTGCAGAGGCTCTTCTGCGCTGTTCGTAGATATTTGGGCATCTAAATGTATTGTTGAATGTCTAGGCCCTTCCATTAGCTCCCTGAAATATTCCCACCCAGATGGGGTAGACGCTATCTGTGCGTCTGGGTTAACAGTGATAAGTGGTTTTAATCTTCCATAGGCTGCTTTGTTCTTTCCAGAGTAATCGTCTGTTGCCAATGTGGAACTTTCGGTAATGAACTTGTCTCCTGAAAATGAGTTACTTGTTTCCAGGACTGTTGCAGCTGTTGCTGACTGCCAAGTATCCTTTCCTAACACCTGAGCATCTTCATTGTTTGTGAATAAACCTTCAGTTATAGAGTCCTTAAAATATTCTGTAGGCATTTCTCTGACTTGACCATTGAGTGCAAACTTACTGGTGGCCTCTTGCCTATCGAAACTGTGCTGTGTGGGATCTATAACATTCACTTGCAATGTATTCTGCACGGTTTGATGTTGAAATGGTTCTGTTCTTTCTGTGAACTTGCTGTAGACTGGTGTGTGTGGGCTGTAAGTGTTTATATGTGCTGCTTTAGTAGGTTGGTAAGATGGAGTTGTCACAGTGTGTTTATTGTCACTGTCCCAGCTTGTAGCCACATGTCCTTTAATATCTCCCTTCTTATTTAAGGGATGACTGCTATCCCCTGCCTGTGAAACAGTAACTATCTCACCTCGATCTCTTTTCTGTAAGACAACATCAGGAGACTCTGTTCTTGACACCATAAGTTCATGTGATAACGACTCTTTTGCATTTGATTGTTCCATGCTCTTTTTGAAAGAAGAGCCTAACTTATCTGAGAAAGTTGTCTCTTTGCCTTGTCTCTCCTCAAATCTACTATGGTGGTCTCTATTTCTGTCTATTCTCTCTTGGGGTTTGCTTCTTGTGCTTGGAAGGACACTGGTTGGAAAGAAGAAATCATCTGTTGGATAAATAGGCACTGATATTTTTGTTTCAGACTGGACACCTTCATCTCTTACATTAGCCTCCCCAGAAAACCATTCAACATCCTCTCCATGCAGCCTGCTCTTGTGAGATTTTCCTACTTTCTCCTTAGTTTCAAGGTGAAAGTCTACAGCCATCTCTTTGGTTTTAGCAAACGGCTCCTTGTTTGCTTCCCTGGCTTCTCTTTCATCTGCCAATTTGGGAGTTTGTAGATCCAATGTGTTTCTGACAGATGAACCTCTTTCCACTAAAATATTCTCTGCCATAGCTGGCACAGTGCCTGTTACTTGTCCGAGCAGCAGATCCCTCTCATCATCACCTCTTCCATCCCAAACTTCTTGGTGATGAGGTTCCAGTCTTTCAATACTCAGTGGATCATTTGTAGAAGAAGGATGGATGCTGTAAATATCAGCATTGATAGTCTGTCCTTGGTATTTATGCTCAGTGGTGACCGTGGAATCTGGATGATCTGAAGATGTTGTCCAGATGTGTACCAGTTCCTGCTCTTCCAAGCCACCTAATCCTATGATAAAAGCACAATATAATAACAATTATAAGGGAAACACATAAACAGTTACTAATAAGTATAGGGTTGCACCACCATCCCAACACTTGCTGCAAAATTACATATATATTACTTAATTATTCCCTTTCTGGACATTTTCATATAAATTATATATTGTAGTATTTAAGTTACTCTCTCCAATCTAGCTGCAGATATCTAACTAAAAATGTTGGTGCTGTTACAGTCGGAAAAGAAGACTGGACCAACACAGGAGCTTAGGAATGTAGTAGGCACCGGTATATATAGAAGAGTTAGACATGTGTGCCCAAATAGTCTGTAAATAAATTATACACCATTATTAATTTAGGTAACCACTGAACTACTGTCATATTTATAGCATATCCTTATGAGAAGTAAGGATTGGTAAGGGTCAAATGATTTTAGAAGATTTTAATTGTATAATACAGCATTTAATGTTTAACTATTGCATTCTGTTTTGCTTTAATGATGATAGACGTTGGCTTTTGATCCTATCAGGATTAGACACCAAGGAGAAATAGGAAAATTAAGCTTGGATTCAAATAAGATCTGTCTCCAGTTTTGTTCAAAGAATGATACCGTAAATAGCTACTTGACAACAGAAATAAATAGAAGAGCAAGTAGAATATCCCCCAGGCTACAAGCGGACTAGAAGTCCACGATGGAACACCCTATGATACAAGCAGAGTGTCCTAAATTTAAAATTTCTCTAAAAAATGTTATGCTCATGGCTTATATAGCTTGTTACATGCTACACTAACTTTAAAAAGCACTACCTTTTATTATTATTATTATTATTATTATTATTATTATATTAGTAAATTGGTATATGAGAAGGTGAGGGCCCTGCTATCCGAAGAGCTTACAATCTATGAGGTAAAAGGGGTGTTAGAGAAATAAAGCGAGGGGACTTGTCATTTTCTGTGGCTTTAAATGTACACTGTCACTCCAAAGTTGTTTTTAAGACATTCTTTAAGAGGATGAAAAACTGTCTGTGCAATGTACTAACCATTTTTGTCTTAATTACATAATTTCCAGCATTTTTTGCATTATTGTGTTGAATTATCAAGCTGGTGAGCCACTCCCAAAATCAAATGAGCCACAGTCTGCTTGTTTGTTTCTGAAGCTGCAAAACAGTGTACTCCAGCGTTATCATACAATTAGATCTCCTCCTCACCACTTACCGCGTGCCCAACCCCAAATTAGCATATGGAGCCACATATCAGTATCATGGCGCTACACAAACTACTCTGAATATCTATTACTAGTGCAATTTATAGACAGTTATCAATGCTCTTAAATATGAAACCAACTTATTGTTGGATTGAGTGTCCCTTTAATTCAAGACCACTAATTCTAGCATTTCTCTTGTTTATTATAACTTTACTAACGGGTTATCAAATTTAAACTGTAATCTTTTCAGGGTGTTTAATAATACTGCCTACAAAATGTTGTCATCTCTGCATTTACAACCAGGGCTATATAGGATAGAAATAGTATAATTAATAGTGTTTAAATGTGTCACCTTTCTCTGCAACGCTAGCAGGGACTGTTCCTTAAATAGCATGTACTGAGATGCAGAAAATCTGCTTAATTCTGAGTGGATAGCAATTTATTCACAAATGGATTAGGGAAAATAGAAAAAGGCTGAAATTTCACAAGAGGTGACAGTTTGTATTTTGCAGTCAATTGCAATTTCTTCTGTCCCCTGTCCCTCATGCCTTAATATGCCTCTATTAAAAGCACTTAGCGAGGCCGGTAATTGCTCAGTGTGGGACATACGATATCCTAATACAAATATTTAAAGAGGTTCTCTTTCATTTGGAAGATGCAGGAGGGAATGGAAATCAGATGTAGGGTCTCTCAGGGTGACAAGAAGAGGAAAGGGTGAGAGAAAGAATTGAGCTAAAAAAAAGTGATGGAAGGATAGAGAGTGTGAGGGAGAGAAAGTGAAGGATTGATGGGTGAGGCAGAGGGGCAGAACATGGTTGAGGGTGAGGCAGAGGGGTGAGAAAAAGGCTGGAGGTGAGAGAAAGAGAGAGGGAGGGACATGATGGAGGGATGAGAATGAGAGAGGGAAGGGAAGGACATAGGGGAGAAAAGGAGGGAAAGGATGGAGGGTGGGGATAAGACAGAGGGAATGAGGAATAGGATGGAGGTGCCAGAAAGAGAGAGGGATGAACATGATGGAGAGATGAGAATGAGAGAGGAGGGGCAGGATGGAGGGGGGAGTGAGAAAGAGGGAGTGAGGAATAGCATGGGGGCAAACAAGAGAGTAACAAATATGATGGTCAGGATGAAGAGGGGAATGAGAGAGGGAAGGCAAGGACAGAGGGAGTCTAGGAGGGTCAGGATGGGGGATTGAGACAGAGGGAGTGAGGATTAGGGTGGAGATGAGAGAAAGAGAGAGGGAGAGACATGAAGGAGAGGTAAGAATGAGAGAGGAGGGGAAGGATGGAGAGGGG
This sequence comes from Discoglossus pictus, assembly GCA_027410445.1. Taxonomy (NCBI): domain Eukaryota; kingdom Metazoa; phylum Chordata; class Amphibia; order Anura; family Alytidae; genus Discoglossus; species Discoglossus pictus. The sequence continues at coordinate 285,675,015 of CM050163.1, forward strand.
AATGAGAGAGTGTGGGGAAGGATGGAGAGGAGAAAAAAAGACAAAGAGGGACAGGATGGAGCGGAGAATCAGACAGAGGGAGTGAGGAGTAGGATAGAGGCAAGAGAAACAGAAGGGGTGACATGATGTAGTGGGGAGAATGAGACAGAGAGATAGAGAAGTAGGATGGGAGGGAGGGAAATATATGATGGAGAGAAGAGGATGAGAGAGGGAAGGAAAGGATGGAGGGGGAATGGGAGAGGTAATGGAAGGATGGAGCCAAGAAAATGAGAAAGGTAGGGTTTGGACAGAGGGGAGAGAATGAAAGAGGTAGGGGAATGATGGAGGAGAGAGAAAGAGAGTGGGAGGGACATGATGTTGAGAAGAAAAAGAGAGGGGGAAAGGATGGGTAGGTGAAGATGAAAGAGTGAGGGAAAGGATGGAGGGAAAACATGAGAGAGGTAGGGGAAGGATGGAGGTTAGAAAATAATAGATGTGAGAGTAGAATGGAGGAGGGAGAATAAGAAAGGTAGGGAATGGAGGAAGAGAATGAGAGGTAGGGGAATGATAGAGGCAAGAAAATGAGAGAGGTGGGGGTAGGATGGAGGAGAGAAAATGAGAGAGGTAGGGAATGGATAAAGGAGAGATAATGACAGAGGTAGGGAAACAATGGAGGGGAGAGAATGAAAGATGGAGGTAAAGGATGGGGGGAGAATGAGAAAAGGGGGTACAGGATGGAGAGAAGACAAAGACAGGCAGGGAAAGGCCTGTGAAAGAGAGCGTAGAGGATTAGAGAGAGATCGAGAATGCCATAAGTAGCAAGGTACACAATGGAGAGAGTGAACAAACGAGAAGGCAGAGAAATGAGAGAAAGTGAGATTAGTTTAAGAGAGGGAGGTAGGGTGAAAGACGAAAATAGAGTGGCGGCTCCTAGTGAGAAAAAAGGCTAAAGTTTCAGTGAAAGGACATTTGACAAGAGGTTAAATAGGGGATGTAGGAAAATGAGTAGAGAATCAGGTAGAGGATGAGAGAAAAAGACACAGAGAGAGAGTGAATGATAAATAAATATGAGAACATGGAGACAATAAAACGTTCTGCCTCAGACACAGACAATAAACATGAATGAACGGGCCAGTGAATAAAACAGTTGGTGGGGATGTACTAAACAGGCACTGTCTGTGTAAAAGCCATTAGGACTACTTAACACCAGATGTATTAATGCGTTTACATCATTGTGTAAACGGTGTGCCGCTGCTGTATCAGTCATGTGTTACCTATGTACAAGGAGAATCTGAACAATGCTTATAATTTACTATGAAAGAAGTGCAATTGTCATCATTTTGTAAATGCATTGTGTTAAAGTTAAAAGCTAGGGGAAGAACAGAATTTCTTTGCATAATCTCTTAGTAGTGTTGTTACCACGCTCTGCTGTCAGAAATGCTCAATCTGAAGACAGCTACATAAAACCAGTATTGTAGTTTGATGTACAGGCAATTGTTAAGTGTGCTGTCTTTCAGCAGAACTGAATAGAGATCTTATCTGAATTCACATTTCCTTCTGTTGCTCCAGCTAGGGATAGATAGATAGCTATTAAATGCTATATTTATTTAAAACATATTTTGCATACTAGCAAATCAAATTCTTTAAAAGAACTTAAATAAATATGAGACAGCAGTTGTCCTTTGAAGAGAAGCTGTTAAAATGTATAATTAAAAGTTTACACTCCCAATAGGGTTACACGCTAATGCAAAAAAGGAAGAGCCTAATATTGAGTATCAAAAGGAGATGGACACGAATGATAAAAACCGCCAAGACAAACATAACTAAAAGATCTGAGAGACCATGAGAATACTTTAATAGAAATATAGTAGGTTGAGTATGGTCATTGGGCTCATTAGAGATAAGGATGTGTAAGGGCCGAACACGAGGATTGTCATATTGAAATAAATATCTAGATATAAAAAGAGTGAGCTGTGTTTTTGTGTAGAAACAGCTGTTTTGTGCCAGTAAAGGGATCTAGTATGCCTGGGACATGCCTAAGGCTATCCTGAGGATTAATTAAGCCGGAATATTTCAGGTAAATAAAATATGCAGAGCAGATGTGTCTCTTGGGGACATAGCACATTACTCTGTATAAATTTATTACCAATTTATCTAAAGGGAACGTCCACTGAAGTCTGTGAACATTTCTTTAAGGTAAAACTGGGGATACGTGTATTCACAATAAAGTGATCTGGCCCTTATATAAAAAATGTTAAGCCTTAGTACATGTATGCTTTAGTGAATAAAATTACATATTGATATATACTTTGCAGAAAGACATACAACCCTATTAAATTCCCTCAACGTGTAGCCCGTAACGTAGCATGCAAGACTTAAGGCTATTAAAATGCCCCTGTAAAGCAGCCCCCTAACAATCTGCGAGCGGCCGCAAATCCTTTGATCTGTCAAGCCCGTAACTGTTACGTTCGAAAATCGCTATTAAATTGCTACAAATTCACTGGCATTCAAACCGTAACCCGCAAATGGAGCCAAAAAGCCTACGGGTACTAGAGAGGACCCGCAAGGGGGTTAGAGTCCTATCCGTAGCACTATAAATGCAAATATACACACATTACTGTATTTTCAATTAAAGGGAAAGTGATGTTAGGTATTAAAATGAATAGCACAACATTCTCAAGCTCGCAAATCTGCAATGTAAAATATGTTTTTTTATGTTTAATTTCCATGTTATATCGATCCCAGCAATCAACGTGTTAATACATATAATGGAACTCGCATGGACTAGATTACCATATTTACTGATTTATTAATATTGCATTATTTCTGGAATGCGGGTCCAATCGAAACTCGTAATTGAAGCGCACAAGGCTTTGAAATCTAACCTCCTTTTTTCAGTGACGTAATGATGACGATCTCATTTGCTCGTAACTACGGGTTTAACTAAATGATCATGGTCACGGCCGCAAATCCAACGTTCGCAAGAATGGTTCAATTGAATAGCTCTGTAACGCAGGCAAATTTCAATCCCGCAGCCTTTGCAGGTGTGCCAATGCCGCTATGGGCTTCAAATTTTATGGGGCTGATAGTCTTGTATGAATCTGTTGACGATGAGTACAGAGGACAGACAATGAACAAAGAACGGGGTTATAATGAGGAGCATTGGTAAATGAGAGCTTAGATATAGGGGCAGCCTCAAGGGTGGGGGCAAGGAGCCTGTAAAAGTAAATTGGGAGGGATAAAGATATGTGCGTACCAACATTGCAAGCTTAGATGAGATGCATCCTTACTACATTTTTCAATACTGCAATATCATAACTACCTGGGAATATATACAGCACTGTGGCATCTGTTTGTGCTCTATAAATATAAGGTCCTGGCAGTGTGCTAGTTAACATCCCAAGCCTAGTTATTGATCGAGAGCTGTGGCTGTGACAATGTTATTGTGCTGGATCCAGCCTGTGGTAACCCTGTTGCTCTCAGGTCAGCACTGTGCATGTATCTTGCTGGCCTGCAGACTGCTCCTCTCAGAGCACCAATAGGAACACAGACATCAGGAAGAACAATCACCATCAAACTCAGCAGAACTTTTATAACAAAAATGTACAATCACAAATGGATCCACAGAATAACTTTATGTAAGTGGTGGTACACATTAATCTACAGAAGATTAAAGCACCACTGAAGTGTTATTTTTATGGTATGCACTTTTGAAGTACTTGATAATGACCAATAAGTTTTTCAAAGTTTAATATTTATACATACAGCCTACTGTATGCAATTTTGCTTTTAACTGTGCCGCTATTTTATATTTGTTCATAACAGAATCCTGGGAGGCAATGTGGATTCAGATAAGATCACTATTCAGTACTTTTCACTACATAGCCAATGGACAACAGAACTAAAGAGAAACAATAGGATAACCCTCCCCAGGCAGGCTAAAGTCGATGGGTATTTATGTTAGCTAACTACAGGGCTGGATTAAGCATTAAGCAAAATAAGTACATGCTTGGGGCATCAAGGGTACGGGGGCACCACAGGAAATTTCTATTGTCGAATTTACCATGGACCACATGGTGCAAAACTGCAAATGGTGCAGCTGAACTAAGTTCCACAAAAAGGGGCTCCCACAATAAACTGAAGAATATATATATATATATATATATATATATATATATATATATATATATATATATATATATATATACATATATATATATATATATATATATATATATATATATGTATATATATTTAGTAAATAAATGGTACATTTGTGTAAAAAAAATTAATTCCTGCTCAGAATTCCGAGAAATACAGTTATTGAAATGCACTCTGGGAACCCTGGAAATGTGCCCACAAAGGCTTTTACTCTTTATTCTAAATGCTGGTTCAAACATGGCTCCTTTTAAGCATAAACCTGCTTTATGATACAGCTTTAAGCAAAGCCCAGGATGAATTATGTACAAGCCAGGAAACCTATCTACAAACAGCAAAGTTTCGAGGTTTCTGACTCTCATCAGTGTGGGGCCAGTAACTAGCTTGTGCAGTAGATTTTGTGGGGAGGTAGTTTACTACAACAAACATGTAATTTATGGAGGGCAAAAGAGTGATAGAAGCCTTTTACCGTACAGTAGTACAGTAAATAAATAGTACATTTGTGTTCACATTTGAACATCTAAAACAAGTTTAAAAAAAAAAAAAATATATATATATATATATATATAGTATATATATATATATATATATATATATATATATATATATATATATATATGTAAGTATACAATAATAAAAATAACAATAAAATAGTAATAGTTAATTGTTAATGATATACATTGCAATGGTTTATTATTGTTTATATTTTAAATTATATATATATGAAGGCATCAAATTCTTTTAAGTGCTTAAGATCTATAAAGGTCTTAATCCAGCCCAAGACAAATATAAGATGTCCTCTAAAAATGCTTGTATGCTGTTGGAATATATAGCTGCTAATGTTGATGCTAACATTGTTAGATTATTACATATTTCACAAGCAACTTAAGTTTTTTCACTGGACATAAATCTTATAAATGAAAATAAGGATGAAATAAGGTCTTATATGAAGAAAGACTCAAAATGGATAAGTATAATATTTGATGCAAATGTATTCTTTACTGATGTATAAATAAAGAAGGAATATATATTCTTATGGGTATTTTGGATCTAGGCATCCAGTAGCTAATAGGATTATTTGTATGTATGTAGAGAACAGCTGCTCCGTCCTATCAGCCTCCATTTGGCCGTAAGGTTCAGCGCTCTCACACCTCTGATATAACGGATCATATAGCTGCAGGTCTGTTATAACTAAACTCTCATATATCTGTCCCTGTGCTCCTGATTGATGAAGGTGAAGGCCAGACTCGCACAGACTGTATTCACTATAAAAATGGCAATGAGTCCATCTTCTTGACACTAATTTCAAGCCTGGATGCCTCCGTCCCCTCTTTCGATAACTGTCCCCTCCTTGTGCTGCCCCTCCTGATGAATGGATCTCATTTAATCAATGACTGCTCTACAATAACAAAGAGATTAGGTGAACATGTTTATTAAAGAAGCTGTCAACGTTTCTGCTCAAAAGCAGGAGTTTCCTTGAGGACAATTAATTCTGAATATTGGCTAGTATTACAAGCAGTAGTTACAGTTCTCTTTCTTTATACCGTATTGGCCCGAATATAAGCTGCATCCGTAAAATCAAGAAAAAAAAAAGACAAAACCCGCATATAAACGGATTTGTGAGTTACAGGCTGAAAAATCGCAAAATCGTAGCTCCGATCCTATGAAAGCCTTTGATCTTACAAGCCTGCAAGAGTTACAATCGTTAAAATCATAAATCGCTATTCAATTGCTTAAATGTAGCACCGTAAATGTAAATTAAAAGTCAATACCGCACTGTGAAATACGGGGAAAGCAATGATTGACTAGAATTTATTGCGCAACAGTCTCAAGCTCGCAAATCGGCAAGGCAGTGAATATAAGCCGCACCCGTAATTTCCAAGCTCAGAAATAAAATAAAAAGGTGCAGCTTATATTCGGACCAATATGGTACTTCAAGTTAAAGAGACACTAGAACAAGAGGTTAAGGTCTAAATTTAGAGGGTGAAAAGCTATGGCGAAATTTGAGAAACCATGGTGGATACACAGAATAATCTCCCATTAGCAGCAATATCAGTTAAATAAAGCAAAATGCTACCCTGTACATGGCCAAAAGATCATATCTCTGATTTTGAAACAAAAAAGAGGCAAAGGAGATTTTTTTTATGTTGTGACTATAATGATTGCATAAAAATACTTCAGTTACAGAGTAATTGAAGTTAGAAAAAAGACTTTTAGTCTATCGAGTTCAAGTTTTTTAGATCTCCTCTGAACCTTGATAATGCAAATTGTGAATTGACCAAGGGGGTTGCAAAAATCACTTGATATGTTGCAAATTGTTTAATTAAGAGAAAAAGTCCTTCCTGATCCCAAAAACTGGCAATTAGAATAAGAAGAATGTTGATCAGGAGAATAATCCAACTATAGACATAACCCTGTATGGCCTTTTGTGTTCAAATCATATTGTTCCCCCTCTATAAAGTTATCTATTAAATCTGCCGTCACAATCTCCTTTGGTAGCAAGTTCCACAGTCTACTGTGAAGAACCTCTGTGTTTCTCTAAGGTGAAATAAGTTCATAAAACCTCAAGTAGTCATCTGTTGTCTAGCTAGCTAGCAAGGAAGAAAAATCACCCAACAAGGCCCTGTATGGACACCGGATGCGTTAGGTATTTATATAAGGTAATCATGCCACATGGTAAGCACCGTTTTTCTAGATAAAATAAGTCTAATTTGATCAGTTTCTCTTCATAGTTTAATTCCTTAATTTTCCATTAAACCTTATCTATATTCCCATTGGCCATCATACCTTACTAAATGTGTTATGCTTGCTAGAGGGTGTAATAACATTTGCTATACATGTAAGTAAACACACATAACATACCTCAGCTGAAATACTCTTTCATAGAATAATTTGTCCCTATTGAAAGACATGTCCCAGAGAGTCCCAGAAGCTGGAGAGATGTGGGCGTTATTGTGTAAAGATGCAGCAGCAGAAAGTTCATTATCAGGAGCGAAAGCTGTAATCAAGGCTGTGATTTCATTGCTAAATGAAGCTTGTAACAAGGAATAAAGGCAATTCATCTGCACACAGCAGGGACCACAGGACCTGCACTGCTCTGTTTTTGCTCTGTTATAGTTACACAAACCTTAACCACTTACTGTGCCTGATCAACATACCTTTAGATTCATGCTACGTATTATCTGTTAGTAACAGGCTCCATATGCAGTGCCTTGCACAAGTATTCACCCCCCTTGACTTTTTACCTATTGTGTTACATAACAGCCTTAAGTTCATTGTTTTGTTAATCTGGATTTTATGTGATGGATCAGAACACAATAGTCTAAGTTGGTGAAGCGAAAAGAGAAAATATATATACATAAAACTATTTTTTAGAAATAGAAAACTGGCATGTGCGTATGTATTCACCCCCTTTGTTATGAAGCCCATAAAAAACTCTGGTGCAACCAATTACCTTCAGAGGTCACATAATTAGTGAAAGAGGCTGCAACACCTAAGCAAGAGGCACCACTAACCAAACACTGCCATGAAGTCCAAGGAACTCTCCAAACAAGTAAGGGACAATGTTGTTGAGAAGTATAAGTCAGGGTTAGGTTATAAAAAAATATCCAAATCTTTGATGGTCCCCAGGAGCACCATCAAATCTATCAAAACCAAATGGAAAGAACATGGCACAACAGCAAATCTGCCGAGAGACGGACGCCCACCAAAACTCATGGACCGGGCAAGGAGGGCATTATTCAGAGAGGCAGCACAGAGACCTAAGGTAACCCTGGAGGAGCTGCAGAGTTCCACAACAGAGACTGGAGTATCTGTACATAGGACGACAATAAGCCGCACGCTCCATAGACTTGGGCTTCATGGCAGAGTGGCCAGAAGAAAGCCATTACTTTCACCAAAAAACAAAATGGCATGATTTGAGTTTGCGAAAAGGCATGTGTGAGACTCCCAAAATGTATGGAGGAAGGTGCTCTGGTCTGATGAGACTAAAATTGAACTTTTCATCCATCAAAGAAAACGCTATGTCTGGCGCAAACCCAACACATCAAATCACCAAAAGAACACCATCCCCACAGTGAAACATGGTGGAGGCAGCATCATGCTGTGGGGATGCTTTTCAGCAGCCGGGACTGGGAAACTGGTCAGCGTTGAGGTAAAGATGGATGGTGCTAAATACAGGGATATTCTTGAGCAAAACCTGTACTACTCTGTGCGTGATTTGAGGCTAGGGCGGAGGGTCACCTTCCAGCAGGACAATGACCCCAAACACACTGCTAAAGCAACACTTGAGTGGTTTAAGGGGAAACATGTAAATGTGTTGGAATGGCCTAGTCAAAGCCCAGACCTCAATCCAATAGAAAATCTGTGGTCAGACTTAAAGATTGCTGTTCACAAGCTTAACCATCCAACTTGAAGGAGCTGGAGCAGTTTTGCAAGGAGGAATGGGTAAAAATCCCATTGGTAAGATGTGGCAAGCTCATAGAGACTTATCCAAAGCAACTTGGAGCTGCGATTGCCACAAGAGGCGGCTCTACAAAGTATTGACTTTAAGGGAGGTGAATAATTATGCACATTGACTTTTCCTGTTATTTTTTCCTATTTGTTGTTTGCTTCACAATAAAAAAAAAACATCTTCAAAGTTGTGGGCATGTTCTGTAAATTAAATGATGCAAATCCTCAAACAATCCATGTTAATTCCAGGTTATGAGGCAACAAAACACAAAAAATGCCAAGAGGTGTGAATACTTTTGCAAGGCACTGTAGATCTTCCTTATAACTCTATCTGTTTCACCATAAAACTGATACTGTTATTTGCTAATACAAGTCATTCATACACTTTGGTCCAAGACTGCTCTATGTCCTTAAAGTTGACTAAATAAATAATTCCTGAGATATTCAGTCTTTTGTTTTCAGTAAAGTAGTTAGCTAATTAGTGGCACGCAACGCTAATTAGTGGCCTGGTCAACCAATTTGTTGTCTAGATGACCAAAAATGAACTACCACAGTGTAATCATTTAACTCATGCAAGTTCCCCTCTACCACACTAATTAAGCCCAATGTGACACCATACTGTATCACACAAAAAGAGTAATACAATGTACAGTCAATATTTTAAGAATTAACAGTCTAAATCAAGTTCACTTAAAGCATGCTGCTGCCATTAGTATACTTTGGTCCTAGAATGGACTGAGATAAACAACTCAACTGGAGGTTTACAAGTTGATGTTTGAAAGTAAGTTTAATAACTAATACTGTCTTAAATAATTGAGTAATAATGATTGAATAAGAATTTTATTAATGATGAATGTTTAGCTTCTGTTGTCAGGGAACTGCAGTGGTCCTATATGCTAACACTTGACATGTATGCCTTCTGGGAATAACCACATGATGTCTTAGGCCCTGAAAGTTTCAACTGAAAGCAGAGCCAGCCAGAGAAAGATCCCCACAAGGATGAGTAGATGGATATACAAGGCCAATGTGTTGCCATTACAGAGGTTCAATTAAGTGACTCATGAAACATGTCCATATTTAGAGTCAACACATATATGTGTATTCATGTTCCAGAAGCAACCGCTTTATCATGTATGATCTGCTCACTGGGATGTTAGACAATTTACAGTTCTTCCACCTGACTTTAATACATAATCTGACAGATCACAAATCCAGAGGTAAATCAGTAGAGATCACTATGATAACAAGTCTTCCGTCTAACTACAAAATGACAGCCAAGTTACAATGCCAAATACACCATACATCTCCAAGACTAACACACTGAAACTCGGTATGAAAAGAAAGGAAACGTTGTCCATCATCAGAGGAATCACCTTCAGGAGATATGCTTTGCTACATATTATCAGGAGCTCATAGCCTACAAAACATGCAATCCAACAACTCTCCCTCAGGGGCACCATATTTATAGCCATCCAGAGAAGAAAAATGCTACTTCTTTAGTCAGCATAAAACCACCATTCTAACACTTTTTCTAAAGATATTAGCAAAATAATAATTATTCATATTACTGGTTTACTCCATAATCTACCATTTTAGCAATGGTCCAATATTTTTTACCTTATTTCTGGATAGTTTTAGATAAGAACATTGTAAACACATATACTTATTTTTATATCTTCCCTCTTAGAGAAGATTAACTATCTATGTAAAAGTTATGGAATTTGCCTAGTTTGCCAATTACTGTGGAAGAAAGTTTTGTTCCATTTATGTAAATTACCCTTTTTATTTAATTTTGTGTTTTTCAACAGCCAGCATCTCCTAACACAAAGAGGTCTTATAGCAAAAAAAAGCAAGAGCAAACTTATACACATATATTTGTACCTCTGCAAGTGTACTCAATATAATTGTAACTTAAAGTTATTTGCAACTACTTATCTATGGGTAACAGCTCAACGAAATGAGGGAATACAGATTTTACTATAAATCTATCTTATATTTTACTTTACCATTTAGGTTAAAGCTAGTAACTTGTTTCACATAGTACAGTAATTAATATGTACAAATATTTAATTTTTAAAGTATACATTCCTAATGTCAAACTTTCCTAGGTAGGATCATCTATATGGTCCTTTAGATTGTAAGTCTGTGAGTTTTCAGTCTTGCATGGCACTTTGCCTGCATATAGTATATTTTCATAACAGCAGAGACTGACTTAAAATTATTACTACAGAGGCTGCCCTTAGCATTATCGGACCTTGTGTGTTAGTCTTGTGCCAGGCCGCTTCAGCAGCAAAACTGCAACTGGCCGCTAGATGGCGCTGTCACTGCAGCTTATACCTGGCACCCTCTATGACAGACTCCTACGCTAGATGGCGCTGTCACTGCAGCTTATACCCGGCACCCTCTATGACACAGACTCCTACGCTAGATGGCGCTGTCACTGCAGCTTATACCCGGCACCCTCTATGACACAGACTCCTACGCTAGATGGCGTTGTCACTGCAGCTTATACCCGGCACCCTCTATGACACAGACTCCTACGCTAGATGGCGCTGTCACTGCAGCTTATACCCGGCACCCTCTATGACACAGACTCCTACGCTAGATGGCGCTGTCACTGCAGCTTATACCCGGCACCCTCTATGACATAGACTCCTACGCTAGATGGCGCTGTCACTGCAGCTTATACCCGGCACCCTCTATGACACAGACTCCTACGCTAGATGGCGCTGTCACTGCAGCTTATACCCGGCACCCTCTATGACACAGACTCCTACGCTAGATGGCGCTGTCACTGCAGCTTATACCCGGCACCCTCTATGACACAGACTCCTACGCTAGATGGCGCTGTCACTGCAGCTTATACCCGGCACCCTCTATGACACAGACTCCTACGCTAGATGGCGCTGTCACTGCAGCTTATACCCGGCACCCTCTATGACACAGACTCCTACGCTAGATGGCGCTGTCACTGCAGCTTATACCCGGCACCCTCTATGACACAGACTCCTACGCTAGATGGCGCTGTCACTGCAGCTTATACCCGGCACCCTCTATGACACAGACTCCTACGCTAGATGGCGCTGTCACTGCAGCTTATACCCGGCACCCTCTATGACACAGACTCCTACGCTAGATGGCGCTGTCACTGCAGCTTATACCCGGCACCCTCTATGACACAGACTCCTACGCTAGATGGCGCTGTCACTGCAGCTTATACCCGGCACCCTCTATGACACAGACTCCTACGCTAGATGGCGCTGTCACTGCAGCTTATACCCGGCACCCTCTATGACACAGACTCCTACGCTAGATGGCGCTGTCACTGCAGCTTATACCCGGCACCCTCTATGACACAGACTCCTACGCTAGATGGCGCTGTCACTGCAGCTTATACCCGGCACCCTCTATGACACAGACTCCTATGCTAGATGGCGTTGTCACTGCAGCTTATACCCGGCACCCTCTATGACACAGACTCCTACGCTAGATGGCGCTGTCACTGCAGCTTATACCCGGCACCCTTTATGACACAGACTCCTACGCTAGATGGCGTTGTCACTGCAGCTTATACCCGGCACCCTCTATGACATAGACTCCTACGCTAGATGGCGCTGTCACTGCAGCTTATACCCGGCACCCTCTATGACACAGACTCCTACGCTAGATGGCGCTGTCACTGCAGCTTATACCCGGCACCCTCTATGACACAGACTCCTATGCTAGATGGCGCTGTCACTGCAGCTTATACCCGGCACCCTCTATGACACAGACTCCTATGCTAGATGGCGTTGTCACTGCAGCTTATACCCGGCACCCTCTATGACACAGACTCCTACGCTAGATGGCGCTGTCACTGCAGCTTATACCCGGCACCCTCTATGACACAGACTCCTACGCTAGATGGCGTTGTCACTGCAGCTTATACCCGGCACCCTCTATGACATAGACTCCTACGCTAGATGGCGCTGTCACTGCAGCTTATACCCGGCACCCTCTATGACACAGACTCCTACGCTAGATGGCGCTGTCGTTGGAGCTGTATGCCTGCATAGATGGAGTGCTGAAGTATACATGGGCATGAAGTGATAAGGAGAGGAGGGAGAGAGCTGCACAACACAAAGATCAGTCGAGGGAATGAGGAATATGAGGGTGGGAGGGAAGAGTGGAAGAGAGAGGATCAGGGCAGACTGGGAGGAGCGAAAACACAGACTAGGAGGGAAGGAAGGACCGAGAGAGACTTGTCTGGGAGGGGAGGAAAGCAGGAAAAGGGACCCATAAAAAAAAGGAGGCAGCAGGCGGAGTGGTGACATTGGGAGGTGCACAGGAGACAGTGCTCTGCTCTTGGGATCCTGGGCTCATGGAGTGGCTGCTGAGACCGCTGGGAGTGCAGGGTGAGGACTACTGAGGACTGAGAGTGCAGGCTGGGGACTACTGAGGACTGAGAGTGCAGGCTGGGGACTACTGAGTGCTGGTAACTTTATGTGTGTGTGTGTGCTGGGGAGAGTGCTATACAGAGGATTGTGATAGAGAGGGCTGAGAGAGTGCGAGAAATAGGAGTCTGTGTTATAGAGGGTGCCGGGTATAAGCTCCATCGACAGCGCCATCTAGCGGCCAGCAGCAGTTTTGCTGCTGCCGCTGCCTGGCACAAGACTAACACACAAGGTCTGCATTTATCAAACCATCCCTGGAAATTCTGTGCAAACAATGGATAAAATAATTTTATGTTGGATCAATAAGCAATATTTATAGCTCTTGTACAAAAGTAAATTGATACAGATTGAATTTAGGGGAAAGGACTGAGAATCATTAAAAGAAAAGGGGCATTAATCTGAACTCACTCTTATGTTGCCTTATCCTTTGCGACTCTTCAACTTCATTGGATATAGACAGAGATGCGCTATAGACAGGAGAGATGAAGTCCTGATGAGACTTAGTTGTGAGCTCAACACTGTTCTCCACCAGGTTGTTGGGACTAAGAGACTGTGTCTGTAACAGACCCATTTCTTTATCAATATTCAAACCCACTTCACTTTCTGTGTCCTGATTACGTGAATCCTGTTCAATATGTCCTTTAATAAGAGATTCAGGAGGTGTTTTGCTTTGATATTCGGAGTCCTTGAATGGACTGCTTTGGTTTGATACATCATGACTATCTGTGCTTTGTTCTACATTGACCTGCACTGCTGCAGAAGAATATGTTGGCAGTCCAGGAGTTTCATGCACAGCTGGCGATTCAACGTTTCTCAATCCATCAGCCACAGAACTTGTTTCTCCAAGTAGCCATGTGAACTGCAATGAATTCCTATCATCTTTAAGAGCAGAACTAGCATCCTTCATCAAGTGTCTCTCTTCCAGTGACTGACCAGTACTTGGAGACTCTTCTGCAGAATCTGCCTCTTGCTGTTCCAAGAAGTCTCTCCATGACTTCTGCCTGACTTTGGTCTCCTTGTCCACCATATTCAGTGACCAGTCTTCCTCCTGCCCCTTGGCAGCAGCAGATTGCCTAGCTCGCCCCCTACCTGGACCAAATGTAGAGCTAGGCTCTTGCATTTTCTGAGTGGCTCTTTGCTTCCACACAGGAGCTTCTGTTACAACTGATGCCTCTGGCCTCACAGAATGGGACTGACCTCTGTGTAACAAATCTCCTTCGAGTGGGTCAGCGGTCACGATATGAAGTGGTTCTTTTGCAGCTGAAGGTGGGAACCACAGCTTTGAAGATAAGGCATTGATCTTGCTTTCAATTCCCTTTGTGCCTGTGGGTGTTATTGGATCACTGCTTTCCATTTGAACTAACCCATGTGTTGTAGTAGATATTATACTGTCAGAGCCAGACACAGCATTATTAAATTCCAACTGTATTGCCTGTCCAAGCTCTTGACTTTGAAGCTTTGGCTTTATCAGCCCGAGGTCTTCCTGTGGCACTAAAGCTGGTCCTTGCTGTTCATTCCCTAGTGAGGTGGGGACTGTTGCTTGGAGAGCTGTTGAAAGGCAACATGTCAGAAGGATAAATTAGAATCCTATCATGCTGAACGAGGAGAGAAGCCATGGCAAAAAAGCACAGAGATACACTTAATTCAGCAGTCACTTCATAGAAATAGAAAGATCCAGATTTATCCATGCTCCATTTATGCTCGGAATCACACTGCAGATGTTAACAGGATTAGCATCCCGACATGCAACAGAAACTCACTTTATTATGTGACAATGGCTTGTATTTATGAAATGCCTTTCAATTACACATTATCCTTTCAATTATAAGTCGCACATGCAGCCACCTCTGGAGTGGAAAATGGGATTCTAGAGGTTACAAGTGCACACAGTATATTATTATTTTCAATGCAACTATGGGTGAAAGTTGAGAACAGTGACAGGGATATGCTTTTCATACATTAATAAATTCAATAAAGTGCAGGAAGGAAGTATTTTTAGGAAAGATGTGCTTGAGCAACAGATCATGCATGATGGTAACAGATTTGGGGAGGGGAGTATGACAAAAAATAAGTGTACTAATATTACATGTTTAAAAGGTCTATGTAAGTGTCACGTAAAAGGTAGTGAGCATCTATGCCAACACTTTTTAGTTCAATAAGTGTGTGCTTATAATCAACCATATAACCATTTGTAAAAAAAATAGATTTTTAAAAATGCACCTTCTCTCCTTGAGACACTGTGGCATTCTCTTCCTCCCTCCCTGTACATGACTTACAGTGTTGTTGTAGCAACCATATTTATAAGTGTTGCTTTCCACTGGCAAATGTGTTAATCATCCTTTGCTTTAGAAACAACTTTGACCTTACTAATGACAATATGTGTGGACATGTTTACAGCACAGGTGTAAGAGAAGAGAAGCCACAACCCCTATACTGGGGGAGCCTTCACACTATGGATGATGTATACACCTACTTCATGCAAGGAACACCTATCAATATGACAGTGTGAGCCATGTGCTGGGATGGAGATCGTGCAAGCCACATCACCTTGAGCAGATATGATTCATTCTAAAATGTATTTTATCACAGATGATGTAATTATTAGATTTATAAACGTAAAACAAACTGTACTTCATTAGGATAAAAAAGGTAACCAGATATTTACTTAAAGCGTGGTTTGGTAGCATTTGTTTAATTAAATCGATTACATTCTTGACTTTTCAACAAGCAGTCTTTTACCTTTAGGGTACGTAATTCCCTGTTTACTGCAAAAATTCTCACCTGAAGCTCTACCTGAGGGAAATTGCAGAAGCAATTTAGGTATACAAAGATAAAGCCATGCTTTCCCTGCATACACTCCAGCGTATTCCTTTATAAGGTCATAATCATTTATCTGATTAAGACCGCCATCAAATATTCATTGGAGAGGATTAGTCAGGACAAACGAATTGATTGCAAGAAATCAATATTCCTCGCCTTTCTTCATTAATTTTACCCTCTCCCTTGCATGTAACCTTCTGCATCTCAAACATCATTTTCACACTATGTAACCTTTATTGCAGGGGACCATGTGTCTGTTCCAGTAAGGATGAAGGTTGGCTGTAATGAGTCTGGCACACATCTCTGGTCACCCAGATATTAGTATTATTTATTTAGATAGCACAACAAATCATGTGGGGCATTGCAGAAACAGATACAAAATTATATATCTAGACAAAAATAAAATGGATTCTAGACAGTAGCATATTTTATTAAAGTAAAAGTATTAGGTTGGAAGACTGTGCTAGTCTTGTGATTTCAATGGTTGTTATTTATTAAGGGGTGTTAAAGCTGTTACAATATTTAATTCAATGGATACTGTATGGGTGCATAGTAAATTAAATTATGCCCAATATAAACAATAAACATACATTGTTAATAAGTAGGCTTTGAAGATGTTCCTGTTTTAAGCACTTATGGATAAGACAGCCCATAGCTAAGTTCTGATAGTACCCAAGTAAGTAGTGTCTCACACCCTGACTTGTTAGCTTGGATTTGGAAGTGAAATACATATTTTAGAAAGGCATGATAATAATGAAGTTTAGATCTGTTACCTAATGGATTCACCTCAGTGAAGTGTGAGATTGATTTATATGACAGTGGGATTTCAGAAACTCGCTAACATGCTGAGTGGGTGTTTGATTAAAAATGTGAGGAATCACCGAGGTTTAAGTAACACATTGGAGGTCATGTAGGTTTACAGGGGTTTATAGAGAAGTAGAGAGGTTAAGGTCACTGACAATAACACTGGAGAAATACAACATGTCTATGTTAAAAAAAAAAAAAAATATATATATATATATATATATATATATATATATAGTCTGAAGTGCCACAGCAGCAAGAAAGAGTTCAGATAGCTTTTATCTTTCTCACATTCTGTGTTCCGAAATTGACACAGCTTCCATAAAAGAATGCATAATTTGTGATTTACTACCACTGCTTTTATTTATTTAAGTGAGCACTAACATTTAGGAAACTAATGACTTTAGTGAGGCTTTAGTCTGACTAGAGCCAAATATCACTGGCTTTAACTGACAAGAGGCACGGATGTGACCAGCTATGTTAATATTTATGTTTTCTATCACTTCTCAAGGGAAATAAACAACATGAACTTCTCGGCTATGGAATGAGGCTCACAAACGTACACGCGATTGTCACATTTCGAGTAGGTCTGCTGACAATAGACTAATAGTGATTGACAGTGCATACATAAATACACTGCTGGTACTACAAAGAATGCATACATTCGATATTTAAATCCATGCATCATATTCCAATACCTTTATAGCAGTAAGCTCCAAATTTTCTGGCAGGATCTGGAAATCCAGTTCTATTGGGGAACTGATAAAGCGTCCTGACACCAGGCTCCTCTCCACCACAATTTCTCCGTGGATTTCTGATCGGATAACGCACACTGTTATCTGCTAGCCAACCAGGGTCACACTGGTCCAAACCCTTCCTCCATGCTGCATAAAGCTGCCCCACAGTGGCCAGTGATCCTCCATCTTGTTCGCAAGCGATCCTGGCACCTGATAAGGAGTTCCTCTCTGACACATAATACACGTCACCTGGAAGAAAAAATGCATATAAAATATGGCTAAAAAGTTAATCACATATATAGTTGTGAGCAATACGGGTTGTTGCTAACGCTTGTGTGCTTGCCCAGTGAGACCACCGCAACTGCGCCCCTCGCAAAGCCAAAGGCACTCCTTGCGTAATGGAGATGAGCGTCACAGGCGCAATGAGGCTCGCAATGAGAGGCTCACAATGAGCGCCGAAGGTACTCAGAGGACCAAAAGCCTTACATTGTGTGCCAAACAGCATTACCTGCCTTACAATTTTATGACCAGCATTTTTTGACGAGCAATTCGCTAGCTAATAATAATGACTGAAATCAAGTATTTATGTAAAGCATATTCATGAAAAAGACCCTCAGAAAGAATGGTCGATGCGAATAGATAGAATTTACACTGAACATCTCCACGTAATGCAAATGTTTTCATCATGCTTTTTTAAGAACTATAATAAATAATAAGAAAAATGTTTAAGAAAGTAAAAACAACTAATGACCATCTATATTGTCAAGGGGGGAGGGGGAAATATTGTCAAGTTAAAGTGAGTTCAGTAGCTCTTCAGTTCTTCTGTAAATATACAACTGTACCTTTAAACAGACAATGTGGTATTACCTTGTGACTGCTGTCTGTTTCGATCTTATTTTATAAATATAATTTATTTTTTTCTTTCAGCTAGATGTACCAGATGTGAAACAATACTAGATTTATTATAAAAACCCAGGAAGGCCAGTGGAGGAGTTCCTATGGTAACCCAGGCACTGCTATCATGTCAGGACTGTCTTATAAGCAAAGGCACATAAAGCTATGGTTTAGTTCAGTCTCCTTAGATAAGAAAGGATATTACATAACCCAAAATTAAGTAGTCCCCCTCCTAATTATAAAGGACAGACAAGCACAGATTGCCAGATAGTTATAGATACCCCAATACATTTACTCCCCACTTCCTGTTGACCATATATATATATGTATATAAGGCCTCACCCAGAACGCCTTCAGTGTAACAATACACATCATAGGTTTCCTTGGCGTCCCGCTCTCCGTAGGTCCTGACACCAGGGAGGTTATTCCTGTCTCCATAGCAACCAGGCCTGGGAGTCTTGATTGGATACCTGTATGATGCAAGCAGGACAAGGGGTTTCAGGCCATTGCTACCCTTCCTATAACACAAATGACTGCTTTATATAACCCATCTCTATTGCTAAAAAAAAACCTCCCTATAACACCTCTTATAACTTTTCCCTATGGCTTCTTCTATCCCTCAATATAACGCCTCCCTATAGTTCCTTCTCGTAGTATGACTTCCCTATAACGCAGTACAACTTGTCTCGATAGTCCTGCATGTAGCTCTAATTCTAACTCCTCATATTTCCCCATTTAAGCTATCAAATCTTTCCTGTTATGACCCCATCAGCACATTGGCGTGCAGTAGCCAATAGGTGGCATGACGATGGCACCCTGAGACTTTGTGAAATTTGTTCTTAGGGTGATGGTTAGAGTTAGGGTTTAGGGTTAAAGTTAACCACAGCACGCCACTACTTTACTATTAAAGCTCATCTGTCAGTACTTGAAGCCTAAACTCTGACCCCAACTCTAGCCCTAACCCCTAACCATAACTCTATAAACAAATTCAACATGTCCCCACTGCACCAGCGGGGACATAGCAGGAAAGGTCCAAGATCTCCCTATAACTCCTTCTATATCTCCAAATAATCACTTATATTGATCAATATAACGCCATCCCTATTGCTAACTATAACCCATTCCAAATAATTCTTCTATAAAACATAACTTCTCCCACTACTCATCTGTATATCTCCCATCCTTTACAGAGTGTGAAGATTAGGACATTGTCTGACCTCACAGATCGGTCAGAGAGCCAGCCAGCGTCACAGTTGTCCAAGCCATCCTCAAATGCTGCCTGAAGCTGTGCGGGGGTCGCCATGAGCCCAGAATTCTCCTGACACAAGTGCTCGGCCTCAAGAAACGTCAGAGCATATCGGTTACTGGGTGCCCTATAATGGAACACCAGACCTGCGGAAGAGGATTACAACATGGCTGCCTCACGTCACGTCTGACAAAGTGAAGTCTATTTTCCAATATGACAGATTTATAAAATGCATTACTGATCCCTAAAAGCACAGTCTGCTGACAAAAAAAAAAGAACAAATCGATGCCTGCTAAGCCTCCTCACTGGAGATGAGACTTATCAAAGAAGATCATGTTTTCTAAGATACATCTCTCTTAAGGGACACAAACATACAGGAAAGCATCAATTCATTGTGAAAATGGAGACAGAAAAGTTGAAGATAAGACCACAGAAAAAAAAAAAAAAAGGTCTTTTAAATCTGAGCAAGTCAAATGGACAAAGAAGTTTCATATTTTCTAACACACATTTAGCCGATCATGTTTTAAGAATTGCAACGGTAGTTTGTGGTTCATAGTCTAGAAAAACTTCAACTAAAAGACTGCTGAAGAAGATGAATGTTTCTCCTTTACACTCATTTATTAAGTCATACCTCCAAACATTATAAAGGGCCAAATAAGGACCCTTTTTTTTTAAAGGACAAGTTTCCTTTAAACTTGAAGGTCTACTTTATGAAAGATTTCTTTTAAGGCATATTGCCAATGTAGGCAGTATGCCAAAGAATGAGAATAGAGCATATTATTTAAAAAAATTAAACCTACTTTTAGAGTGACTCAGCAGCAAAAAAGGACGTGCAGAGCTTGATCAAAGCTGTAAATGGAGTCACATGGAATAAAAATAAAATGTAAAATAAGTTACTCTAAGGATATTTTTTTAAAATAATAATAATAATAATATGCTCAATTCTCATGTTTTTCTTATTTTTTCAACTTTTATACAGTCATTTCTTTTAAATTAAGGGGTATGCTTAGAGAAGATTAACTATATAAATGTTATAAGACTTGCTTAGGTTGGCAGTTACTCCTCCATATTTGTGGAGTGCGGAAGCTGACTTAATACGTTTTATTATTGTCGTTGGCACTTACAATGCTGATTTGATTGGGGAAAAGGTCTAGAGCCTGCTCAAAAGTCAGTCAAAGAGAAAGTTAGTTCTAAGCCGCCACAATTATATTCATATTGTGTTCTTCAGCAGTTTACATTACCTAATATACACAAGACTTGCAGCAATAAAAAGCAAGTGCTAAAACTTACAAATATATCTGAACTTCTGTAAGTGAACTCTCATCTACATAGGCAATATTGTATCTAGGTGAGACTTCCTCTAAAGATTTTTTACTATTGGTGGATTTACAGCCATTCATTGTAATGTGTACATTTTAGAGATATACACACTTAATATGTGCACAGAAACCGAGCAGCAAGTTATTTTAGCCTTGGTGCAAAATAAAATAGGGGCCCCTTATCTAAGAAGTAGGTGCCCCTGGTCTTTAAGAAAAAACAACACTAGAAACCAGAGGAAGTGGGACATGATTGGTAAACAGAAGTTTGCCCATACAGGGTCAGGGTATGCACCTGGTAAAGGGCTATGAGTACCAAGGTTAGTTAAAAAAAATGTATTTATAAAGTTAACAATAAACCCATGTAAATAAAAGCCATTTGTAAAAAAAAAATGTTTACCTGCCTGAAGGGTTGAGTTTCCATCTCCCTCCCATCACATGACTCACATTGTTTGTTTGGAAGCTATTTCATTTACCTGATTTAGCTGTTTACTTATTGAGCTGTTGCTAAGGTTTTCCTTCCATCTGGTAGGATTGGTAATTACCCATTGTTCATAGAATAAAACAACAAGAACAGACACTGACATCACTAATGGCATCATGTTGGGGACATGGCCACACAGCACAGGGATAGGGGGAGATAAGCCTCAACTTCTGAATAAATAAAAAACTACCAGCTCACTTCATCGCTTTCAGGCAAACAATGTGAGAATAGTAACAGGAGGGATGTGGAGGTAGACCACCACATTAGGGAAGTAACATTAATTGTAGTCTATTTATATTTATTGCTGACTTAATAAACTTGTGTAGCTTGAACTAACAAGTGGTGACTCAGGTAGCCACAATCCTTTATCTTGCGCTTTCGCTGGCCATTTAATTGTGAGCCTATCCTACAAAAGAGGGACATTTGGGAGCCTAGGAGGGCCAGTGGGTTTCCCCTGAAAAGAGGGATTGTCCATCCAAAAGAGCGTCAATTGGGAGGTATTTCCATTTGATTCAGATCAAGCTGAGGAAACACATCAAACTGAATAATGAACAATTAACATGATTTCCTTCAAACATTATTTTATTCATAGAAATTGTTTATTTTTGTAAGGAAATACATTATGTTAAAGTTTTTACTGTTTATCTTTAATTATATTAAATGAAAATATTTAAAAATATACTAGTTAAGGTAGGCGGGATTTATTTTTTATATTATGACAAACATTTATTTACCCCACTCCCATTGCACCAGGGGATGTAATGGAAGGATAAACCCTTAAGACCCTCTGGTTTACAAAAGAGGTAATTCAGACCCCATTTCTTTCAAAATTACCAATTCACCCAAGAACATTAGGAGCTGGATAAAGGCACATATAGTATATAGCAGAACTAGCAGGCATATAGCAGAAATTGACCTGCCTAGGGACAAACAAATACCATTGTCCTACATATTCCCTAGACTGTGACATCCTCTTACACAATTATCCTAAAACATGCAGTTCTGTTCCAGAAGGCTCACTTTCTATAACACTGAAATGTAAAAAAAAATAAACGGCTGAACTTTACCTGTCCTTTGTGATGGTAAATTATTAATGTAATTCATGTGAAGTCTTGTGTAAGATGGTACAGTAAATTTCTTCTTGTTCCTCAGTACATAAGTATGCATAAACAGCAGGGGTGAAATGGTTAAAGACTTGGCTATTCAGTACCGTTTTACTTGACTGAGAAAGGGCTGGGGATTGGTAATGCACTATATACTTTCTAATGGTGTCATCTGGAAGGGGGCTGTGTTGAAGAGAACAAGATATTTATACTGATACCAACTAGGCCAAGTCCTAGGCAGGCAAGCTTTGAAATGCAAGCAAAATATTACTACAATAAATCACATTGACTCAAGATATGTCCTATGACTGTAATCCAATGTTTAAAGTGACTATGGAGTAGAAAGAGCCAAACATATAGAATCAAATTAAATGTGGTAGTGGATAAAGACAATCCACGGCAGTAAAAAAAACTGAAAACATCCCAATTATCATGTGCAAATCTGCACAAGAGCCATCTGTGTTTGGGGGGATTTGAACTGATTTAGGCAAACTGATTGTCAATAAAAGATGTGTTATGCTATACGTTTTGGAGCCTGTAAGTTCTGTTTTTATTTTTCTGCAGGTACCCAAGTCTGGCCAGCCAAGGAATGAGGCACATAAGACTATGCTTTTTGGGTTTAACTCAGGAACACACATACAATTTCTACCACGCATTCTTTAAACATTACAAATAATTGGTGATTTTTTTTATTTAAAAAGAATGATCTATAGTTTAGAATAAATACATTACAGTGACACAGACACAGCTTCATAGGACATTGCTTGCTCTCCCACTTGCCATGGTGTGCTCCAACTGATAACTTTATTTTGCACCCACAGCAGTGTCAGCTATTAAATATGTCATCATTGTATGATATATGTACTAAAGATACAAATGATAAACATTAGTATATATGTACCATAGGAAAACACAGCTTCATAATAGTGTATCCATTAGTACATTTGACATAAAAAAAGATAAACTCTAGAAACTAAAAGGGATACCAGTAAACAAGTGGTATTTAGCTACTCAGCCTACAGTTGTGCTCAAAAGTTTGCATACCCTGGCAGAAATTGTGAAATGTTGACATTTATTTTGAAACTATTACTGGTCATGCAACAAAAAATGTATTTTATTGAAGGACAGTAATCATATGAAGCCATTTATTATCACATAGCTGTTTGGCTCCTTTTTAAATCATAATGATTACAGATATCACCTTTAGTATCAATGACATTGTGCAGTCTTTTGTTATATTTGTCTATGAGGCCCCTAATTCTTGCGGGTGGTATAGCTGCCTATTAGTCTTTGCAAAATGCCTCCAGTGCATGCAAAGCCTTTGGTCGTCTTGCATGAACCGCACGTTTGAGATCTCCCCAGAATGGCTCGATTATATTAAGGTCAGGAGACTGTGATGGCCACTCCAGAACCTTCACCTTTTTCTACTGTAACCACTGGAGGGTCAACTTGGCCTTGTGTTTAAGGTCATTGTCATGCTGGAAAGTCCAAGAGCGTCCCATGTGCAGCCTTCGTGCAGAAGAATGCAAATTGTCTGCCAGTATTTTCTGATGACATGCTGCATTCCTCTTGCCATCAATTTTCACCAGATCCCCTGTGCCTTTAGAGCTCACCCCCCCCCCCCCCCAAAAAAACATCAGTGAGCCACCACCATGCTTCACGGTGGGGATGGTATTCTTTTCATGCCTTGTTGACCCCTCTCCAAACATAGCGCCTATTATGGTTGTGACCATAAAGCTCTATTTTGGTCTCATAGCTCCAAATTACAGTGTGCCAGAAGCTGTGAGGCGTGTCAAGGTGTTGTTGGGCATATTGTAACCAGGCTTTTTTGTGGCATTGGCACAGTAAAGGCTTCTTTCTGGCAACTTAACCATGCAGCTCATTTTTGTTCAAGTATCGTCGTATTGTGCTCCATGAAATAACCACACTGTCTTTTTCCAAAATAGCCTGTATTGCTCCTGAAGTTACCTGTGGCTTTTTCTTTGTATTCCGAACAATTCTTCTAGAAGTTGTGGCTGAAATCTTTCTTGGTCTACCTGACCTTGGCTTGATATCAAGAGATCCCAGAATTTTCTACTTCTTAATAAGTGATTGAACAGTACTGACTGGCATTTTCAAGGCTTTGGATATATTTTCATATCCTTTTCCATCTTTATATTATAATAAATGGCTTCATATGATAACTATCCTTCAATAAAATATTTTTTTTGCATATTTTCAAAATAAATGCCAAAATTGCTAAATTTTTGCCAGGGTATGCAAACGTTTGAGCACAACTGTATAACAAAGATTTCACACACAATGTGACAAGATCACTAGTGAGTTAGTACACTAAGTTATAATCGGGACGTGAAGGCTGAATATTTGGGAGCATGTAAATGATGGAGCAATGTGAGCTATATAGATAAATGGCAGCAAGGAAGTGAGAGGTAATGTTTTTGTTCCACAAGGAGAATGGAAATCAGACATTTCATAGGATAAATGTGATTTTGCAACAAACTGTTAAGCTGGATAGTTTTTTAACCAATAATAAACTGCTTCATAGGCAGTGTCCCTATGGAGGTAACACCC
This sequence comes from Discoglossus pictus, assembly GCA_027410445.1. Taxonomy (NCBI): domain Eukaryota; kingdom Metazoa; phylum Chordata; class Amphibia; order Anura; family Alytidae; genus Discoglossus; species Discoglossus pictus. The sequence goes on from CM050163.1 coordinate 285,700,012, forward strand.
ACTCATCTAATGGTTCCCCTATGTCCTGCATCAAAAGATGCATCCACTCTCCTGTATAAGAAAATGTGTGTATCACTGCTTATCAGTATAAAGCTGTACATCCTATCTTAGGCACTGCAAGGAGTAGCTCTGTATGTATATTGCAGCACGAGCAGTGAGTGCCGGTATCTGCCCAGTCCTGCTGATTTACATAATTGCTATTAATTACCAGCGCAAGCAAGCTGTGAAACAGGCAAGAGTGGAGATGGGGGGAGAGTAACAACACAAAGAGCAGGGCCAGGCACAGGAGTGGGGCCTAGACAAGAAGAGGAGGTGAGAACATATGGGAGGAGGAGAGGACTCTGTACCAAGATGACAGGAGAGATGCCAGGAATCAGGAGAGCACAATTACTGCGGAATTCAGGAAAGCCATCACTAAATGAGATGCACTGAGTGTGAATGAGGACTAGGGGGAGAGAGATTGGGGGATGAGAGACAAAGAGCGAGGCATAGTTTATAGGAGAAAGAGAGATGTAAATTAGAAAATGACAACAGTGAGAATATTGAATGGTGAAGAATAATATGAGTGAAAGGAAATAAATGATAGAATAAATGATAGGTAAAGGTGAGGACAGTAGCAAGATAAAACAGACAGAGGGTTGGGGGTTTCTAAGAAACAGATGGAAAAAAAATGAGAAAAAAGGGAGGGTAAGAAGAAGTGAGAAAAAAGGGAGGGTAAGAAAGGTTTAGAGGTAAATGCAACAAAATAGAGATAATGAAAAAGATACACGGGATACAAATATATTAGGAATAAAAAGATCAAGACAATAAAAAAAAACGAATGGGCTCTGATGATCAGCAGCCAAGATATCCTCCCTGGTTTCACTTACCAGTCACTTCCAAAGGCACAGTATCCTGCTCATCATCAATGCCCAGGACCACCTCACATCGGTAAATCCCTGAGTCACTGGCACGGGCAGAAGACAAGACCAGGGTAGCATTGTAGCGGTTGTGAGGATATCCAGGCAAGGAGACCCTCCCTTCATAGCCACGGGCCACCTTCACCACATTCTCACGGGCCACCAGCACGGCCACCTCTTTCTGACTCTCTCCAGGTTGTATTCTGCTCCACTTGATACGAGGGGATTCAGAGGATGAGTTGATGAGACCGGAGGAGTTCAGGAGGAAGAGGCAAGGAAGAGCCACAGACTGGGCTAGGCCACACTGCACAGGGCCACGCTGGTGTCTGTGGATGTGTAGAGGCTTAGCAATGTCTTCAAGGCCTGAAACAAAAACAGGTCAACATTTATATAGTGCCACCTATACCAACTATATCATTTTTATAAATGGGTGAAGTCCTGGAGAACTCATTGGAGATCAGCAGAAGAATCCTTTTTTTCATTATGAATTAGCTTAATTTTCTAATAATGCTCATAGACTCACATTTTTCAATTAAATATACTGTATATATTTAGATATATCAAACAGTGGTCCATTAACATTTGACATCCCAAAACAAACAACCTTTAGGACATAAGGCCCAGAATCACTCTTAAACATAGTTACTTTGTTACATAGATTATCTTTACAAATACAGCATCACAATTAAAACCAGTATGACTTGCACACTGCATCCCATTTATATACAAGATGGCCTTCCTAAATGGGGCCATAATTATACAGCATCATTGTGATAAATAAAGTGATACTGATACACAGGCTATCACCTTCACAATTGGAGTCATTAACTATTTTCAAATGTGAATCCAATTTATTGAATGAGTTTGCCATTCTTCCATCCTTGCTATTAGACTGCAAGAATTTCCATATATTTTCATATAAATGAGTTAATGGCTGCTTCGTGTGGAAATGCAGAGAAATGATAGGCTACAGAGTAAGCTGAGCTGTAAATCTTGTGAACAGCAGTATGAATCTCCAGTACATGCAGTCAATATACTGTAGGTCTACATTAGGCAATAGGGGAGTATCACTGGGGTTGCAATATGATACATTTCATATTGAGCAAAGTACCATTGCAACCCTTCTCTTCCATTTACAGCCTCTGTGACATCTTAGTAAACCTAGAGAACCTCTCCAGTTGTCCTATAGTGTGGAGCAGATTTCCAAAAACAAGTTACCATCAAGAGGTCACCAAGCTGCACACTTTAGTCCAGTAACACAGAACAGTATTAATAATAAATATGTCTATACAAATTCCATTAGACATGTAAAACAGTATAATTTGCGCTTCTAGTTGAGATAATTGATACCTTCCAAGCTTGAATAGGTTTATTAAAAGTGCAAGTTCAATGGTAAATTGCAATTAAAACCTATTAGTTAAATAATAAAGGTACTTTGGGTGCCTATGTTTTAAGAGCTATGTTTCCATTAGAAACTTGCCTGTCGTGTAGAGGTTTTTAACCAGTGTGTCCTTGGAATTGTCCAAGTGTGCCTCAAGCAAATTCATAAGTTTGTCATATCTAGTGTAGTGGTTGAAGGGGTATGTAAAGGAACACTGTTTTGTTCATGTTGTAAAACAAGATATTACATCATCAAACACATCACTGAAAATCAAGGGAAATTTGATGCAGATTTAACTATTTTATTTATATTACCCAGTTACTCTTGAAATATGTCTAGTTAATGGTTGGTTAGTGTCATGAGCGTATTTAGGTTTTATGCTGCCCCAGGGGACTCAGATTTGTGCACTCCCCTCCTCATACCCCACTTGCAGCTCTTCCTTTCTCCTTTCTATAAGTGTATGTGTGTTTATGTATATATGGGATGTCAGAAAATGTCAAGTACACTTATAGTCAGAAATATCACTCCATACAGATGTTCCTGTGCATATACAAACATATTCCATTGTACTGCACTGCATCTTCAGACAGCCTGCTGCCCCATGAAAATGTGCTGCCCTGGGCCTAGGACACCTGTGCCTAGGCAGAATCTATGGGTAGACTTTCTAACACATTGGCAAGTTCACAAATCACAAGCACACTCAAAGGGGAACAAAAAAATGAAAGCACATTCCTTTGGGTTCTAACCTCAAAGCGCAAAAAAGTTGAATGTGTTATGGTCCATTCAGGACCTGATGGAATGTGCCTATAAGTTCATTAAATTGTGGGAAGTAGAAATCCTGATTAGATCAGTGGCGTGCAACTTAAATTACAGGAGACCAGGGTTTCTGGATATTTCTGCATTTGCATTCAGGTTCTCTCAATAGATACTAAGTTTCATTCCTTGTGATCCACCTGTGTTAAAATGAAAATGTTTTTACACATTTTCTATTTGATTGTAATTGCTCTACATGATAGCGCAAAGCAGTTTCAATTAAATTGGCGTCCTTTTAAATTATTGGGACAGAACTAAAAATAAAGGGAGTATGAACTGGGGGTTAATATAATGTAGGGGGTTAAGGGAATAAAGATAGCAGTAACTGGGTGGATTAAAGGAATAAAGAGTGAATAATTTGAGTGGAAATTGAATGAAGAGAAAACTGAATGGGTTTAATGGAGTTAGGGAAGGAAAGTAATAATAAATGGAATTTGAGGTAGAATTAAAGATATAACTGAAAAGGTAGTTGGCTTATATGGAAGATAAATGTCAGAGGGATGGTGGAAAAAAACTGAAGGAAACAGAATAAACTGGGTATTGAAATGAGTATAAATGATATTGTATATTGGTGTATTGTTCTGTGTAAACCTCCAAGTGTGTTTATATAAATGAAAGGAACTGTCCTCCATGCAAAGTGTATCATGTAAATTGCAGTCACAGTAAACTACACACATCTAATAGCAAAGACTTGAACATGTCAGCAACAAAAAAATATAAATATCAAAATAGTCACTATGGTCAAATGCAATTTTCTATATGGCTCTTTGAATAACTAACTAGAAAGTAAATAAAATAATATAGCTTTTGCATTCTTATCTGTTATACCCAATTATGCAGGGGTCCATTTTCTTTTATGAGCTGATCCTGATATTTGGCGTTGTAAACTAATGAGACTTCCATTAGACATGAAACAACTGGCATTTTGTGCCTGCCATGTTCCTATTGTGCAGATAGAAAGATCCTGTGTAAATCTAAGTAGCCCTTTAAACCATATTAAAAGTGTCTGGATACCATTTTTTTGCAAAAAAATAAAACAAATGATCTGGTTTTCAATTACATTTGATGGTCAGCGCTCTTTTTTTCCCCTGGCCGCATTATTCAATACAGACACAAAACATAGTTATTTAGCATTCTCAGCCCCAAAGTGGTCAAATTGATTTATGCACCTCAAAGAATAGTTTATGTAAAATTATCACTTAAAATTGTCAAATTGTTTATGCGAAATTATTAGTTAAATTAAGGTAGCTAAAGTGCATGTTTCTATTGTTTGACATTGCTATTTGGCAGTGATTTTAAATGCCAGTTCTGTCATGTATTCACTATTTTATTCAGGTTTTTGTTTCAAACTCTCTTACTTGCCAGCACAGTTCTGGTTTGATAGCTTATTTTCTAATAATGAAGCTCAACCAAAAGTATTGCATTGGTGTTAAATGACATGTACTAGCTGAATAGCATGTTAATTGTATATTCTATTATACTAGTAACATTTCTATTTAGTTATAAGTATTAAGGGGTTATTCAGTCAACTAAAATATTTACACCAATGGTTAGTAAATGTTTTTTTTCAAGCTGATTTAAAGTGCTCCTGGATTTTAAATCAATTAGTTACCCACAATCAGTCTGTATAAGGCAAAACCCTTATTCCTCCTTGAGCGTTGATGCTGGCTGCCATCTTACATTTGTGACAAAAGATCCATTAAACTAGAGGCTTGCCCAGTGATATATTTATAAGCATGTTCAAAAAAATGATCATCCAAGCTTGGTTCTCACACATGTGGCTTGTAACTGTTTTGTATAGTGAAGCATAACAGTATGCATCAAAACATACTGTCTCAGGCAGGCTGTTTGTGGCTCAGGTTATATTAGGACCACTGTAGTTTAAGAAAAGTTGTACATTCAAGTGAAGTATGTAGCAAAATAACGACATTAGCAGATATGCAAGACAGGAACAAAAAATATTTTTGGAGAAAATCATATAGTTAGCTGACTCTACTTGTCCAACAGTAAGTCGAGAGTAAAGATTATCCAACGACGGCTTACTCTGTCGTAGAGTTACATTGTCAGTTGCTCTATTTAAAGAGAATGTTTTCACAGAACTAAATAGAGATCTCATCGATTCAGTCCTAGGCCCCTTAATGTTCTCCATCTATACATCATCCCTTCATACCCTAATAATATATTTTGGATTTCAGCATCATCTATATGTAGAAGACACTCAAATCTACCTTTCAGCACTAGATCTATCCCCCTCTCTTCTAGCTCAAGTTGCCAACTGCCTCTCAAACATATCCTCCTGGATGTCTGCACGTCAACTCAAACGATACATGTCAAAGACTGAGCTCTTGCCACCCTCTACCACAGCTTCCACTTTTCACATTTAACTTTCACTGTTGACAAAACTATTATCATTCCCACCTCCCAGGTCTGTTGTCTTGGGGTCTACTGGATCCTGCACTCTTTCATTACTCACATACGATCAATAACAAGATCTTGTAATTTTCACCTAAAAAACATATCCAAGATATGTCACTGTCTTACACAAGACACAGTTTAAAGGCAAATTCATTCTCTGATCATATCTTACCGCGACTACTGCAACTTGATCCATGCTGGCCTCCTATTATCCATCTTTCCCGAACCCAATCCATATTGAAGACGTCCACTAGACTCATCTACCGTACTCAACACTCAATGCCTGCAACTCCTCTCTGTCACTCAACTGGCTTTCCATAGCCTCCAGAACAAATTACAAAATCATGAGCACTCAATGATAATGCACCATCTTATATATCTCCTCTCATCTCAGGTTCTTCAAAAGAGAATTGTATAAATATGACACAGAACTGTTTTGACCATAACTTCTGTCTTTTTTCTCTCCACCTGACAATATTTGAAATCTTGAAATTGTGAATTTCCCATTAAGATGAAAATAAAATCTGTGCCAACGTTAGTAAGAATGTTGCATCTAGGCTCCCAGTCTTACTCTAATACAATGCTCTTCTCTTGCTCCCTGCTCTCTAAGTGTCACTATCTGTCTCTCATCCAAACACGCTCTCACATGCAAGCCTCATGCTTAGAGTGATGAAGAGTTTATAGCCCCTTGTGACTATGGTCACATCTTAAATCTACAACCTACTGATTTACATTGTTTATCCCCATACTTTAATCTAATGATTCTCTTTAGAGATAATTTAATGAGAGGAAATTAAATGGGAAAGATCTATGGGTAAAATAATAAATGTAGAGGGGATTAATGTAATGTAGGGTGTATGCACTATGTGGTTTAAGGAAATGAAGAGGGGGGTCATGAATAAAGAGGGAATAAACAGAGTGATATAATAAAGAGGAAATAAAGGGGTGGGAGGAAGAGGTATTAAATCGAGGAGCTAATATAACTGGGGGAGGGAATTATTATATTGTACTTTTCCTTGTTCTGACATGCAGCTGGTAAATAACCCCTGAACTGCTTTACTCTTGCAGTTGTCTACCTCTGGTGTCATGTCTATGTAATCACCAAGTTAGTAATCATTGCATCACTATAAAGCAACAGTCCGTGCATTTAGCAGCTATTGTGCTACCCCTACAGATGCCAGTCTCTGCCTGCCCTTATCCTTATGTATATGAGCATCAAGCTCTACATCCTCCATGCTCCATGCTGCCCTTTCTAAAGGTGCTAATTTCCACTTTCCATGATACACTAATCAGAATTTCTTTATTCTAGAGCAGGGGTGAGCAATTAATTTCCCAAAGGGGCCACATGACAAACTCTGAATGTTGTGGAGGGCCGAACCATAGGCTGAACCTAATTCTAATCAATATGTATTTTATAGCTTTATTTTCTGCGTGCCAGTAGCAGTATCTACAGAACGCTATCCATCCCAGCTAGTCACAAAACTGCTGCTCACAAATTGCCCCCTTTTACAATTGGCAGTGTTTTTTTGTCCAGGACACAAATTTGTATCCCACTGTAGCGGGCCGCACAGGGACAGCCAAAGGGCCGGATGTGGTCTGTTCTAGAGTCCTGCAGGTAAACACAATGGGTTCACACATGCATCTGACCTGAGGGTTTATTACACCAAAGCTTATTAGGTCAGTAGACTAGATGCACCTATTGGGTCTCAACTGTTTCCAAAACCTATGTTTATCTACCACCACTGCCTTATTCGTTCTCAAAAGAGGAAGGTGCATCTGTCCTTTTCTCCTAGAGATGCAAAGATGTCCTAGAGATGTCAGGCTCTGTACTTTTTATCTATCTTGGTCTCTACGACCTATACTGTGAAGTTTTCTGTCTGTGCTCTCCTTGCTATATCAATCCGAGAGGTATCTGAATGATGCAGGCCCAGCAGTCCTAGCGGTGTCAAGCCTGGAGCTTGCAATGCAGTGCTAATGGAAGCCGCTTCTGATCACAGCTCAGATTAGAGCCAATTTCATTGCTGTCAGAGGAGTGATCCGTCCTGCAAGGATTTATTATCCGCCCGCCAGAGATAGGGAGCATCAGGGCCAACTGAGCCCGCAGCACAGTGAGGAGAGACAGAAGCGTGGTGCATGTCTGTACGAGAATGGTACTGCATTCCCAGGATAGCAGTATACTTATATCCCAAGACAAGTTATAGTCCAGTCTCCCAGTCACTGAGGTCCAGTCACAGTCAAGCGAATGATAGGTCACCATCTAGGGTGCAATTTACAAGTGAAAAAGTGATATAGTAATATATATAGTATTGTAGTAATCTAATAATTATTAATTAATATATATATATATATATATATATATATATATATATATATATATATAGTAAAATAATGAGTATTGCAGTATAATGTGATACCTTTTGGACAAACGCCTTATTTATATTTACATGCTTTCGAGGTTTGACCTTTCTTTATCAAGTCTTAAGAAATACTCATATATATATATATATATATATATATATATATATATATATATATATATATTATCAGCCTTATTAAATTGCAATTCGGCCAATTGAATAGGGCTCTATATAAGCACACAGCATATTTTTTTTACAGAAGTTTTTAGTCAGTGAAGACCTTGCTTTTGGATAGAAGTTCACTAACTAAAAAGTTCTGTAAAAAAAATAAGCTCTGTGCTTATATAGAGCCCTATTCAATTGGCCGAATTGCAATTTAATAAGCTATATGTCTTTTAAGTAAAGGTATGTCCCATTTTCCCAGATAATTACCTTAATATCAGATGAAAAAGAAACAATATTTAATTTTGCATTATTTGTTTTCAATGTCAACAAAGCAGGCAGGTAAACTACAAATTTTTCAAGCAGCCAATATATAAGAGAAGCATCTCCTTGTATTCACTAATTTCAGCTGTTCAAATTGTTTTCATGGGCTTGTCCAACAACTGCTGAGGCCATTTTACCAAACTGGCTTACATGCCAATGTCCTTTTTGCTAATCTTAATTTACCACAGTGAACTCACTAAATTAGGGTCTCCAAGCATTTATTTTATAGGAACTATTCCTGGTTAAATATGGTGAGCTAAAACATATACACATTTCAAGATATATGTGAATATAATATAATTTATGATAAATGCAGAACTCAGATGATTACATGGTCTTAAGCTAATCTGCTGTAAATAAATGATGTTTATTCCCACACAATGGTAGGACAGGTTTCTTTTAGGTTGGTTATGTACTGTATGGTCACCACTGAGCAATGAACTAGTAAGTATCAGCCAAAGAGCTACCGGTAGCAAGACACCAGTCCTAGATTGTGGCAACAGAGTCCTGCCCTTTTGCTTTTTTTCCCCTCCTCTGGTTTATGGAAGGAGCGAGAGGTTCCTCTTACAAGCTGTTTATACCATTATCATTAAAGTAAATTATATACACTCTAACTCAATTAATAAATATAATATGGCAAGTATTTAGAACAATACCTTCAAAGTAAGCTGACTTTTCATGTTACTGATCCTTTTAATTATTTTTTGCCCGAATTCACAGCAATGGCTGCAAAGTGGTTCACAGAAGATGCAATGGTGATTTTTGTCAGTAGAAATCATTTGTAGCTTTTGGAAAGGTTAGCATATGTTGGACTTCAATGGTTTCTATCAGACAGTATAAATATATGCAATATTCTTGCAAATACTTTTGATGATGATTGATGATTATCATGCTTTTTTTCCACTGTTACCCTTGAAAAGCTTGTGATTTGGGTGTCCTTCGAATATTAGAAATTACAAACAGATGGACGTTCCGGAGAGATGAATTGGATGACTTTGCTCTTCTGCTATGTGCAGAGCAGAATTTGAAATCATTCCTATTACTCTTCTTGCCAAATGGATCTTGTGTGTGCTTTTGTTATGTCCTTAAATCATGTCTATTATAAATTACATCTAAGCAGCACTACTGGTAGTTTTATCTATTATATATGTATGAATCAAATTGTCCATAGTAGGTGATACCTTTTACAGGACCAATTTAACAAATATTAGTAAATTAGTTACAGAGCTTTCTAAGCCCTAGAATAAATCTTAATATAATTGCAAATACAGATTACAGATACATTAAAAGTTTAATTAATGAATACATTGCATCGCTTGGTTCTCAAGCCAAAAAATGCATGTAAAACTTATAAAATTATATTTTAACTATATGACAGATAAATATGTAAATTCCATGTCCCATTGTATCATTAAAAAATATGTTTGATGTGACTAAGAAAAAAGCAAGGAAAATATCATAAAGTTAGTTTTTAATTAGAATAAAAAACAATGTTAACGGTTGTGTTGATCCCTAGAGGCATCCATGGCGTCTTGTAAAGGTTGTGTATGTGAGAGAGGAGCATTTACATTTCTTCAGGAGTGGTCTGAGAATTTTCAGTGGAAGAGAGTGTTAAATACTAAAAGCTCCAATCATAAAACAAATTCCCTCTCATACTATCTAACCCATGCTTCCACATAGATAAGATAAGCACAGCCTCAGACTTCCAAACAGCAGGAATTGCTAAAGTCAGACAAGATGGCACTTTCTTTTCATACAACTTCTGTGTTCAGAAAAAATAATATTGCTCATGGTTTATGGTATTTTGTTACATACTTCAGAATAATGGTGGGATCTATCCCTCTTTGTCTGCGCATTTCTTCTGCAGCACTGACAGCTGCAATTACAGGTGCCATGCGCCAGAGGGCGCTGTGAGTTTTCGGGCACCAGGGAAGGCAAAGAACTATTCTCCCCTCCAACGTGGCGCAGCTCAGTGGCGCTGAATTGACAGAGAGGCCATTGCTATGGGCGGCGCAGGCACTAAGCCCCCCAAGGCCTTGGGTGCGCCTCTCATAGCTCAAGGCCTCTTCTGTCGGCGCGGCGTGCCTTATATGCTAAAATTGTCAGCGCCATCTGTCGGCCGGAGGCGGAACTGCAGCTGTCAGATTTTGCGATGGTGAAGAGGGAAAGGACCTAATGATGTTTTTACCTAAACTATTGGTCCATTAATGTAGTTTCATAGCCAGTGGAATAAGACCCTAGTTATTCTATAGATACCCCATATTACTACCCATATTGTCTCTCTCTACCTCTGTCTCATGCTATTTCTTTCGCGCCTCATAACTGCTCTACCTCTCTCTCTTATTGCTCCATCTTAACACACATCTTGGCTTTTATTCAACTGGATTAGAGAAAACAATCTGAATTAGAATCTGCATAATACCATACCAACTGGCAGCTTTTCAGATAGTTTTATATTCAGTTACAGCTGGTTCTCAAACATTTTCATACTGATACTGGCATAGCTTTGCTATTCTACAGCATGCAGTTGGGGATTTCACTCTCACAATTACATGCTCTGTCTCTCCTGGAGGACACCGAAAAGACAGGCTACCTTCTATGGCAAATATATGTTTCAAGCTTGATTGAGACCATCTATATTAATTGACTAAGACAGGTCTAATTGTAATTCCACAAGCTAACTTTAAAATTAACAAATTATCTAAAATAATCTTAAACAGTACTACTGTGGTCTGATATTTAAAGCATACACTTGATAATGAAAAATAGTTTTGTGCTGTAGTGGAAACTACCATTTTGGTTTCTGCTGATCTGCTTTTACAGGTGAGAGGAGGCCTTGAATGCAGAGAAAGCTTTTACCTGCTGCAGTTAAAATATGGTAGCCAAAATGCCTGTGCTTTAAGTAGGACTAATGGAAATCACTGTTGTACAAGGGCATGCTCTGATGAGAAAGTAGCTGTAAGAAGCAGCATAAAAATAAAATGGACTTAATAAATAATAACTGCATATCAAAATGATACATTTAAAAATCTATATTTACTATTTCGTAGTTAAATTTATGAAAATATTAAATAGTTAATCACACTTTTTTTTTTTTTTTGCGCATACATTTCCTGTTCTTTAGATAATTGTCTATATACTGCACCCTCCCTGGCAGTACAAGGGTTAACCCAGACAGTAAACAATTATAGCTGATTTCCATGTATAGGGTGATTCTGCTCTCCTGATGAGGCTGGTTCCCAATCCATGCAGCTGATGGTCGCTTTCTCAGCAGCTGCTAATTACAATCTGTGCATGAGATCTGCACTTGTCATAACATTGGCAAGGACCGATTGCCAGCATTAACCCCAGCACTGCTGGAGACATCTTCTGTAAAGTAGTTTGGCTCAATAACAAACAGGTGTCCATGGGGTATTATATATGTTTTTAGACTTTTCCTGTTATCTGCCTGCAACGATTCTGAGTGCAGTGCAGATTTTGCTCATTTTGCTGTTACGGTTTAGGGTTAGGATTAGTGCCAGATAACAGGTTCTACATAATAAAAGAGTGGTGTGTGCAGCAGCCAGCATGTGGCAGGCAGATAAGAGGAATGATCCCTGTTTTCAAGTGATCTTCTCTAATAATCCCTTCTTTTAAAGCAGGGGTGGGCAGCTCGTTCCTGTAAAGTCCGCAAAAAGTCCAGAACGCAGTTGGATCAATTAAAATTAATAAAACTGAGTAACTTATATGAGTAAAAGCAGACATAGCTTAAATACAAAAGAGGAGAGATCCAGAAATGATTGAATTAAATAATTATTTAACTAATTAGTTGTATACTTCTCAGTGTAACTATGATATGCAATGTACACGTAACTAACTTCTAAAAAAAGTCTCCAGAGTAACAGACATTGCTACATGCAATTACTGGATACATCACCTGAATAATACTCCCTACAGAATAATAAAGTGTGAAACAGCTAGCTATGTTTGAAAACCAGCTACATGAGGAATAATCCACTAATGCAGCTCAATGTTCATAACTATACACCGGGAACTATTCCTCAGATTGTCATTGGCCGTGTTGGAAAGCAAAACTGTTGACCACCCAATATTGTTCTCCATATAGAATGTTTCACAGGCAAGTGTTTATTAGATATATGTATCCTTTTATTTGTGTATTGTTGTTGTCGTTCAGCCATGTCTGACTCTCTGTGACCCTAGAGACCGCAGCACACAGGCGCAATCATTGTGTCTGGTTGTGCCTATCCATGAGGTTTTCTTGGCAGAGATATTATGGAGTGGGTTGCCAGTTCCTTGTCCAGTGGACCGCGATTTGTCCAACCTCTCTGCTATGACCTGCTCATCTTGGGTGACCCTACTTGTTATAGTGCACAGCTTCATTTGGGCGCACAAGCCCTTTCACCACAACAAAGTAGAAGAGGATTTGTGTATTACCCTTCTATATTTGGTAAAATATTAATCAATCAGGGGGAATTGGTATGCATGATTACTATATGGTACTAAAGACATACAACATAGGACATACCTGTAGCCTGTGCAATGATACTCCCAGTCAGGAGGAGCCAGAGTCCAAACATTCTGAAAGAAACATATATTGGGTTTTATTAATAATATAATAATGTGTATTCGAGAGATGACAACAGGGGTTTTTGTGACCTTACACTTACAGGAATTTGTACAGGAAGAGGTATGAGCAAAAACATGTAAAAACAGCATTAGAAACATACTCTGTATTAAAAAAAGCTTACTTAAAAGATGTGGAATTTACCAAACCATCATATGGAGAGCACTGATGGACATTAAGCAGCCCAGGGGGGCATATGCAGCTCTCTTGCACTTCCCATGTGGCTCTCAGCCTGTTTTTTGAAGCAGGAGAGCATGTTCCCCTTTAAGAATACACAGCCATTATATCTCTCTTAAACTAGCAAACAATAGCCAATTCCATTCTTAAATAATTTTCCTCAGTATCTATGTCTTTATTCATCTACTTAATTCCTTTCATACAACCATTTTACCATTTTGTTGATTTTATGATAAAATAAAAAGATTTAAAAAAAATTAGAGAACCTTTTAAAAAACTCGAGACCCTTCAAGTGAAATAGGTTTCCTGACATTAAAGGTATATGAAAGTTAGATGGGTTATGAATGCATCCTGTAGAATGCATCATAACCCACCTAGCAAAAAATGTAAACACCCCCAGCAACTGAGACTTGCATATTGGATATCTCATTTTTAATGAGATACCCAATATGCAGCACATGCTCATGTTGATTGGCTAAAGGAAAGGAAAGTGTCTGACATCATGTGACAGTAGGGCAGACTACAGGTGCTCACTCAGCATGCCTGCACAATCCCCAGGCAAAAAACATTGTATAAGTTATGCTAATTATCCCTGGGAATTTCAGGGGGTGTCAACATTGAGAGAAAACTCTTTGCAAAAGCAAGAACACAAGCAAACTTCAGGCTAACGTTTTAACTGTTTACTTTGGAATTTTGTCATGCAAAATATTTTTTTAGACATTATAAATTCTCCTCTATCAGATGCATTAATAACCCAGCTCACTTACATATACCTTTAAGAGAGAGGCTTTTAAGCCATGTAGTAATGTTTTTTTTTAATTGGAGGTTGTGAGTTTAATTCTGAGTTGCAATTCTATCCATCTTTACATTATTTATATTGAGATCAAATAATTATTTTAATGAGTATAACAACACCCACATATGTGCAGTCATGTAGAGACTATCATGTCTACATCATTTTGATACACGTTGTCTTTCGAGAGCTGAGGTTACAGGGTATTTTAGAAATGCACAGAAAATGTTGGGGTATAATGTAGAGGGATTTCAGTTATAAGCTGTATGGTGTAGTGTACAGGAACAGCAGAGATGGGATGTAAGAAAGAATGGAGGTGCAGAGATGGAGCTATATGGCTTGGAGATATCTGTAAAGGAATAGCAAGTTTCATCAAAGAATGGCAGCTCAGAGAGAGAGCTCTGTGTGTGGTGAGGGGGGAGGGTTCATAACATGTATAGACAAAGTGGGCTGCATGGCGGGTTGGGGGTGCAATTCTACTGATGCCTATTTGCTAATTGGCTCTTTTTTTTAGAAATCTGACATTAAAGCCACACGTGACTCCTTTATCTGTTACAAATAAGCCCGGGTCGGCTAATATCACACAGCATCTCCAGCCAGACACTGAGACACAGGCTCAGAATTTCCCATAATTGATTCCTTTTGTAAAGCGTTCTGCGGTTAATTGGCTGCTGGATTAAAAAATGGCATATCTCTGCACTGATACAAAGTGTCCCTGCCTACAATGCACAGCAGGGGGTGGGAGGCGCACAGCATCTAATTTGCAGGCACAGTTAGTTCTGAAGAGCTTGCAATTATATAGTAGGCCTCACGATTGTGTGGGCCCATGAAAAAATTTAGAGGTCAGGAAGTGTCTCTTTTAGTAATAGCATTTGTCACTTATACACAACCAATATACATAACACAGGCGAGGAGAAATCCAGGCTCCTACAATGTTACTTCTAGTGCCTAAATATTTTGAGGTGAAACTGTGTGTCTGTATTCTTGTTGTTGTTAGTCTTTCAGTTGGGTTGAACTCTCCTATGGACCACAGCATGCCCGTCACATCTTGTGTCTGGTTATGCTTATCCATAAGGTTTTCTTGGCAAAGATACTGGAGCAGGTTGCCAGTTCCTTCTCCATTGGACTGCAAATTGTCTGACCTTTCTGCTATGGCCTTCCCATCTTGAGTGACCCTACATGGTATATAACTCCCAGCTTCATTGAAGTACACAAGCTCCTTCACCACAACAAGGTAGTGATCCAAAAGGGGGTCTATATTCTTAGGGGAGCTTAAATAGGTTGATCTCATTATCTGTCTGTAAGTTTCCAAGTGGTCCATGGCAACCTATGTATCCTGATAGAACTACATCCATATTGACTCTTAGGGAAGGTTTGGAAGATAAATGAGAGGAATATACATGTGTTGTGCGCCTAGCTTGAATATAACTATAATGGTCACTAGTCTGGTGGGTAGGGTTAAAGGTGAAAGAGAGGAAGGAATGGGGGGAGGGAGCGGTGAGAACAAGTTTGCCCCAAGAACTTGTGTGGCTTTCCAGTGATATAAAAGTGTTGTAAAATACGTCTCTAGCTCAAACACATTCAGTACAGTGTTTGAGTCACTGATGGATAATATGCACTGGAGGATGATGCTTTGGTTGAGCATCCCTCATCTAGGACAATATGCTCTGCATCTATTACTTTGTGCGGACGTGCTTGTATGTGTACCTACGCCAGTCTATTCTCCTACTCTGTGCAAGGAAATCTGGGCAAGTGCTTCTTTATTGTATTAGCTGCATCTGACCTCCTTGTTGTGCATTCAAAACAATCGTAATCATTCAGAGTTTTTCTTTTTAATTTACAATCGCTTGCCAAGGCTATCTCCTACCTTTTATCATTTAACAAGACAATAGGAGGAGCAAACCCTACCCTGTAGCTTCTTTGTCACTTTAAATAAAGTTCAACCTATAGATCATTCAATATTCACCAAAATAGTTTATGTAATATATAGAAAACATTGGCCCCTATTCAGTTGCAATTTGAAATTTGCAACAGTTACGGAGCGATTTAATCGAAGAAAGCCGGCAGCTTCCTGGCCGAAAGCCAAAACTGTAAACCATGCAGCCGTAAGTAGCATTTCAGGGCATGATCGTGATCAATTAAGCAAGCCAGTAACTACCAATTTAGAAACAACCAATAGTAAATGAGACCGTCATCATGACGTCAGTAAAACATGGAGGTTAAACGTCAATCAATTAGTGTTTAGAGGTTCGATATGAGATCAAACTCGCAATCCGGCTATGTACAAAATAATAAAAATGAATCAAGAAAATGTTATAGTGCATGTGGATGGCCTGATATGTATTAACTCCTTGATTCCCGAGATTGAATGACACGGAAATAAAACTTAAAAAATAATAATTTTTGATTGCAGATTTGCGAGCTTGAGACTGTTGTGCAATTAATTTGAATGTCTTTCTTCGCTTTCCCTGTATTTTAAAGTGCAGTATTGATGTTTTATTTGCATTTGCAGTGCTACGAACAGGTGTTTAACCTCCTTGCGAGTCCTATCTTGTACCGGTAGGATTTTCTTCTACATTTGACATTTACGGGTGTAAAAACATTTGCGGGCTTGTGGAATTGTAGCAAATAAATAGTTATTTGCGATTGTTACTCTTGCAGATGTGAAAGATCAAAGGCTTAGATGGGTTGGAGTTACGATTTTAACAATCGTAGGGATTTTCAACCTGTAACCCGCAAATCGTTTGCCGGTAGCTAAAAGACGCTAATTGAATAGCAAATTAGTTTACGGGCTACATTATGGGCTCCAGTAACATGAAACAAATCAATATTACTTTTGAGGTTACACAGGGATACTACACCTCTCTTAATGGGCCACTGTCTTAAAGACACTTGTTTGTCAAGTATGTATCAAACTAACAATATTAGCAGCTGTGTAAAACATGGACATGCAAAAGTTTTGTGAAAATCTGAGTTTTTGTAGACTTTGTTTATATCTGTTACATCACTTCCTCAGAGCTGAATCACGAGGGTTTGTGTTTTAGCTAATAAAAAAATATATAACTGCTTAATTAAGCTTAACATTTTCAAGCAAATATTTTTTCCATTGTGCGTTGGTCCTTTAAGCAGGTCTCTAAATACTGTGTATTAGTCCAATAAAGAGGTATGACTGCAATACTGTTTCACGTTAACATTATGTTATAATCAATGCCTACCCAGCTGCAATATCTTTAAAATATCAGATGGTTCCGATATTTATAATGAACAGAAGGGAAGGGGGTGGATAGCAGGCATTCTAAAAGGGTGACAGTTCAAAGTGCAGGTCAAAGGGCAGCAATTCAACCTGCACTATGTATTCTTAACTATATTAGCCTATTAGCCTCTTCACCCTCAGTTCACAATGTGTTTACTGAATGTAGACATTATGTGATTAAATATGAAGACCATGTGAGGAGCTTCTGGAAGCTGATAAAAGACACTCAGAACAAAACTAATAAATTGCACTGACCTATTACATTGGCATCACAGAGAAAAAAGTAAGTACCTATAGTTTTAGAGCAAAATGTAATCCAATAACGATCCACATATGACACTTTTGTCATATACAAATATGGGAGAGTCTAGTCAGAAAGGACTGAGGACTGTACAGTTTACTTTTAGGCCAGTTTATAGTTTTTAATACAATTCAGTGTCAGTTTGCTTCATTGGCTCTGTGTTCTCTACAGCATACACATCTGTATTTCCTATGAGATTTTTTTTTCACCAATAGAAGCAAAACAGACAAATTATTTACTCAATAAAGATTCCTTCCAGTTTTAAATACTTGTAGTTCATCAATAAAGTTGATGTTGTTCAGTCCTTCAGTTATGTCTGACTCTCAGTGACCACATGGATGCAGCACACCAGGCACTCCTGTCTGTGTTTCTGGTTGTGCTTATCCATATGGTTTTCTTGGCAAAGATACTGGAGTGAGTTGCCAGTACCTTCTCCAGTGGACTGTGATTTTTCTGACCTCTCTGCTATGACCTGTCCATCTTGAGTGACCTTACATGGTACAGCTCACAGCTTCATTGAAGTACACAAGCCCCTTCACCACAAAAAGCGATCCAGAAGGGGTCATCAATAAATACTGTACACTAAATGAGCTGCCCAATTCTCTAAGGGTTACAAAGACACATTCTTAAATATTAAAATTCAAGTACAAAATGTAAGTGAGAATGGAGTCAAATAAGAAAAAAATATTTTTCCCACTAAAGTGTTTTTTTTTACTATTTAGCAGCATTCTCACAATTTTTTAAACATGTTGGTTATCAGCAACATGCTTTAAAAGCCTTTGTAGTCCTATATTTAAAAGCACTTTTTGATGGAATACACTTGGAAATAGAGAATTGTTTTTATAGGTGGAAAAAAAATATGCAATTTTTCTTTCTATGTACGGTAATTATTCTGTAGTGGGATCTACCATTTTGTTTTCTGCTGAGATGGGAGGAGGTTTTAAATGCAGAGGAATCATTTGTCTGCAGAATGGAAACACTTTCCTGTTATTAGGAAAGCTTATGTATATCCAAGGATCCACCCTAATGAAACAGCAGCACGCAGAATCAGCTTAGAAAAGAAAGGGAACAATACAGTAAAGAGCCATTGCATATAAACCTTATAAATATATAAAGGTGTTTTGTTTCTTTCTAAAATTGTTTGCCAATTGTCAAGAAGAGTTATTCAAACGTCCATATAGATAAAATGAAATCAGAGTGATCTCCTGATTATAAAGACTGAATACAACAGGGGAGGTTATTTGAGGTAACAGTTGGAGATATCGGCCCGGACTATGATAGCGCACTGAAGGGCTACCTATTTTAATTGAATGTGGCCTTGGAATCATTGAAAGGGCCTCACAGTGCTATAAACCTTTTTATTTAAAATAAAATGGAAACAGTAAATGTAGGAAAAAAAGATATTTGGTAATAGTGGTGTAGATAATGATAAGAAGTATTTCGGAGTGCAATTGGTTATTGTTTACTAGTGTTGCAGACATATAATAGACTGTTTATCGGTGAAGAGAGACACGCTCTACCACTTCAAAGAACAGGCTGGGGGCCACAGGGGCTGTTGCAAACACTGATGATGAGCAATAAGAGGCATTATAGAGGGGGGGGGGGTAGACTGAATGACAGGAGGAGGAAATTAAACAAGTAATTGGAGTTATTATATTGAGCAGTTACATAGGGCAATACAATGAGTTATATGGATGTTTGTATGGTGATATATGAGACCTTATGGGGGTATGATGTGGGTTATCAAAAAATTGCATTTCTAGAGATGTTGCCTAGTTTATATATAAAGTCTTAACTGGGAATAAATCATTATTTTGCACTAACACAATGCATTTGTATAGTCTCCTCTTTGTGTGTGTAATCTGCAATGTATCCTGCACCCAGGGACTCTCACACAAAGCTTCCTTCATATGCTGGCTGCTAAGGTGGGATAAACCATACTCTGCCATTGAGTTCCTGGCTCCCAGACACATGCTTTGGCTGTTGTTATTGAGTCTGGAGCCCAGACAAAGAGTAATTAGATAGAAACCACAGACTGAAAGCAAGCGCATTGCCCAAAATATCATTCACTATACAAACCGCCGGGAGATAGGGATGACATTTGTGTGGGGGAGAGAATACTAACTGATCGTAAGGTAAAAAGAGGGGAGAGAGGACAGCGCTACAGAAAATCATGGTGCTTTAGAAATAAAGAGCTATAATAATCCCACCTTGGGGGGGATAGAGACGGAGGGATATACAAAGAACCAGCAATATAAAATAGTGGGCAGAGTAAATATTAAAGGATATTATGGATTAGGCAGAGATATATAGCAAACAAGGAATAAACAATGAAATAGAATAGAGAAATAATATTGAAGCAGCGAAACTTGGTACAAAGGGAGAGGGCACACAGAGAAAAAATGGAAAATGAGATAGGATGTAAAAAAATGAAAGCAGAATAGAGAGAGAAGTTGGATAGAGCAAGAAAAGAATTAATACAGAGAAGGAAAATAAAGAGGGAGAAAGAACAGAGAGAGTGTGGGGGAATTTACTAAGCATCTCAAGTGGCTGAGGTGTGCATTGCTGTATCTACTATCCCCTATTTACTATGGGGTAAAATTGAGAGCGAAGCCATTCTCACCTTATCTGAGTGATGCTTAGCGAATTCCCCCAGTGGGGATAAGGTCTGTGACCTCAATTTGTTTCCATAAGAGATAGTACATAGTAAATATAGGGATTAACATCTAAACCACTTGTGATGTTTAGTAAATGTCTCCCCAATGATACGTAAAAGAAAAAAACACTACATAAAAGGAACACTATAATCCCTCGTTTTAATGATCTATTTTATACAAGTAGAATTTCCAATGGGGGAAAAATGTTTTTAGAACGCTTACAAAAAGTAAAACAACATATAACTTGCCATCTGTTATATTCAGTTTATGAAGTCTGTGTCATCTTCACTGTATCTTATAAAGACCTCCTCTCACAGAGTAAAAAACAAATATAATACAGGATAGAAAAGAAAAAATATATACAGAGCATATACAATAAAAATAAAAGAGATAGACAAAAGGAGAAAGAATGAAGGAGGACACGGGGGTAAATGATTCAGCAGAAGTGAAAAGGGACAGGAAGAGTGGTGGAGGGAGCAAATATGGAAAGGTACATAAAAAAGACACTGTAGATGTGTAGATACTATATATAGATATATACACACACGCACAAAGGTGTAAAGGGAGCGACAGAAATGTATTTATAGTGAGAGACAAAAGAAATGACAGTTATGTGGGTGGTGAAAATATATAAAACACTTTGAGACTCAGGAGAAAACCAGGACGCAAGGAATAAAATAAGAAAAAGGAAGACATTGAGCGGAAGAATATTAGAAAAAAGGTGAGATAAGTGTAGAAATATAACAAATACACTTCATTTAATACACCCCATTGCATACCTACTAACTATCTGTCTTTAGAAGGTGCAGTCCCTCTTTTAAGGGAAAGCCCCTTGACCCTATAAGTCTCTCCAATGTACCTATTTTGAGGTAAAGTTCCACATGTAAGGATACATGATTGTCTCCCTGACCTGACCAGCTTTCACTTTCTCCAATTCCTCCTGTTTTCTCTCAAAGTCTAGACAGATGCCTGGAGTGTCACTTCTACAGAATATATGTCTGTATGAAGAACACATTGAATAGTATGTATGTATCTCTAAAATGTAGTTTGCTTGAACAAAATAGTGTTAATACTATCTAGCAGCTCACACATCTTCAAGAATAGAAGTGTCTCTTAGCCATTTTAAATAGTGGGCGTTGTGCATATGTACCTGTTACATGCAATATTAAGGGACATGGAAATATATTTTTCTTTGTCTCATCAGAAAGAGAGTATTTAATATTGTGCCACAATGTGTTTTCTTTTTTTGAATATTCAAAAGTTTAACTGCTCTTGGAGGCTTGCCTCTGCCAGCCAATTAGATCTACAGACTACAGTATGCTCTCTGCATTTCCAATTAGTTCCAATTAAGTTTAAAAATATTTTACTTAATATTTTTTCATGCAATGTTTAAAAAACGCTCTTTGAAATGCTTGAAAAAAAACAAAATCTGTTGTGTTCCATGTCCCTTTAACTCAAATACAATAACTTAGGTATACTGGAGTCTGTAATGTAGCCGTAAACAAATATGCTATTCCATTGGCGTCTTTTAGCTACGGGAAAACAATTTCCGGGTTACAGGCTGAAAATCCCTGCTGTTGTCAAAACCGTAACTAACAACCCATCTAAGCCTTGGATCTTTCAAGCCTGTAAATGTTACAATTGCAAATCTCTATTCAATTGCTACAATTCCTCAAGCCCGCAATTGTTTTCGAACACGTAAATGGCAAATGTAAAAGAAAATCCACGAATACCAGATAGGACTCGCAAAGGGGTTAGACACCTGTTCGTAGCACTGTAAATACAAATAAAAAATCAATACTGTACTTTAAAAGACGGGGAAAGCATTATAATTAATTACACAACAGTCTCAAGCTCAAAATTTGTAATTAAAAAATATTTTTTGTTTAATTTCCGTGTTATATCAATCTCGGTAATCAAATAGTTAATACATATCAGGCCACCCACATGGACAAGAACAGTATCATATTTGTATTACTTTGTACATTGCCAGATTGCGAGTCTGATCACATATCAGACCTCTAAACGCTGATTGATTGACGTTTAACCTCCATGTTTTAATGATGTCATGATGACGGTCTCACTTACTATTGGCTGTATGTAAATTGATAGTTACGGCCTTGCTTTATTGATCATGATCATGCTCCGAAATGCTACTTATGGTTTCATGGTTTACGGTTTTGGCTTTTGGCCATGTAGTTGCAGGCTTGTTCAATTGAATCGTTCTGTAACTGTTGCAAATTTCAAGCCCGCAGACTTACGACCCATATAAAGTCATTTGTGGGCTTGCAATTGAATAGGGGCCATAGTGTTACTACAGATCAATTAGCAATGGCATATGCATATTTTGCATGCTCCTTCCCAGATTTCCGTGCTGCAGTGTAAACATTGTATAAAGTGCAAAGTTTAAAGATTTTAACCTGTTTTATGTATTTCAATGTGCTTTGAGCATATTTTATGGTTGTGTGATGCTTTTGAACATGACCTAAATATGTTCTAAAATACAGTTTAAAATACAGAGCTATTTCATGAATCAGTAGGTAGATTCACACTGATAATACCCAGAAAGGCACAACTGCTGCCTGTGGGTTGGGTTACTAGTTCATGCACCTTCATGCTGTGCTGTGCCAGAAGGTGTGTTAAAATGGATCCATGAAATTGAAGTGTAATGTTCTCTGAGATTCTTATATATGGCACATAATGGACAAAGACATGTGTCTTTTTTTTTTTGGACTGCAGCGGTACTTTAACTAAGTGACTTAATTAGCTTTATTCTCTTCAATGTAATTGCCATATAAAATGTACACTTCACTTACTTCTAAGAAGCCCACAGAGTAACAGTTTCCCCACTTCCCCTTACTTCTCGTTCTGTATCATGTTTCACAGCTGTGACCTAAAGCTGTTCCCACAGGAGAGGGGCTTCACACCATTAGTATCTCATGCTGCTCAGACACACAGCATGTCACTGCCTGCTTATTAGCAGCGTGGGATGCTGGTAGTGTAAATACCCTTCCCTGTAGTTGTTGTTTTAGATCACAGTTCTGAAACATGGCCTCCTACATGAGAGAAGTGAACTACATTTTATATGACAATTACATATTGAAGGATACAATTATTTAAGTCACCTAGTTAAGGCATTCATATAAAACAAAAAGAAAATGCTTAAATAGTTCTTTAAGATACGACA
Organism: Discoglossus pictus; assembly: GCA_027410445.1. Taxonomy (NCBI): domain Eukaryota; kingdom Metazoa; phylum Chordata; class Amphibia; order Anura; family Alytidae; genus Discoglossus; species Discoglossus pictus. The sequence continues at coordinate 285,723,355 of CM050163.1, forward strand.
CAATCCTGTTGATTCAGTAGTTTTATCTATTCACTCTTTCCACCCTTTACTGAACAGGTACAGCACAATAACTAGGTGAATATAGTCTATTGAGCCTGAATAGTATACATCCTTATTTATATTTTATTTTATCTTTAGATGGATGTGGAACTCACATATTTTCCTAGCATTAAATCAAAAGAGTAGATTTTTAAGGGACACTTTACATTTTTTTTATTATATATCAATGTTTTAACAAGTTTTTTTTTAGTTAACTATATTTTCTTCAGCATAATTTTCAAATACAAGTTGCACTTCACTTAATTCTAAGTACTGTATTGGCCCGAAAATAAGCCGCACCTTTAAAATTCAATGACGGCAAAAAAAAATTCAATACCCGAACGTAAGCCGCTCTCTTAAAATTCGATGGAGAAAAATAAAAAAGTCAATTAGATTCAGAAAAAAATATTATTTTACCATATACCATATACTGTATCTAGTATTTGGTAAACAATATACCTATAGGAGTTTCCTTCAACTCATTTCTCTTCAGGCAAGCTATCAATATTAACATCAAGAGTAAGGAAACAAGTACAAGTAGTAAACAAGTTCCCTGTGGAAGCACAAACGCGAAACGTGCACGTCGGATTAGTTGCTGCTCTTGTCTCCCGCTGATGACGTCGTTAAGCAGCCACGCGCTGCCTGAGACTACTCACTGACTGATCGGTATCACAGCGTCTAAACAGAGCAGTCTAGATGTTATGAAGATAAGGTAAGTGGAGTAGAAGGGACTAGTCCCAGACAGTTTAGTATAGGGATTATACATCTACCAGGGATAGGGGATAAATAGCGGGTCCCCCTAGCAATTTGCATATTAGGGCAACTCCGCTATAATATGCTTAGATAGGGCCACAGTGGTAAATCTTTGTTTCCCTTCTATCTCCACCACTGCCATTCAATCCTATAAGTACTCACTGCTGTACTCATATCAGTTATCTCACTGTGCCAATAACTACTAGAATTTATATACAGATAAGGAATGCACTATACTATACTTCATAATTTCTTATACTTCTTGGAATATCTTGTGATATATTAATTATCAAGATTCTGCATTTATTATTATTGTTGCATTTATCTTATCTCTTTTTGGTGATCAGTGGGTTTGGGAGACAAATCTTATATTTTATACAAACTTTTTAAATTTGTGTATATAAATTTGTATATATATTTTTACATTATATTTAATAAAAGTAATTTTTTTATTCCAAATTGCATATGGAGTTGGTCTTTATTTTATAACTTTAGGTATAATATGTTATTTTGGTTGCTTTGGGGAAATATACTATTGATCAGAATTAAAAGGTGTCCTTTCCTCCTTCTTTACTTATTCTCTTTACTTATACTGCTGATCATATAGTTGCTCCATGGTGATAAAATTAGGATAGGATTGCTATATTATAGCTAGTCCACATCACCTAAGGAATTTCCCAATAGTGTTAATCACTAATCTACTTAACTGTTAAAAAATACCTCCTCTTGCAGTGTTTATTTAGTATGAGAAGATCTTTTTTTTAAAACAATATTTAGCCTTTTAAACCTTTTAACAGATATTCACCAGTTCTAACAATGCTGAATGTCAGGGGAAATGGTAGATACATTAAACACAGATACCACTCTTTTCTTGCTCCCAATTAAATTTATTCTTCCCCAAAACATATGTGCGCTAAACGCAGCAAAAATGATTTTCAAATTAATTTCTCCTGTCGACTGCAAAAATCCAGGTTAATACACAGGGGGCATATTTCCTCACACCAATTTAGAAGTTAAAAAAATCTGTTCAGCTTTGCCTGATACAAAGGCCTGGAGTACACCTTATTCTAGCACATGGCTGAAAGCTAACATTTCTAGGGAAATAAATGCATTAAACCGACACAGATCTGCAGGGATCCTAAGCGTCTGCTCACGACTCCTTCACAGATGGCAGTTCAGGGCAATTAAAAAAAAGTAAAAAAAAAATAAAAAATAAGCAATTATCACATTTTTAGGCAGATAATGAACAAAATCCTTTAACTCCTTCTGCGACTTACAGGAGGAAAGTATTTGTCCAGGAGTTACTTGTGAAATAGATAAAGCTTTGGAGAAAAGGATTTGTCATTATTTGAGAAAATATTATTTTTTATTACTTTTGTGCTATATTTCTATTTACCATTATATTGTGTAGAGTAGCGCAAAAGGGATACAATGAGTACATCTACAATTTTTAGATGTACTGGGGTTGTTTTTAGATCTGATAATGTAGAGCAAACTACTTCACTTGAATAGCCAAAAATTCTGGCTTGTAGTCATGGATATATTTAGGCTTAGGCCTAGGGTGTCTAATATAGGTGGGTGCATCTGACATCATCTCTCCATTTACTATGCACTATTTCTTAGGGGGGGGGAGCCCTTCTCATCTTATCTTGACTCTTATCACCTCATGTCAATTGCTCAAATCTCAAATGCTTAATTTTAATGCTATATCTGTTTGTCTATCTATTTAGCTAAATGTGTGATGGAACTACAGAAAGTGTTTGGCAGGAAGTAGGTGGCTGTCATTTTGGTCTCTACCACCTCCCATTTTCAAGCATGTCACTGTGTGAGATGGGTGGACACCAAGCTGTGGTTGTCTATGTTGCAACCTCTAATGTGATTAGAACCTCACCAGCAGCTTCCTGTTGGTTGAGCTTCTAGTGCTGGAGCCATTACCACATTAATGCATGGACCACTGAGAGGCTACTGTTTATTTATTTCAGAAGATGCATTAAGGAGAATCACATGAGATTCATCCATCTCACAAACTGACACTCTTTAAGGGATGGAGGAAGGAGTGGCATTCTAGAGTTAATCAGATGGAAATTAGAATAACAAATATTCACTAATTTATGTCGTTATTAAGGCTTTCACTATGCTAGATGTAACTTATACTTTTAAAGGACCATTACCTGTTGTGCCACTACAGTGTTCCTTTAAGTAGGAAGGTGTTGCACACTCTCTACGCCCCACAAAGTTAGGGGAGACCATGTTTTTTTTTTTAGAGAGTAGCACATGGGATACCCCATAAAGCGAATGGGAGAAGACAAAGAGAATGGGGCAGGGCAAAGATTGAAGCCTAGTACTGTGGCTGAGCAGACAGGATAGATAGAGGTGTACTTCAAGACAAAAGCTTAGGTATAGAGGAGAGCAGTATTGTTAGTGACTTTATACATTAAGGACAGATCTCGGTTTAATTCTGGAGGATGTAGGGAGCTAGCTTTGAGATTCATAGAGTAGAGCAGATGATAAGTGAGCTAGATTAGTCTAGCATTCATGATGGATTGGAGTGGGGAATGCTGGGTGATGAGCTGGACAATTAGCAATGGATTAAATTAGTCAAGGCACAACATGATGAGAAATGTAATTAGTTTTTGTTGTGGGTCTGTCAGGAAATGGTAAATTCTGAAGATGTTTCATAGCCAAAAGCGTCAAGAGTTGTTTGAGTGACAGAATATGATAAGAGACTGGTGGCAAGAGGTTTGGTGTGATTATGTATTTATTGATAATAACAGAGAATCCAGTAACCGGCTTGTGATAAATAGAAAGGGCAAGCCATGCTTAAACTGTATTACTGTGAGAATTACACTTACACAGCAAAGGACCCAGCTATTGGAGAAGCAAACATATACATAAATGTATTTCTAATCAGTAATTACTTCATTTCTAGTGATTAATTATCTCACGGGGGGTGAGAAAACGTAAGAGCTTACCCAAACTTGTAAAGAACAATCTACCATTGTGGTGTATCTCACCCCATACTGAGAGATAAGTAATCATGTGAGATAGTCATTAGGTGAGCAGAATTTACTTTTTACTTATACCCAACACTCATTTTTTAAGAGAAAGGTTTTTTAAAAGGATTGTTTAGATGGTACAAATATGACATTGCTTATACATAGACCATGCAGAAGTCTTCAACTGTTCATCACTGTGAAACACCTTCCAAAGAAAGAAGCATACTTGTTAAAGGACCACTGTACTATAAACAAAGATAAGTATGACTAAGAACATAATTAAGCAGGAAAAAGTCATACTTGTAGTTTTAATCAAACAAAATGTTGATGCCTCTGCTGGGTCCTGGAGGGATCCATGATAAATTGAGGGAAGCTGTGTAAGTGAATACTGTGGTTCCTTTGATGCAACATGAGGCTTCCGGGCGAGGGGAGCTGTGTGGTGTAAATTTAAATAGTATCCAATTATCTAACAAATACTTGACTTCTGCATGTTCTCTTCCCCCCCATTCTCAATCCACTGATGACGAAAATGGATTCCTGTATTTATAAATAGAGTCTACAAAAAAATCAGATTTTCACAAAAATGTTGTATGTCCATGATTTACATTACTGTTAATATTGTTACTTTGGTTCATGCTTGACAAACAAGTGTCATTTGTCTTGAACTGTGTTGGTCCTTTAGTCCTAGCATAATAAATAAAATGTCCACAAACCTATAAAAGTGGATGGATGGAAAAGGTGACAATAGTCTGCCAGCTTAATTAACATTAAAAGATTTTATAAACAGGTTATAATAAACCAACATTTTAAAATGAGTAGTAACAGAAAAAGAAGAAGTGTCCAACATTTTCTAACAACGGTCAACTATAATTATATTTATTGAAATGAATGTGTCCTGTTCATTTGTACAATAACTGGAAGCTTTGTTGTGTAACTTCAAGTAGCAGGAAGACAATTGAAGAACAAAAATCCAATGGGTATTTGGTAAATGCAACAGTACGGAGGAATCTGAATTCCATAGTAGTTTTATTTTGTCAAGGGATGCAAACTGAGCCTTGAGGCTGAAAGTCAAGAAATACACCAGAGAAAAATAAACACTAAAGGAGCAGTTAGATAGATAGGATGTTAGGCGGAAGCAACTAGTGTCACGGACACTAAAGCAGTAAAGAGTTTACCGTAGATGGGGTGGGTCAACACTGTCAATAGCAGAATAGATGTTCAAGAGACTTAACAGGGAGAAGTGACTGCTAGACTTGGCAGTGTCAATTGGCACTTTATTTCCTGACGATTTGGTATAGTTTAAGTATAGCGCTGCGGACATAAGCCAAATTGTACAAGGTTACCTAAATAGAAGTAAAATAATGGGTGGCAACTGTAGAGAGGTTGGATTAAAGGTAAACAGAACATGCAAAGTTTCCATCATGCATTTAAAAGAGCATGTTTAACACCAGAAAATATTTTTTTTACCTTTGAAAATAAATTACCATAGTTTCTCCTCTAGCCTGACCTGCTGATTATACAATGAGTAGGATGGTAATAGTCAGTTTACATTTACTCAAGCTCTAACTCTAAATTAAAGGCAAAACTTCTCTTTTACCATGGAGTCAGTGCACACATTTCAGAAAATGGATAAGTGTACTAAATCACAAATCTCCTTTAGTAAAACAATCTTATGTTGCCAGTTCTCAGACAATCACTTGGCTTCATGAAAAAAACAACCTGAAATATGGCCTGTGGTTGAAATGGATGGGACTGTTATAGAACTCTTACTGTGAATGTGTACTGGCAGAGGGTGAATTTTAAGTTTATATCTTATTTTTTTCATAAATATTGACCCGTCCTCAATTTTCAGATGCTTTTGCTGATGTCAAGATAAAAAAAACACTGCAGCATTCATTTAACTGTCCAAGGCATAAGGCTTTTGTGTCACATTAATGTATGTTAAGTAAATGTCACATTGATAATTTTTCAAGCATAAATAATTGTGTACTGTTTAAAACATGCTGGAAAATATGAGTCTTCAATTTCTCTTTAAAACAGAGTTTCCCACACTAGTGTCCATTGATCATCAGTGGTCCATGGCCTTTATTCAAGTGGCCCATGGATCAGCTGAAATTACCTAAACTTCTGAAATAATATAAATAAAATACAGACCATTGTAATTCAGAGATTTCTGGATACAAATGCATTTTAATTATTAATGAGCATAATATAATTCAATATTGCATTATGCAGAAAAATCATTAAGTCGTCAACAAAGACCATCAACCATAGGTGGTCACCCAAGATCCACAGTCATTATTTACATTGTCCTTCAACATAGACATTTGGAAATGCCAGTTTTAGAGGAATTTTCTTAATGATAGGTATACAAATAACTTACCGGTATTTAAAGAAACTGTGATGGATTCATGGAAATGTCATTGTCAAAAATGGTGGATACTAAATCAATAAGAGCATTATAACATTGCTTGATATGAATTGCAATAATTAGATAATGTCTGAAGCTTTACAGCTGCTAAAACAGTACATTATAGGACTGTTACTTCCTTCCAAGATGTGTGTACATATTTTAGGAACACAACAGAATGGTCTGTGAAACACATACCTCAAAAATAAAAATAAGCCATGTGACACTGAAGCATCCTATTGGCTTGCTACAGCCAGTAGTATTGCTGGTGGCCATACAGTTCCACTATAGTGCTAATAATGGAAGCAGTATTATTTTATCTTCACCAGACACCCCTACAGCCACTAAAGTAAGTAGATTTACCACACTGCTGGTATGTTAATAGCAAGCAATGCAAAATAAATCAGTGACACATCTATCACCAAGACAGCTCATGAATAATATATGGTGATCAAAGAATATGGAGATGCAGGAAACACTGATTAACTTCCCATTAAGAAACAGCGAGAGAAGGGAGGGGGGAGAAATTAGGATGTGAATTCATGGGTGGGTGTGAGAGAGGGGGAAGGATGTAACACTTTCATAACCAGAGAGGGAGCAGAACACATCTTTGTAGATTTGTTCTCTTTATACCCTTTTACAAAGAGCTATGGCCTAGGCAAAACCAGGGCACTGATTAACCCTGAACTGATGCTCTTTATGTTTCTCTAAAATAGTCTGGATTAGTTCAGGGTGAATTTTGAGGTAGATAGGACTCTACAAGGAGGATTAGATACAGGTTCAAACTCAAAACACTTTAAAACACAAAATCATAGAATTAGAGATTACTTGGACCAGTGTATAGATCAGTAGATATAGACCCACCTGCCCATTCTATATGCGTAAAATGCTTTGACTTTATAAATCCTCAGAATGCCCTTATGAGTATCCCTTGCAGACTTGAGATTATATACTATATTAGTGCCTCCTTTTTTGCAAAGTAGTCCTTATAAACATTAAATCGTATCCCTTCCTACCTCTTTCCTCTGGAGCTTCGTAACATAATTTGATATATTTGTTTTTATCATATGAACCTCTCTCTTCTGTCCTCTAGGCCAGAGGTTCCTAGAGTGGGCCACGGACAGGTAGAGAAGTCAATCGGGCAGTAAAAATCAATAGGCAGTTCTCAAAAGCCCTCAACAGTATTCAAGTGATAGACCACGACCCTGGACAACTTTTAAATCTATCCATATTAAGCTTGAGAAGCATTTCCTTAAAATTCTGTGTTTTTAGTCCATGCACCATTATTGAGTTGTTTCTAATTTGTTAATACTCTTTCCAATATACAAGCTCCTACAATCTCCAGAATTGTATATAGTATTCTAGGTATCTTTTTCATCTGTTACTTTCTCTTCCAATACAACCAAGCACCTTACTTGCTTTTCCTGCAGTTTTGCTGCATTGTTTGCATTCTTTTAAATCATGCAACCCACATCCATTTCCTCTTCTGTTGAGGTGATGGACATTGGGTTATTATCAGGTAGGATTGAGGTCACAAGTTCCTTTTGTTGACTTTGTCAGGAGGTGAATGGGGAAGAGAGAGGGAAGCATGGTGAGTGCACGAGGTGGACGGATTCTGGTTTGGAAATATAGAACAGGGAAAGAAGGGAGGAAGAAAGGTGGACTGAGAGCAAGATAAAGGGAGCCAAGAGGCAGGACCAAGCAACAAAAAGGAGAGAGTGATTGACAGGGAGCGAGATAAAGACAGGCTGTAAAAGACATTGGAGTCTCTGTCAGTAATCAACCCATTTCCTATAATTATGAACACGTCAAAGGCAAAAGAGGATTCATTCTGGCACAATACAATTGCACCATATGTATCAAAGGAAAGCCCCGGTGATACCATTAGAACATTTTCTTTGATACAGCTGGTGAGTCTTTTGTGCCAGAATTGCCTTGCTATCATATTTGTACATGTACCCCTTGATTATTACAATAGGATTTAAGATTGTGACACAGAAAAAAGCTCCACATTTTGAAGAAATAAATAGTACTCCTATAAATTAACATAATTACAACTGGTTGTACATAAAAATCCTAAATAATCCTAAAAAAAGCCTTAAAATCAGTATAGATGTTAGATTTACTTTATGTGTAAACTACTTGAAAGGCGCACCCTCTGAGTTAATTATCTTATCAACAGCAGTTATAAAAGATTACGACAGGGGTAGTAACGATGATAAGCATGCCCAGTTAAAAAAGGTTAATAGCGACAGAGCGTTATCTACATTTAAATGTTTCATTGGTAAATGTGTACAACACTATTACTATAATATTAATTAATTGCTGTTGATAAGGCATTACCTCAGAGAGTTGATCTTATAACTTATACGTTTTAAGGAAATTTCATTTATTTTTTTTAAACTACAACCAATTTCACTTATGTTTATTTTTAAATGTATTTGACATTTTTGCCATAAATGGCCATTTGTTTGCGTCACTTCTGCTCAGTGAATCTGAATGAAAACCAATAAACATTAACATGTAATGAATATCTGTGCACAATGTATGCTATTCTCTAATTAATAATCAGTTTTATGCTGATAAACACACTTGTTGTGTTACTGTGACTTTACTGTATCAGACTATATATTTGCGCCTCATGTAAGCTGCCATCACACCTTGGCAGGGGCCAGTTTTTGCACCCACCTCCCCTTCTCACAACCCGCAATGCTTTCTCACTTCCAAGTGTTGTTGCTGAAAATCAAAGGAGGGAGAGAGTGCAAGAAGATGAATGGCAGAGGAGGGAAGAGGGGAGATGTGTGTAGAGCGGAGAAGATGAGACAGAGACAGGGGAGACATACAGAGCAGAGCATGCTGGGGGGAGTGCATGGAATGGGCACAGAATGAAAGAGGCATTTTGAAGATAAATAAATGCATATAAATTAACCATTCATTTCCAGAGAGGCCAATACAGCAGATAAACACCATTTAACCCATTCTGCACTGGAGAGAATCTGCACCAGTGACTCATTCTGTGAGACAAATCTATTTCTATAGATCGGTTTCCATGGCAATTCCAGCTCATCTCTTGTGATATTTAATATCTCCAACATTTCAGGCGATTAGATTTCTATTAACTGGCTCTAGCACCAAGATGTGTATTTCAGCAATAAACAGAGCTGTGGCATTACAATGCAGTGGAGGAGCTACTGCAGGTGCAAAGCACCGGGGCCCTACAAAAAGGTAGAGGCCCTCGGCTACTTGCAATAAAGGAGGAATCTTAACTTATTGAGAAAGATGGCAGAAAATTATTTTATAGAAAAGTGATCTGATCATCACAGGGGTGATCTAACCATCTGCATATATTTTTGGATCATTAAATGACCCCTACAGGGTGCATAGAGAAATTGCAAAGGGGCCCCCAAGTTATTTTGCACCGTGGCCCTCCATTCACTAGCTCTGACCACTGTTACAATGAATGCAGTTATTCATATATTGGGGGTGGGAAATAGCACCTGATTATGTGCTCATTACCTCTAATAAACAGTAATATCATAATAGTTGTGTGTTCTTTTTCTCAGGACAGTCCGCAGTCCAGTAGGATTCTGGGACTCCCAGTGATGTCACCAGCAAAGGAAAAAAAAACTGCTGGATTTTGTTGCAGGTTTCTGGCCAAGCTCATTTTAAATGAGAGATGCTAAAAATACAGACACAGATGGTGTATAAATGGTATCATATCGGAGACCTGCAGGGTGCGGCGGGGGGAGAGGAGCAGAGTTTCACTGCTAAATAAAGCTTTTTAACCCTGTTCAGAAATGTTGTGGCAGCACAGCTTGGGAAGAGTCATGGAATCTGGCTGCAGAATAAACTAGATTATCACAAACTGTAAAACCTAATAACCTTTGTAGTACTCAGCCTTTTTGTATAATCAGGGTTTATGCCTATGGCATTTTCCTTACTATGCAAACATTAATAACTCTCCTGTGA